>JBBCBC010000037.1:600000-1137158 GCA_037126765.1 Stenogyne calaminthoides
AATCTCCTTTGAAAATTGGGGGACTAAGAATTTGGTGGTGGGCGGATATCATGTACACTCAGGTGCATCGTGAACTTATAATGTATTTTTTAATTAAACAACTTGTTATATCGAAAGGTGCAATTTGTTTATACTGAATCGTGCAACTATTTTTTATATTAATGATTGTATGATTCAGTATAAATAAATTATATTTTTCAATATAACAAATTGCACGATTTTAAAATACACTATAAATGCACGATACACCTGGATGCATACCAAACTTGGCCTTTGGTATGCATTAATTTCTTGGTTATATATCTGGCACTTGTCACGAATAGGTGGCCATAATAAATATTGATGGGGGCTCACACTACTAGCCCACATTCCACATTCTTGCATGTTCTTCTCCATTCAATTATTAACACCTTATACTATTTCCATCAATTGGGACAATACCTTAACCTAAATTTCCACAAGTACTCAAACTACTATGATCTTGTATGTTTGTTGCAATCATCTTCTGATGAAAAATGTGTATCTGTGTTTGAGTTGTTTTAATTTTCCCCTAATGTATATATATTAAAGAGTCGAATTATTATCTATATAAAAATGTTATGTGAACATGTAAAAGAATATGGGTTAAAATTATCATGAAGATTTGCAAGACATGATTTATTGTTACAGGTAAAGCAAATAAGAGAAAGATGACCTATTTTTCATTAAAGAAAAGGTTATATGTTACAGAAAAAAGTGGAACATGCAACGATCAATGATACCCATGGTCCATCCCTCATCATGATTATAAATTGACAAAAACTTGTATACATAGTGTAATTCATATTTATTTTTTATTTTTATATTTTGAAGGAAGTAATTCATGTTTATTTTAAAAATATTAATTGTTTTACTAATACGTGAATCTCAAGTGTCCAAATTCCTAAATAGATCAACCGTACTTTATTGCCAAAATCCATAAAAAAAAATTATCAATATATATATTATATAGCCACACATTTATTGATAATAAAATTTGCAACTGGAATTTTCAAGATGAAGATGTTGCAATCTCTCTTTAAAGCTTAAAATCACTTCTTAGAAATGAAAATTGTGAAAGGATATTTTTTATCTTTTTGTGAAAGGACGAGGGGACATAATTAAAAATAAATAATTCTAATTTTTTAAGTTGGGTTAGCAAACACCCCCGAATCCATGCACAACTAATACTTTTAAGTAAAAATAACTAATATCATTTAAAAATACACCTAAAACTTTGTCCAGTTGATACATACTTTTTGCATATCCATAAAAGGGAAATAAAACATAAAATATCATTTGATACAGAAGATCTGCACCCCAGTGTCTTATTTCTCACGTGGTTAGTGATGGAAGAAATATGATATGAAAGAAACCAAAATACTATCATCATCATCATCCTGTTTCTAGACAAGAAAATATAAATATCCAGTTACAGAATCATAGTTTTCTGGAGTTGAGTCAACAGCAATACCATGATCAGATCAATCCTGTCACTATTCACAAGCCAATTTCGTGTCGAAACTGCTCAAACAGATTGCAAACGCCTGAAAAGCAGATAAAGGATACCGATAATCCATGGTGAACATATCTTTCCCAACCTTACCAAATTGGAGAATGATTTTATCATGGTCGACCGACGGGCCCGGCTGAGAAGCCGCCTGAGAGCCAGCTGCGGCAGGTTGTGAAGCCGCAATCAGCTGGAAATTCTTAACGGACGCAACGGTCACCCGTCCCCAGAAATTGAGGCACCAGCACTGTAACTGTTCGTGCCAGCGTGGCGACTTGTTCTTCAGAACCATAGGCCTCGTTTTACTATCGCCGTCCCCATTTGACAATGCGACGGCTTCAGAGAATCGGGAACTGCTGAATTCGGTGGAGTGATCCAGAGTCTTGGAGAAGGAAATGCTCCTGAATGAGTCTTCGAGAGATCTCGGAACGAGTTCGGGTTGACCCGGGACGACTCCGCCGGGCTCGACAGACGAGGCAGGTATTGACTGCATAATGCAGTTCATTCTGCGCGGGCCACGTGTCCCAAGGACGTTTAGCTCGTACGAGATTTGGGCTATGTTGTAGCTCCCGGTTGGTACTTTTGGAGATACTTTCTTGGAATAGAACCGACGGCTTGTTCTCCCGGATGGTGGCACGTGCGAACAAGTATGTGGAGGATGTGTGTCGTAGATTAGAAACTTTGTGCCAAGAAAATTTGATCTGCAGAAAACAGTAAGTTTTTGAGAAAACAAATCCTTGTAAAGTACAATAGAAATCAAGAGCCATAGCATATTGTGATTTATGATATGTCTCACTCATCATTCATCAAAATAGTTACCACAACCAATATTGTGAAAATTAAAACTTCATTGCATGATGAAAACTGAAATGATCTCGAGATCCTTATTAAACTTAATATGTTGCCTCATAAACCACCAGTGTGAATAATTTATCTTCACTTGCATAGTGATACAAAAAATGCAGTACGCAATGAAATCGAATTTCAGATCCACTTTGTCTTTGGCATGCAGACAACATTTTTATGCCACTCGTGATTAATATTGGCATAATTATCATCTTCCAAACTAACCAATAGAGAGGTCTGGTTTCTATTTTGAAATTAAGATATATTTTTATTTGAGCATTGCAATCGGAAGAAGCAGAATAATAACCTTGTTGTTGGGAGTCGAGACTAGAATTTACGACGAAAAACCAAGAAGAGTTCAGAGAGCTATAAGTACTAGACACACACATCCATGGAAGACTTAAAAGGTAAAACACACAACAGATTGGTATTTTTCAGTTAAGTGAGTTTACCTTAGTTTTCCGATATACGTGCTACTTGATCTGGAGATATTATCCGCATCCAAGGAGATAACATACTCTGTACAAGTAGTTCTCCTAGTTCTTTTTGCAGAGAGAAGGAACTTCCCACTTTCAATTAGCAAAGCTGCAAAAATGGAACCTCGTTTATAATGCAACATATAAACAGCAAGAACACAGGGTGTGTGAAGGTGGGAAATTGGAACAAAATCAATTTCTGACTGGAAACACTCGAGGGATGAACCATAATCCCCACAGCTATGTTTAGCATAATTTTCGTTCTCAATTTATAACCCCCAGAATACGACAACGCATGCATCATTTTCAGATTATTTTCCTACAAATACAGAAATTTTATGTACATTCTCACCGTACATAACAAAACTAAGCATAGCTCGTATTTCTACTATTTCTTCACAACAGTTCATGCAGTCAAAATCTATTTCTTTAACAAAGGCATTAGAATACAATAATTAGGAAATCACACTTATAAGTTATAACTGCCCATGGTTTTTGGAAGTGAAGTAGGAGCATATTTGCTTGAAAATAATATCCAAGTCCAAACACTGGGTCTCCCTACTTTTGGTCCATAACACTTAATGTAATGCAAGAACTAATAGAATAAGAACAGGAACAAAACCTCAACAAGAGAATTCTGAATAACTAATAGAGCATATTAGTTGCATTATTTCTAATATGTGAAATAAAGGGTGGCCTTCTTTCAGTAATTAGTGAAATTAAAAAATCAGCAAGCATTGATAACTAAATTAACCAGAAATTACAAACAAACTCATGTATCCTTTTGGTACATATATTTGTAACAACCACAAACCAAAAAAAAAAAGAACATAACAACAGAATGCAAGAACATACAAAAGCATATTGCCGATTTTAGAGGTTCAGCTGTTCAGATGAAACTCACCAGGACTAAGACACAGATACAGATGATAGGTTAAATTAGATTTGTCTCTCTTTATGAAGCATTGGATAGATCCATCACGAGGCCCTGGCTGTAATTGGAAAAAGGCAGATCCTATATCAGCTTCTCGTAAAACTACTGAAAAATCTAATTGTAAGGTTAGTGCTGCATTCTGTTAAGATAAAATCACGGAATAAATAAAAATAATATGTTGACCTTATATGAAACAAGCATCACAATGAGCAAGAAGATACCTGCTTCAGTGAAACTGGAAACGTAAGTTTTCCACATATTTCGGGACTTTTAACAATTTCCAAGCACATACTCCTCCAAGAGCGGCAAACAGCGGCACAAGAAACTACATGCTTCCGCGTGGGCCATGTGCTCTCACTCTCCTCCAACCTTCTAATTACATCAAAAAGTAGCTCAGGTGGGAGATTGGCCCATTGGCTATTCTGGATTACCAATGGCTGGTCATTCAAGTCTTGAAACGAGCCGTGTGATTTCCCCCTATAGTGGCTAGGAAATCTCACGTCAAAACTCCGCCGTGATAAGCTACCAAAACTCTCTCTTAAATCCCGAGCTATACTTCTGAATGACATTGAAGTGTCGAAGTGTTGACTAGGAAGCAATGACGGAATTTTGTACTTGATTCGTTGTTCTTTATGCCAAGATTTTCCCCAATAATTTATAGACCAGTTGGATTGTGGGTTCTGCTATGAAACAAAAGTGAAAGAGATTTTGAGAAACAAATATAAATTCAATAGAAAAAAAAAAGGTAAAAGGAGAAAAGCATTCCTAGAAAGAAGTGAAGGAAATAAATAAATTTAAGAAGAAAGGAGGATTACAAAGTAAAGAAGATGAGAGAAAAAGAGCAGTTTCAAATGGACCTCAAAGTAGAGAGCATCAGTGTCCTTTAATTAGATAAAGCTTTAAGTTTTTCATATATACACTTGCAAAGTGAAGATTATGAATAAAACAGCAAAAACAGATCTGCATTAAGTAAATAAAACTAAAATTATAAAAATAATTCAACAAAAAGTATGCAAGATTTGTCTATTACATAATCAAGCCTTTAGAAGAATTTGATCATGTATGTGCCCACCAAAGAACGAACCATTAAAATAGTGATAATCCCCCAAAAGCTAACTAAAGCTACTGTGTTAATTTAAGTATATCATAAGCAATCTGATTATCCAACTAACCTAGACAAGCATAATCATACTAATTTGAGCTCAAACTTATGTCTTAATCTAAAGTTTCAAACAATAAAGACAAATTACAGCATAATTGGAACAAACTAAGCATATATCATAATACACATTACACACACTCACACACCTGATAAAAGGGGCCGAAGAAAGAACAATACTACTTCATAATATCCTCCAAGATCTGCAAGAAACCACAAAATCCATTAATATCACAAGTTCAAGCTTAGATTGCTGAAAACACGAGCTTTAACACAAATTATTCTAACAAAATACCTCGAAAACACCAAACCCTTTTCCTCCAACACAATAAAAAATAAAGAGAAAAATAGACAAAAGTTCGAGAAAATGAAAAGTCACAAAAGATTAACCCATTAAGCAACACCTGAAACAGAGTCCACCACCCAATTCACAAATTAAGCAAAAAAAAAAAAACCCAGAAAAAGACAGTTATCAAAATGTAAATGAAGCATTGACTTTAACAATACAAAATCCGAAACATCATCCACTTTTACCATGAAGAATCGAAGCTGTAGAATCGAGATCAGAGATCTATACCAAGACAAAATCTTTAAACCTAACCCTCTGCAACTAATATTTAAATGTTCAAACCCAAACAATTCGGTCGAATTTTCTAGCGAAGAAGAAACAGATCAAGGAAAAAGACGAAGGTGGGTCACGCTTAAAAACAAACATGTGATATGCATATTTATCATCGGACTCCGAAATGGGCTTAAATCTAATCCAAAGAATCAGACGGTGGGGAAGATGAAACAAGAATGGTATGATTAAAACATAAATAAATTATTATTACAATTTTTATATGAAAAAAATTATTACAACGGAAAAAGACTCGGAATAGTTTATTATTGTTGCGCTGGTTAGGTTACCGGGTGGAATTATGAGGTTTATTTTATTTGGTCATGTAACTATGTAAGAAGCAACACCATACCCATTACCCACAACCACACATGAAATTTTATTTATTTTCTTTAATTTTGAATTACTTTCCATATTAAATAGTAGTACGATTTTAATTTCATTAAATTATTGTCTTATTTAATTTATCAATATTACTAGTTTAGTTTATGATGAAGACGAGATCGCGGCGATAGCTATCTCAGCTTTTTCGTAGAGTTATAAGTTGATTTAGAAAATCACGGTTAATTGAAAATTAGTAATATTAATTAGTATCTTTATTAATTTAGCATTTTGGTTACCATTTGGTAATGTTTGAAATCTTGCATAGAGGAGAATCTTAAAGCAGCCACCAAATAGTGATTTTTTTTCATACACTTTCCTATATCTCCAATAAAGGGATAAAGGAGCTTCCTCAAAAGTAAATAAATAATACTCATACTCCATTTTTTAATTATCTGTTTAATTTTATTTAATTCATCCTGTAGTAATATGTGCAATAATTTTCAAATATTCTAATTAATGAAAAATTGTTTTGTGTGATTATATAAAATCAAACAAATATCTTAGGAATGAATGTAATAATAATAAATAAAATAAAAGGAGATGACAGTTTAAATTATAATAACCTGCTACATCCTACCGACCTCCACAAACACACGCACAAAAAGGAAAAAAGTAAAATAGCGCTAATGGACGTTGACCATCAATTATTGGGATGGGAATAATAATTTTGAAATTAACAACCAAAATGGGATTGTATTATGAAATAATGTAAATAAATTTGTATGTCCTTTATTTTCTATTAGATTATTCTAGTAGAATTATTTATAAAATCATTATGATGGATTATTCTAGGAGCATCCCTTGCTCCCTATAAAAATGTGGTATGCCACTTCACTTTGTGTCATTTGAAAAGAAATAAAAGTATTCTCATTTCTCCCTATATTTTCTATTTTGTCTACTTTTCATACTCGATAGTATTAGTTTCACAGCATAAAAGTATTAGTTTTATAACACGTTATCAGCACGAGTCTTTACCTTGAGCTTTATCGATATTGGGGCAAGTTCAAGTATCATACACAATTCTTGAGGTAATACTTTTCCTTTGTCAATTTGTTATTTCATTATGACTAATCTCACAAAGTTGGAATTTGCAACTCTTGACATCTCCGGAAAGAATTATTTATCATGGATTCTAGATGTTGAAATTCATCTTGAAGCAAGAGGTCTTGGAAAAACTATTGTTGATGATAATAATGTATCAAACCAAGACCGTGCAAAAGCAATGATTTTCTTTCGTCACCATTTGGATGAAGGATTGAAAAATGAATATTTAACTGTGAAAGATCCACTTGTCTTGTGGAAAGATTTAAAAGAAAGATACGACCACCTAAAGATGGTCGTCCTTCCAAAAGCCCGGTATGATTGGCTTCACTTACGTCTGCAAGATTTTAAAACTATTAATGAAAATAATTCGGCTATGTTCAGAATTACTTCTCAATTGAAATTATGTGGTGAAACCATAATTGATAATGATATGCTTGAGAAGACATTCTCTACTTTTCATGTCTCGAATTTGCTCCTGCAGCAGCAATATCGAGAAAATGGATTTAAGAAATATTCTGAACTGGTTGCTTGTCTTCTCTTAGCCGAGCAAAATAATGAATTGTTATTGAAAAATCATGAGTCCCGACCCACTGGTTCTAGTCCATTCCCTGAAGCGAATGCGACTCAATCTCAATATCATGGTCGTGATCGTGGACGTGGTGGTAGCAGAAGACGTGGTCATTTTCGTGGTTGCGGTCGTGGTAGATTTACTCCATATAATAACAACAAACATGATCGTGACAAGAAGTAAACTGTCTCCCAGAAGAGAGACAATGGAGAAAAGAAGTATGAGGAATACTGTCACCGGTGAGGAATGAAAGGTCATTGGTCCCGCATATGTCGAACATCGGATCATCTTGTGGAGCTTTATCAAGCCTCTTTGAAAAATAAGGAAAATAATGTTGAAACAAATTTTGTTGATGATAATGTTGCTTTTGATGGTGATGATGTTGCTATGACTCACCTTGATGTATCCGATTTCTTCAATGACGTTAACTAATCATATGATGAATACCCTATATATATTTTCATGATAAATAAATATCTATATATTTGCATCTTTTATTAATATTAATTTCTAATTTATGTTTTTATTATTTTATGAAGATGCGATGGATGCCAAACATTTAGGAATGGATAGTGATGGTGATATTTGTCTAATTGATAGTGCTACTACACACACTATACTTAAAGATACAGAATATTTCTCTCATTTGCAAAAAGAGGAGACAAATGTTAATACTATAAGTGGTAGTGCAAATTTGATTGTTGGCTCCGGAAGAGCCACTTATAAATGATGCACTACTGTCTCCCAAGTCTCGAAGAAATTTGTTAAGTTTTTTAAAGATATCCGCATAAATGGATATCATGTCGAGACTTTAAATGAGAAAAACAATGAATGTCTATTGGTCACACAAGTTGTTTCTGGAAAGAAACGTGTTTTAGAAAAGTTGTATTCGCTTTCTTCTGGCCTATATTATACGAAAATAAATACAGCTGAAACATATCACCTAATAGACCAGAAGTCTATTACCCCCAAAGATTTTATGATTTGGCATGATCGCCTTGGACATCCTGGTTCCACCATGATGAGGCGAATAATTGAAAATTCACATGGTCATTCATTAGAAAATAAAAAGGTGTTAAATTCAAATGAATTCTCATGTGTTGCTTGCTCACAAGGAAAGTTAATTGTGAGACTTTCACCAACTAAATTGGGGATTGAATCCCCTGCATTTCTAGAACGAATTCATGGTGATATTTGTGGGCCTGTAGATCCACTATGTGAACCATTTTGATATTTTATGGTGCTAGTTGATGCATCAACAAGATGGTCACATGTATGTCTATTATCCTCTCGCAACCTAGCATTTGCAAGATTACTTTCCCAAATAATAAAGTTGCGAGCACAATTTCCAGATCACCCAATAAAGAAAATTCGTCTAGACAATGCTGGTGAATATTCATCACATGCTTTTTATGATTATTGCATGTCAATTGGAATAAGTGTTGAACATCTTGTAGCTCATGTTCACACACAAAATGGTCTAGCTGGATCATTTATTAAACGATTGCAACTAATTGCTAGACCATTGCTAATGAAATCAAAACTCCATTTATCTGCTTGGGGACATGCTATACTTTATGCAGCAACACTTGTGAGAATTCGACCGACAAGTAATAATAACCTTTCTCCCCTACAATTGATATTTGGTTATGAGCCAAATATCTCCCATTTAAGAATTTTCGGGTGTGCGGTTTATGTTCCAATTGCACCACCTCACCGTACTAAATTGGGCCCCCAACAAAGATTGGGATTATATGTCGGGTATGAATCACCTTCGATACTTAAATATATTGAACCATTAATAGGTGATTTATTTACTGCCAGATTTGCAGATTGTCATTTTGATGAATCTCATTTCCCGACATTAGGGGGAGGTAAGGATCAACCGAAAAAGGATATCAATTGGAAAATTGCATTAGATTTCCTTGATCCTCATACAAAAGAATGTGAACTTGAAGTTCAAAGGATCATACATTTGCAACAAATTGCAAATCAATTGCCGGATGCATTTAGTGACTCCAGAAGAGTTACTAAATCACATATTCCCGCAGAAAATGCTCCGGTTAAGATTGATGTCCCTTAAGGACAATAACAAGTGCTAATGAATCTAAAGCACGCTTGAAGCGTGGTAGACCTCTTGGTTCCAAAGACAAAAATCCTCGAAAGAAAAGAGAATTAATTAAACTCGACGAGTCAAATGAGAATGAATGACTAGCGCGTAGTGAGAAAATTCAACCTCCTGAAGAAGTTGTCTCAGAAGATGTTGCTCCTGAAGAGCCAGTTTCTGAAGATAATGAGGTTGTAGAAACTTCAATAAATTATGTCACTACGGGGAAAAGTTGGAACTGAAGAGAAACAATTATTAACAATGTTTTTGCATATAATGTAGCACTTGATATTATGGAAGAAATTGAGGATCATGAACCCAGATTGGTTGATGAATGTCGGCGTAGAAATGATTCGCCAAAATGGAAAGATGCAATCCAATCTGAGTTGGATTCACTGGCAAAACGAAAAGTATTTGGACCTATAGTCCAAACACCAGAAGGTGTAAAGCCAGTGGGATACAAATGGGTATTCGTGCGAAAAAGAAACGAGAAAAATGAAATTGTGAGATATAAAGCACGATTGGTGGCCCAAGGCTTTTCACAAAGACCTGGATTTGATTATGATGAAACATACTCTCCTGTAATGGATGCAATTACATTTAAATATCTTGTAAGTTTTACCGTGCATGAAAAACTTAAGATGCTTCTAATGGGCGTAGTTACATACTTATATGGTAATCTTGAAAAAGATATCTACATGAGAGTCCCTGATGGATTTAGCATGCCTGGAGCGTGTAAATCAAATCCAAGATAAGTTTATTCTATAAAATTGCAAACGTCTTTGTATGGGCTCAAACAATCTGGACGTATGTGGTATAATCGTCTTACTGAATGCCTAGTCAAAGAAGGTTATACCAATGACCCAATATGTCCATGTTTTTTCATAAAGAAAAATGGGTCAAGTTTTGTGATAATTGCAGTGTATGTTGATGATCTCAATTTAATCGGGACTCCTAAAGAGCTCGAAGAGGCAGTTGCATATTTGAAGAAAGAATTTGAGATCAAGGATTTTGGTAAGACAAAATTTTGCCTTGGTTTGCAAATTGATCACCTCGAACCCAGAAGGTATTAAAGCGGTTCTACATGGAAAAGGCACATCCACTAAGTACCCCAATGGTCGTCCGGTCACTAGATCCAAATAAGGACCCTTTCAGACCACGAGATGAAGGTGAAGAGATACTTGGTCCTGAAGTACCATATCTCAGTGCAATTGGTGCACTTATGTATCTAGCTAACTGTACAAGGCCAAATATATCCTTTGCAGTTAATTTACTAGCAAGATTTAGTTCATCTCACACAAGACGACATTGGAATGGTATTAAACATATTTTTCGCTATCTCCAAGGAACGGTTGATCTTGGTCTATTTTATTCAAATAATTCTCGATCTGAATTGCTTGGTTATGCTGATGCTGGGTATTTATCAGACCCACACAAAGCAAGGTCTCAAACTGGATATGTATTCACATGTGGTGGTACAACCATTTCATGGCGATCTACAAAGCAATCACTTGCTGCCACTTCTTCAAATCATGCTAAAATTATAGCAATTCATGAGGTCAGTCGGGAATGTGTTTGGTTGAGGTCAATGATCAATTATATTCGAAAGAGTTGTGGTTTGTCTCATGACAATGAAAATCCTCCAACTTTATTATATGAAGATAATGCAGCTTGTATAGCTCAACTAAAAGGAGGATACATTAAAGGAGATAGAACCAAACATATTTCACCAAAGTTCTTCTTTACTCATGAGTTGCAAAAGAATGGTGAAATCGATGTGCAACAAATCCGCTCAAGTGATAATTTAGCAGATTTATTTACCAAGGCATTATCGACTGCAACATTTGAGAAATTAGTGAAGCTGTTGGTCCCGATTTGAAAACCCATTAGTGCGGAAAATACCATGTAATGCATATAAAAAAGGGTGGGAGAGAATGGTGGTTACCAATTCTTTTTCGCTTTTTAAGAACGATGTGTGTTTTTCTTATAATCGAATGCATATGGCAAGTAAGAACATAAAGCAGTAAAGAACACACGATTTTATAGTGGTTCGGAGTCCAACTCCTACATCCACTCTTCCCTATCACAAGGGGCACCAACCTAACCAACTGGACTTAGTTTAACGTGTTAGTCCAACACCCAACATATGTTTACCGAGTTCACACTCAAACGGGACTTATCACCCTCACGGGATCGCCTACCCTCCCTTTCGGGATTGCTTAGATGTTTACCGAGTTCTCACTCACCTACAAACTTAACCTATCAAACTGATTTGGGTAAGGTTTGTTTGGTTTCCAACTAGGTTGAGATTTTCCCTTACATTTGTTTAGCCTCAATGCTAAGGATGGGAAAATCTCTTTAAGCTTAGGATATTACATTTGTGCTTAGATCTAGGATAGAACACTCTTGAATATATGCGTGTATTTCTTGCTCAGTTTTCTATGGTGGAGATGATAAATGATTTGGCTCTGTAGCTTGATGGATCACACATTTTTCCACACGAATAATGAAGGAAGAACTTGTATTTATAGTGTGGATTTGAATGTTACCGTTGGATGGAGTCACATTCAAATTCATACTATTCTGTAGCTTTTTTTTTGACTTTTCGGTGGTTGTCTTCCTCTCATTTGGTCCGTCAAATTTGAATCTAACTTGGTTTATAATCTTGAGGATCTTCCGAGTCTTGAGTTTCTCCGAGTCTTGAGATTCTTTCGAGTCTCGGGATTCTTGATTCAACAGACTTCTCTTGGTGGACCTTATACGATCGGGCATCTTCGACACTTTCAGCTAAGCGAGTTCATCTTCTTCGACTTCGAGACATCGACCCTCAGTCACTTGACTCAGCTAAGCGATCATCGCTAGCGTTCGATTCTCGATAAATATGACTTAAGATGACTTCTCTTCGATGACTTCTCGCCGATCTGGTATCAGATTACGGTTTTTCGATATCGATTTCTTCTCTTTGATCGATCATTTCACATGATTAGATCAAGATAAAGATCAGTCAAGATATCGGTTTATCTGCATCAGTTAATACATCGAGTTAGCATATTGGGTTAGTTGCATCAGGTTATCTTATCGATCTCGATCACGTCGATCTCGTCGATCTCTCATCATCTTTCCTCTTACGATCCGCAGAACCTCCTCTTCTGATCTTGTCATCTGGTCATCTGATCTTCTGATCAGCTGGCTTAGCTTTTCTTCTTTCTTGATTTTGCACAACTCATCAGTTAACTCCGGAACTCATCTTACTCATCCCGATCTCTCGTCGTCGTCTGACCTCGTCGATCTCCATCATCTTAAATGCGATTTCGTGAGTTCCTCAACTTGTTCTTCGTTCTCAATTTGTTCTTCGTTCCCCTCAACTTGTTATCTGTAAATTAGCTTCAATAACACAAGTTGATAATGTTTTGGCATAATTCATCAAAACTCAAATATCCCAACAGAAGCGTATCGAAATGCGTCGATTAAAATATCTCAAATGATGTTTGAATCAGGGGGAGAATAAATAATATATGTACTCTTTTCTCCTTCACTAGGTTTTTTTTGTCCCACCGGGTTTTTCCTAGTAAGGTTTTTAACGAGGCATATTCTTTATGTAATGACGGACATCCAAGGGGGAGTATTATGAAATAATGTAAATAAATTTGTATGTCCTTTCATTTTCTATTAGATTATTCTAGTAGAATTATTTATAAAATCATTATGATGGATTATTCTAGGAGCATCCCTTGCTCCCTATTAAAAGGTGGTATGTCACTTCACTTTGTGTCACTTGAAAAGAAATAAAAGTATTCTCTCTTCTCCCTATATTTTCTACTTTGTCTACTTTTCATACTCGATAGTATTAGTTTCACAACATAAAAGTATTAGTTTTATAACAGATTGATAGTATTACATATTTTTCGCTAAAATTTTTATTTGCACTACCACTTCGATATGTAACAACTATAAAATTGCATCATAATCTTTTCCAATTGTAACTGAGAAGAATATATTCGAAACTAATATTTTGAAGTGAAATTGTAATATATTTGTTATTTTAATAGTAAAAAAAGCTCCTTTAAAAAAAAAAGTAAAAAAAGCTTAGTTGATGAGTTTAAGTATTACATAGAAGACGCCTCGTTGTTTGGGGATTTGATTGAAGGAAGTAGGGACATTCTCAAAACACACGAGAGTTACAAGGCGATGTGGGTGGGTCGAAATGTCAATAGTGTGGCATATTCTATAGCTCAGTTGTCTCGCTCTTTCGAGAGTCCATTTTGTTGGGTCGAGCCTCCGGACTTTGTGGAAGGCCTTCCCGACGTTTGTCGTACTTGTTCGTAGTTCTGTTTCTTTTTCAAAAAATAAAGTATAACAAAACTTTTAACCTTTTTTCACTTAATAGTTAGTACTCTATCGGTCTATAAAATATTTGTCCTAATTTTTAAACAAACAAATTAAGAAAAGTGTAACAAATAAAATTGTTGAGAGATAATATAGTAAATTTTTATGTATAAAGTAAATAAATAAATTTAATTAAATGTATGTATGAATTTTAAAAATAATGATAATTAATATAAATATATGAAAATTGTGATGATGAAATTTAATAAGGGATGAGAGAGACTTTTTTGGAATGAAGAAAGTAATAGTACAATACACCAAGAACCCCAAGAGTTGGCCCAGTGTTCAGACTTGGAATTTAGGAGTGTGCTCATCTCTAAGTTTCAGGTTCGAACTTTTCAAAGTGCGATCAATTCTTGAGATATGTCAGTTCATACGGAGTTTAACTCTAGTTTGAAGTGGAGCCCGCGCTAGTGGACAATGAGTTATGGTCCCCCAAATTAGTCGATCCTTGGGTCGGATAACGAGTAATAAAAAAAAAACAATACATCAAGAAGTGACATTAACTGGGAAAATTCCTTGGGGGGTCTTGGGGTAAGGGATCTAGAGTGTTTCAATAGAGCTCTCTCTAGAGTGTTTCAATAGAGCTCTCTTGGTAAATGGTTGTGGAGATTTCTTTCTAATCCGGATTGTTTGTGGGCGAGAGTGATTAGGTCTAGATGGGGAGCTTTTGGGGGGCTAGGGAGTGGCGGAGGGAGAAGGGGGCGAGTTTCGGGCTGGTGGGGGGAGGTCATAAAGGCGGCGGGTGAGGGAGATGAGGGCTGGTTGTTATCAGGTTTGAGTAAGGAAATTGGGGACGGAAATAAAACTCTTTTTTGGAGGATAATTGGGTAGGGGATAGGCCTTTAAAATTGATTTTTCCTAGATTATTTAATAGGGATAACTCTCTAAGTGTGAGGGAGATGGGAGAGTGGAGTGAGGGAGTTTGGAGGTGGAAGTGGCAATGGAGGAGGGAGTTGTTTGAGAGAGAGTTACCTACTTTTAATATTTTTATTGACTTGGTGAACAGGCACACTTTATCACAGGACAAAGAAGACCAATGGAAATGGAGATTCTCACCAAACGGAATCTACTCGACTAGGATTGCATACAACCGACTTACACAGGTGGAGGATAATGATTCGGAAGAGGAAAGGAGAGTGTTTTCAGCAATATGGAACAAGTGGGTGCCGAACAAAGTGAGTATTCATGTTTGGCGCGTACTATGGGAACGAATTCCAACCACGACGAACCTGAGTAGAAGAAATGCCCTCCCACAAGCCTCAAACATTCATTGCCCGTTCTGTACCAACGAGCCGGAATCTATAAGACATGTTCTCTTCGAATGTTATTTTGCATCTCGTATTTGGATGGAATGTGTGGATTGGTTTGGGTTGTGCACGATTTTATCATCTAACCCAAAGATAAGCATACTCCATTTTAGTAGACTTATTGAAGAGAATGATGGTAAGACCCTCATGGTGGGATTGTGAAAATGTATCATTTGGACCATTTGGAACGCCCGAAATGCTATAATATTTCGGCAGGAGAAATCAGATGTTAAAGATATTGTTGAAGACATTAAAAGAAGACTTTGGAGCTGGATATATGCAAAAGGATCATGGAGACATAAAGTTTCGTTTAATGAATGGAGCTTGGAGCCTAGGAAAATACTTGGTTAGCTCTACTTAAATTGTGATTTTGTGAGGAGCAATATGTTTTCCTCTTCCTGTGCATTTTTGCCTAAATCATTCGAAATTATTGTAAACTTAGGTACTCCTCGTGCCCGTTATCAATGAAATCTTTTTCTTATAAAAAAAAAAAAACTGGGAAAATGTCAAATTCATTTCTTCTTTCTATTTCCCATTTTCGTAAGTAAAAAAATTAAAAGGTATTAAATGCATGCGATGGGAATTCGTGATCCGTTTGGTTTAGAAATAGCGGTTATGATTATGATTATTTTGGTCTTTTTGACTTTTCTACAAAGAAACATCAAAGAGAGATGATTAAGTGAGCGCGCGTGGGAGTTTGCAGGTCAGATAAACTTTGTCTTTTCTCCATTCTCCAAACAGGCCATCATCTTTTAAATGATGATGCATGTTTGACAATAATGAGTTCATGCTATTCCTATTTCCCAAGTCATATTAAAGTCATTTTATTTTAAAAATTCTATAAAAAATATATAAACTTCAGGTTTTTTAATTATCATTTTGTTTTTAGAGTTTTTAAAATGTAGATGAGTGTAATGTTTAAGTTCCTAGCTCGATGGTAGCTAATGAACTGTTAAAAGATCCGTTTGGTATGATGTGAGAATAACGATAATGGATGAGTATTATTGAGGGGTCAATCACTAAGAATTATTGAGCTGCATTGTTATTGTTTTGGTTATAACATGAACAATGATGTTATGTGAGGTGGATTGAGTGAGTGGGGATAATCAATTGCTTACTTCTATTATTATTACTTGTGTATCAAAACAATTAAGCAACATGTTTATCTGGGAACAAATTTGAAGTTATGAGAGTTATAAGGTGGATTGACGATTTCGTAAAGTATTTGGGCGCTTGGTGTACTAACTACTAACAATTAACATCTAACTTTGTCCGAACCAAAAAAAAAAAAAAGTGATTCTCATTACTCCCAACCAATCTGCCCAAGTTTATTATTAATAATTTAATTATAAAATTGATGAGTGTGACGACAAAAATATTCCTAATTACCCTACATTTTTTTCTCATTTCAGAAGAGCACATTAAAAAAATTTGAATAGTTTGTCCACTAATTATATATTTAATTTATATCCTTATAAAAATAAATATAGCACTCTCACATCAAAGTATCCTTCAAGCATATCAACATTTACATTGTTATTATTTATAAGTACATTAAAGTGATTACATTTTTATTTCCAAACTATATAATTAACATAAACCATAATTAATCCCATAAAGAAATTCAAGCCTATCAACATTTACATTGTTATTATTTATAAGTACATTAAAGTGATTACATTTTTATTTCCAAACTATATAATTAACATAAACCATAATTAATCCCATAAAGAAATTACAAAAATAATGATATATATTAAAAATTTTTTCTAAAATTATTCCGAACTTATGAGGTGTGAAAGTTAATCATTTTATAGTTTTCTAAAATTATTATCATGGGGTTGAGTTAATTTAGTTGCTATCATGGGGTTGAGTAATTTATACCCATTTAACCCATAACGTAAGTGTGAGGCTGAAGGTTCTAGTGCCATGAAAAAAATATACTTCATATAAAAGTTCAAATTTGTAATTTCCTAATACACCTTAACACTATAAAATAAAAATTGAACAAATAATGAATTCCATAAGTTATATGGCTTTTTAGTGCCTAAAAAAAAGAAGTTATATGGGTATTTATGATGTAGGTACTAAACATTGTTACCTTAATAATATTGTCTAGCTATGATGAAAATGATGAAAGATAGCATGTGGTCTTGGTCAAATTAGCATGGTTAAGACGAGATCTTTTATCACTTATGGGAACATTAATTGTGTTCAGAGTAATAAATGAGCAATCACGTAAATTAGTTGAGCATAAAATAGAACGCATAAGCTGTGTAAGCGTATGATGCAGTGTGTATAGCGTTGCATGGGTTGAGACTACGTCTCGTGATATTTAGGAATAATTTGAAAATACTTAGACTCCATTTGAATGGATGGATTTGAAAATTCATGAATTTCACACACAAATCATACTTCTCAATTGATTTACAGATATTTAGATTTGAGAGTTTAAGAAAAAGAGTGAAGGGGGAGAGGGGAGAGGGGAGGGGGAGGGGTAGAGATGATGAGATTTCACAAATGACTAAGTTTTGGTGAGGATTTGAAATCCTTCAATTTTAAACTACTCTCAAATCTAAGTATTTATAAATCCATTGTTGAGTGATAATTTGCGTGTGAAATTCATGGATTTCAAATTCATTTATCCAAATGGAGCTATATTATTCAATATCAAAACGTGTTCACAGCTAAACAGGAGAGCCCTATTTATAATGAAAACTAGGGCAACATTATTAAAGATCCAACTTAACGATAAAAAAATGACTATGCTAAGAATATTCTAGAACTAATATATTAAATAAGAAGACAATATATAAGAAAAAATATAATATATATGAAAGCATTATGAGGCGATGACTCGTTCTACATCAGCGTATCACGCAATACTAAGAGTACCTGAGTTGAATACACTAGGGTATGTACAATATGTATTGAGACTCACTCGAAAGGACTTAGAACTTTACAAACTAGTATTAGTTTGGGGTTTAAAATATGAATTCAACGTCCACTTCTATAAAATACAACTATACATTATTTTTTTACAAAATTCGATATAATCACATCGCTATTTTTCTGGCAATCAATACAATATAATAATAAAATATTAATTATTATTAAATATTAATTTGACAAAAAACAAAATTTCACCCTATTAGAATTCTAAAATAAACACATACTTTAACTATTCATCAAGATTTTTAAATTCATTAAATTTCGATATAATAACTTCCCCACCCACCTAAAATCCAAAACAAAAACACTCTTACTGTTGGAAATTTATTAAAATAAATTTGGTATTGACTAAACTATAATCTTTAATTTAATGTTTCATTCGTTGTAAATGAAATTAAGTTCCAAATTCATAAATGAGTAGATTAATTTCTTATTGTAATATCAGTATTGTTGCACATATTCTTACTAGAAACTCTCGCAATTATAAAAGGTCCTGTTTTTGCGTTGAACCTCCATTTTTTATGGATGACTGCTCGATATTTTTATAGATTGCAATTGAAATTCCTTTTGCTTAAAAAAAAGGTTTTAAACGACACCAACTCAAATTTTGGGCTTATTAATGGGCCCCAAGTTCATGGCCTGTATGCGCGCTAAACTCTTTGCAGAGCCCATAACATTGGAATCTAAAAATTCCATTTATCGATGCGTGATCGTATTTTTTTGGCAAAATGCATCTTCAGGTCTCTAATTATTATTTTTTATTTCGAAAGGTTCTTAAATTATTTTTTTATTTTAACAAGTTTCTGAACTATTAAATTTTGTTGCAAAAGGTCCTTAAACTATTTTTTTTATTTAATGAAGTCCATAAACTATTGATTTTTATTTCAAACAGTCATTTTTTACGGAATTTTCTAACTAATCTAACGAAACCATTATATAAAACAATGATCAATATTGACAATTTTGAGAATGATGGTGTGCGTATTCAGAAACAGAGCTAGGGGGGTGGAGGGGGGCACTGGGCCCCCCTGACTCTTTTAAAATGTGTAGTATATATGTGTGTATTTTTAATATTATTACTAATTAATATAGTGCCTTAGTGATTATAGTGTGTTGGGACGGTCCCGACCTCCTTAGCAACTAAGGTTCAATCCCGTTTAAATTTATTTTCTCTTTCACTTTGAATACATAGTGCTAAATTAGTCAATCTTTTTTTTTTCTAATACCTTTTAACAATTCTAAATATATGTAGCTCAATTTCTTCTCATTTTTTTATTTTACTCTACTAAAACTCTAAATTTATTAATACAAATTGTTTATTTTAATCTCTTTATATCATTATTAATTACTTGGTTATATAATTTGCTTATTGATTTTAGATGCATTTCATGATTAATATGTGTTGTGTACTAAAATATGAGGATTATGATTTAAGATGTGACTTAATGATCTAAGTGACACAAACAATAAATATGTAAAGTGAATTGCATTTATGTGATATGATTGTTTGAGAAAGATATATGTTGAGCAATAAATTTGCAAGAGATTGGGTAAGGTATTAATTTCTCTCACTTTCTTGGTCATAAATGACCCATATTTATAGTATTTGGGAGAGTGGAGCTCACTCTCCTGAATTACAAGTACAAGTACCCGGAAATAACTCTGCGAAACATTAAATGCTACATGATTGATGTGACCTAGGTCGGAGATCGTTGGGAGGTCGCTCGAGGTATTAAGAGCTCGCACACCTCGCTGGGATGTCGCCCGAGACAAATCCGGATTCGCAGGAATTTAGCCGTCTAACTACTCCTAGCTACTCATCATTACCGTCATTTATTGACACATCTCTAATTAAAGTCACTCTTAGGTAAGGTTCCTGGTGCTGCTCGCAAGCCACGGGTCCCATCTCAATTAATGCTCCGTACTTGCTCCAGTGTGCGACCTGCGAGGTGCATTAAGGACGCGTACTCGTGTATGGCGAGCATATGCTTCCATTTCCTCAGCGAGGTGTTATACTTGTGTAGTCTTTGGATTGGTCCCCTTCTCTTTCCAGGTCGGGCCTGACCTCGCGCCATATGCACACAACAATAGCCCCGAGCTTGTCATCTCATGCTCGCTAATGGGGGGCGAGCTATTCTGCCTCGATCATGGTGCATGAGGTCGTTAAACTTACGCACGTCACTATTGTCCGGGAATAAAGCGTGATGACGCTTGCCTCGACCGTCGTGCCATCGAGGTCGGGTGATAATGGCGTGCGTGGGTTCCACGCAGGGACATTTAAAGGTCATGGGCTGGACCACGCTCCCTCAACCCTTCCTATAAATATGCCCTTCGTCTCCCCTTTCCCATTTTTTCGCTGAACTGAGATTTTGAGAGCGTATTTTTTGTGATTTTTGGCAACCTTTGGATTTTCGTTCGATCCGAATCGTTCCCAAGGTAAACATTCCTTTTTCTTCGTCTTACTATTAATTTCTTTAGTGTCCTATGTCTTCTGCGATCCGGGAAACCTCCGGGAGCGCGGCTGAAAGCTCTGCTCCAATTCCGGTGATTCGCCGGCGGCGGAGCCGCGGCTGGACCGAAACCTCGATAGTGGATGTTTCCTCAGAAACAGTGAGTGAAGTGCCTGAGCTAGTTAGGGGAGAGGTCACCTCGAAAAAACGCCGTCTGCGTCGGGTCATGGGAGATGCCCTGGAGAAGTCTCGGGCCCCCGCCGAGCCGGAGATTCAAATCCCGGAAGGGGCGGGAGAAGAAGATGATGCCCCCAACTCGGGGTTAATTGATTCCGCCGAATTTGACTTCCTGTCGGATGAGGTCATACCCGATGTACCGAGCGACGACGACGAGATCGACGATGTTGATCGCAAGTTGCGAATAAGGGAAAGTATGGCCCATCCTCGCGAGATGATCCCCCGACCAACTCGGATCCGCGTGGATAGTGTTTTCGCTGCTAACGAGGTGGACAGCTCGGTGACTGAAGCCGAGCTATTCTTGTGGAGGGAAAAATTTCACGTTCCCAGCGACGTCCACTTTTGGGTCCCCGGTTATGAGATTGACTACGCCGACCAGGTTCCCGATAGGTGTGTGGCGATAAATTATGACACGATGAAGGTTGGGCTCCGCTTTTCTCTTCATTCCGTGGTCACCTCGTTGTTGTGGACCCAAATCACTCCTAATGGGTGGAGCACTATCTTTGGGATCTTGTCACTGTTCGGCCGTGTCCAGCCTCGGGCATTTCCTTCCGTCAAAGAGCTGAATTCCCTAATCTCACTGGTGAAGTGGGGCAAAGACCCAGGGTATTATTACGTGAAAGCTCGCCCCCATATGAAGATAGTCGAGGATCTCCCTAGCAAGGTCCAAGATTGGAAAGAGAAGTGGTGGTTGGTAGGAGGAGCCTGGCAGAGTCCCGTTTTTGCCCTAGGAGCCCTCGGTTATCGCGAGATTCCTCGCGACTATGCGATTCTTAAACGTAAGCTCTTTTGCTTTTCCCTTTTCCATAATACTGATTTAACTTCTCCTTCCTATTGCAGCTCCTAAGAACTCCAAGACATCCGAGCTCTCCCTTCCCTTCCTGGTCCGGCTGATCCAGGTGTGCTTAATTGATCCGGACGAGAGGTCGCTGGTCATCTTTCAACGGTTGAAGTGTCTGGAATTTGCGGGCTTAACTGTTCCACCTCGGTCGTCGCTAGACGCCGACCTTCCCGGTAAGCTTTCTGGGATTTTACTCGCATTGACTCAACTTCTTCGGTTATTCTCTGGTCATTTCCTGATCTTCTATTTATCTTCAGTCTCGACCATCCATTTTACCTCCGCCAAAGTCATCGATGAGATGCAGAACCTGAATGCCGAGAAAATGCGCGAAAAGGTTTCTCGTGCCCTGGCATTGTCTAGGCAGCGATCAGACCAACAGAAAGAGGTCGCTGCGGGTGGGGCTGTTGGGACGTCCCTCCCGAAAACCAAAATTGTCGCCGCTCCCGGCCGAGGTCAGAAAAGGGGGGCCTCTAATGTGCGATCATCCGGGGGGAGTTCCCCAAAGCACACCCGGGCATCCGTAGACATGGATGTGCTTCGGAACTCCCCGAGCGGGAAGGTGGTACTTTTGGGCTCCGCAGGAAATCCCGACACGATTGTCGAGATCATCCAATGCGGGACTCGAGAGCCTGATGACCGTACTTTCCTCGGCTGGAGCCCAGATTTCCAACGGTTGATATACTTTGTCTTACTCACGGCTTTATTTCTTTGTTTTCCTTCGAACCTTTTGTGCTTACACTCAGTTATTTTGCAGATATAAGCTGGATGATGTCGTGTTTTGGGGGGAGTCAACCCACAATTATCTGTGGTCGCGAGCCCCTGCTGCCAATGATGCCCAGCCCTCCTATCTTAAACAGATCGCTGATGACGCTTTCAAGTCCGGACTTTGGATTCACTTGAGGCCCACACCCAAAGATTTCTCCGAGCGACCTCGGGGATCGCTTATATGTGCCGCCTCCCCGCCTTTTATTGAGCGAGCCGGAGTAATATGGTCGAGCGAGATCCAGTACGTAAAGTTCGAGGCGGCCTGTACAATGATGAAGGTAGACTTGGATAGGTTGACGAAAGAGAGAGAGGCAGCCATCAATGCTAAAGTTGCGGTCGAGGACAAGTTGAAGGAGGCGGCTCGGGAGCGGGACGATATGGAACGGAAGCTCTCGCAGATGGCGAAAGATCTCGAGCTCCAGGATAAGAAAGTGAAGGAGGGCATGGATAAGATCGCCGAGGTGGAGAATCGGTGTTGCCGGCTGGAAGCTGAGGTCCATGACTTTCTTGTCACTATCAAATTGGAGTCCCACCACGCCTCCAACATGACCTATATCCACTCTTTTTCCAACGCTGTTCGGGCTTGCCACTGAGCCGGTGATCTTGATGGGGCTAAATCAGCGATGTCCGAGTTGCTCGTGGCTTATATGCGCAACAACCCTGTTAAAGAGGGGGGGTGATCTTCCTATCAAAGACCTCGCTGCTTATGGTGTGGATTTCAGCTTTCTTCCCCCAAGCGCCAACCTTTATGATCCCGAGGAGCTTCTCGGGTTGCTAAATGAGGAAATGGGGGATGGGCTCGATGATGGTGGCGAGGTTGTTGGTGGCAATGATGGTGGAGATGATGAAGGGGAATCAAGCTGGCGTCGAGATTCCCGAGGTCGAACAAGTCACGTCGATCAACCCTGTTGAGGGGACCTCGGATGCTCCGCCGAGCTGATTCCTTTCATGGTTTTTATGCGGCAGTATGCCAAATGCCTTCGGGTGCTCTTTGTAATCGCCCTTCGGGGTTTTATTTTTAATCAGGTTGTTCGGTTGCCCCACGGGGTGTGTAAATGTTTGCCCAAGGGGCGTGGGACTCTTGCTGCCTACGGGCATTGTACCCTCGTCGCCTCCGGGCATTTATTAATGAAATTGTTGTTCTCTTTCCTTTCTATCTTTCTCGCTTCCTGATTGGGATGTCTGTTTATTTTCTTTTCCAACACTTTTGATGTCGGTGAGCCCGTGTATCTTGTCTTCTTGAAAATCTGGATAATAATCAACAATGATAAAAGATCTGTTAATTGATAGCGACTTGACTGTCGGCTTAGATAGGATATGCGACCGAGGTCGGCATAGATAGGGTATGCGACGTGATTGCCTTCACATATTCTTGGCTTTGTCGACTTAGATGAGGTATGCGATCGAGGTTGACTTAGATAGGGTATACGACCTGATTGTCTTCTCATACTCTTAGCTTTGTCGACTTAGATGAGGTATGCGACCGAGGTCGACTTAGATAGGGTATGCGACCTAATTGCCTTTTCTAAAGACTTTGGACACATATGATTTTGTTGAAATGACTTCTCATGATACTAACCCTTTATCCCCCTGTCCCTAGTCTTTGGGAAAAAAAATTCTAGATATTTTGACTTTATCTTTTTCATTTATGAATCTATTTTTGATCGAACTCGTGAGAGGTCGGGGACCAGTCCCCTAAGTTCGTAAATGTGAAAAGTTGTAAAAAGTTTGTGCAAAAAGTTTTAATTCGTGGAGAATTTACAACCAATCGTGATTTTATTTCTAATTTTGATAATTTTTTAGAAACAACTGATGCATGACTAAACATAGATAGTTACTGGTAGAATTTCTTCAAGTAGGTCGCATTCCATGGGTACATCGCGGGAGTGCCCTCCATGCTTTCGAGCTCGTAAGCCCCATTCGGCAGATATTTTGAAATTTTCATGGGGCCTTCTCAGGTCGGACCAAAAACTCCCTTCTGGACACCAAGGATCTTTCTTAAAATGAGGTCGCCAACCTTGAATCTTCGGAATTTTTGCTTTTGAGTTGTAGTATTTTTCCGACTTTTGTTTGTAACTTGCATTTTTCAAGTTGGCTTCTAGCCTTTTTTCTTCGAGAAGGTCGAGGCTGAGAGATATGGCCTGATCGTTGTCCTCCGTGATTGTCTGCGACGTTCGATGGTTTTTGACGACAACCTCATTTGGTATGATCGCCTCCTCCGTCGAAAAAAGCCAAAGCAAAAGGTGTTTCGCCAGTTGAATTTAGGGATGTGGTTCTATATGACCATAAGATGCTCGGAAGCTTGAAAGCCCATAATCCATTTGACTCAATAAGTTGAGTTTTTAGGGTATGTTTGATTATCTTGTTCACAGCTTCAACTTGTCCATTAGAATGAGGGTGATAGGGGGTGGAGAACAATTTTGCAATTTTCCACTTCACAAAAAAGACATCGATCTCGTGAACCTGGCTTTAATCGCTTTCCATTGTATGCGTGATTTATTGCTTATGGGAGGCCGGGCGGCAGATGATGTTCTTCCAGATGAATTGGATGATCTTCTTCTTTCCATTGTATGTGACGATTGCTTGCGGGAGGCCGAAGCGGCAGATGATGTTCTTCCAGATGAATTGGATGATCTTCTCTTGAGTAATGGTTGCCAACGGTTCTGCCTCCGCCCACTTGGTGAAGTAGTCTACTGCGACCACCACGAATTTTGAACTGCCCAGGGCTTTTGGGAAATGACCAATCAGGTCAATCCCCCACTTCGCGAACGACCATGAGCTGTAGATCGACGTGAGCTCTTTCGGAGCTCGCCTAATTGTTGGGGCAAAGAACTGACATTGTTGACACTTTTTTGCGTATGCAATCGCGTCCTTCCTTAGAGTTAACCAATAATAGCCTTGTCTGATTGTTTTGTAGACGAGAGATTGACCTTCGGTGTGATTTACACAATCTCCTTCGTGGATTTCTTTCAAGATTATCTGGCCTTCTTTCGGGGTGATGCATTTCAGCAGTGGCAATGAGAAACTTCGCTTATAAAGTTGTTCATTGATCATGGTGCACCTCGCTGCTCTTAGTTGTAATCGGCGAGCTGCGACCTTATCTTCTGGCAGTGTTCCTTTCTCGATGTAGTCTTTGATTTCGGTCATCCAATTTTCTTCTGGAGCAGCGATCTGAAGGATCTCTCTTCGCGAGTTTGATGGATTTGCTTGGTTTGTCCAGGTTACTTCCTTTATGTCGATGATGACGCGACCTGCTGAGGGGGTGTTGAGTTTAGTAACCGCTATGTTGTCCATATCTGCGGCGCCTTCCGATGTTGCCAAACGAGCTAGAGCATCTGCCTGTGTGTTTTCTGCTCGAGGTATCAACTCTATTCGCACTTCCTCGAATTTTTCAACGAGGCTTTTCGCTATCTGCTGGTATTTCATCATTTGTTCACCCCGTTCAGATTACTCTCGACATCCGCATACGACCGGTTGGGGAATCGCCAGAACTTTCAACTTTCGCACACCAATGGTCATTGCCATTTCCAGGCCATTTATCAAGGCCTCATACTCTGCTTCATTGTTGGTGGCGTGAAAATCAAAGCTTACAACCGTGGTGAAAGATTGTTGTTAGGGACTGATTAAGACCACTCCAGCCCCTGCTCGGGTGCTCGTCGAGGAGCCATCGACGTGTAATGTCCATGGGATGTCGACTGCTTCTGGCGTCTTCTCTGGAAAGGTGAGTTCGGTGAGGAAGTCGGCGAGGACCTGAGCTTTGATCGCAGTTCGGGGTGTGAAGGTGATCCCGAACTGACCTAATTCGATGGACCATTTCAACAATCTCCCGGCTGTATCAGGTCGGTGCAAAATTTGTCTCAGTGGCATGGTAGTTAAGACTTCTATTTGGTGATCGAAGAAATACTGTCGTAGCTTTCGGACGCTCATAATCAAGGCGTACGCGAGCTTTTCGAGCGGCGGGTACTTGAGCTCGGCATCGTTCAAGGTTTGGCTGACGAAGTATATAGGCAAATGGAACTGACCTTCCGCCCGCACTAATACTGCACTGAGGGCGGACTCCGAGGCCGCGAGGTAGAGAAACAACTTCTCGCCTGGTATAGGTTTTGCCAAGATTTGGGGGTCGGAGAGATACACTTTGAGCTTCATAAATGCGGCCTGGCATTCCGGGTCCATGAGAACTTTCCTTTTTTCATGGCTTCGAAGAAAGGTTTGCACTTATCCCCCATCCTGGATATGAATCTGTTGAGAGCTGCGAGATAACCAGTCAACCTTTGGACTTCTTTCACGTTGCGAGGTGGTTTCATATCCATGATGGCTTTGATCTTTGTAGGGTTAGCTTCGATACCCCGCTGACTGATGATATGGCCCAGGAATTTTCCCGAACCAACTCCGAAACTGCATTTCTTGGGATTCAAGCGCATGTTGTATTTTCTCAAGATGTCAAAGGTCCGGGCGAGGTGGCTCAGATTGTCTTCCTTCTTTTCGCTTTTCACCACGATGTCATCGATGTACACTTCCATGGTCTTTCCTATCTCATCGGCGAATATTCAATTTACCAGACGTTGGTAGGTTGCCCCTGCGTTTTTCAACCCAAATGGCATTCTCTTCTAACAATACACGTTTTTCTCTGTCAGAAAAGATGTGTGTTGCTGATCATCCTTATTCATGGCGATCTGATGATACCCGACGAACGCATCCATGAATGTCATCATCTCATGCCCAGCGTTGCTATCTATGAGGTGATCGATATGCGGTATTGGAAAGTAATCCTTCGGGCAAGCCTCATTGAGGTCGGTGAAGTTGATACATAGCCGCCAAGAGTTGTTTGCTTTTTTTCACTAGCACCGCATTGGCCACCCACTGCGGCTGACCTGCCTGCTCGATCAATTTGTTGTCCAGTAGCTTATTCGCTTCTTCGGCCAGTGCAGCGTATTTCTCAGGGCCGAACTTTCTCATTTTCTGGGATATTGGTTTTTTTGTCGGGTCGATGTTCAGTTTGTGGCATGTGACCTTGGGGTCAATGCCGACCATGTCCTCATGCAACCATGCGAATACATCTAGATTCTGGTTGAGGAAATCTATCAATTGATCTCGCAGGTCGCTGGGAATTCGCGTTCCGATGGTCACGCTTAGTTCCGGTCGATCGAGGTCGACTGGGACTGTTTAGAGCTCTTCGATAGGGGTTGCTCATTGATCATTCATTTCCGTTCTTGGATCAAGGTTGGACTCTCGCTATTCGGAGTCGACCTCCATTGGCTCGAAACCAAGGCGAGGTTCCAAGTCTGGTAACTCTTGTATTGGCTTCTGTTGGTCCCGGTGGGAAAACCCATTTTACGCGTGCGGAAGCAAACATGTCGAGAGATGCATATAAAAACAGGGGTGAAGGAATGGTGATTACAGATTTTTCACTTTTAAGCTCATGTGTTGTGTTTTGCTTATAATCAAATGCATATGACAAGATAAGAACGTAAAGCAGTAAAGAACACAACAAAGTATAGTGGTTCGGAGGCTCAAGCTCCTACATCCACTCTCCCTGTTCCTAGGGAAATTCCTTCAAACACTTCCTAAGGCTTTCTGACTACCTCTGTAGTTTACTAACCTTTCTACTTTGAGCTTTCTGACTACCTCTGTAGTTTACTAACTCAAACTGGACTTATCACCCTCTCGGGCTCGCCTCTTAGATGTTTAACGAGTTCACACTCCTTCGGGACTTATCACCCTCACTCGGGATTGCCTAACAACTACCTCACTTCACCACTAGTTATCTCTTACGAGATTGGGGTTTGAGTTTGGTGTTGTCTCCAACTATGGTGAGATTTTCCCTTACATTTGTTTAGCCTCAATGCTAAGGTTGGAAAAATCTCTCTAAGCTTAGGATACATCGTGGGTTGCTTAGATTGGGTTTTAGAACACTCTTTGAATATATTTGTATATCTATCGACTTGTGTTCTATGGTGGGAATGCTTGAATATAAGGCTCTTGACTCTGTAGCATCTTGTGCATATTCTCCACACTTATTTTGATGGAAGATCTTGTATTTATAGTGTGGATTTGAATGTTACCGTTGGAGAGAATCACATTCAAATCCATACTATTCTTTGTATGTTCTGCAGCTTTTCCAGGCTGGTTGTCTTCCTCTCATTGGTCCACGTCAGCTGATTCTAACGGTTGTATTCCTCAGATTCCTCGCCTTGGAATCATTCAGGATTCTCTGAGTCTCAGTGTCTTCAGAGACATACTGAGTCTCAGGATTCTATCTGAGTCTTCAGGTTTATCTGAGTCTCAGATTTCTCATCTGAGCCTCAGGTTTATCTGAGCCTCAGGATACTTGATTCAGCAGACTTCTCTTCAGCGGACCTTGTCTGATCAGGTATACTGACACTCAGGCTGACTGAGTTTAGTTCTCTGAATTCAGACATCCTGACCTTCAGGTCACTTTGACTCAAAGCTATATCGATTTCTTCTTTGCCCGATCGATCATTTCGACCGATCTGATCAACACTTCTTCAGATCAATATCTCCGGATAGCATCAGGTCAGTACATTAGGTTTAGCATATCGGTTTAGCACATCCGATCAAAATCGCGTCGATCTTGATCATCCGCTCATCTTCATATCGATCTCGATCAAGTCGATCTCGTCGATCTCATCCTTTCCTCTTCCGATCGCAACCTTCTCTTACGGTGGGTTTCTTTTTCGATCGGTTTTGTCCGCTTCTTCCGATCACCATATCACTCGATTGTTCTTCCGATCATCCGATCAGTTCGTTTCGGTCATCCGATCTTCGATCACCGGCTTAGCTTTTTCTTCTCTTCCGAATTTGCATGTTTCATGGGTTAACTCGGAACTCATCTAACTCATCCGATCTCGTCGGTCTCGCTAATTTGACCTCGTCGATCTCGATCATCTACGCCTCGATTTCGTGAGTTCCCCTCAATTTGTTCTCTCATTTCCCCTCAACTTGTTATCGTAGATTAGCTCAAAAAACACAAGTTGATAATGTTTCGCATAATTCATCAAAACTAAAATATCCCAACAATTTCCTTTTTTGATAATGGACGCCAAAACATTTAGAATATATGCATTTTTTTTTTAAAAAAAGCAGGTTTTTTTTTAAAAATCGATTCAGAGTAGACCACAAGTATTTTTGAAAAATAAAACTTTGGTCAACACAAAGACAGTGGTCAAGTTGAACCACTGCTCTGATACCACTTGTTGGTCCCGGTGGGAAAACCCATTTTACGCGTGCGGAAGCAAACATGTCGAGAGATGCATATAAAAATAGGGGGTGAAGGAATGGTGATTCTGATTTTTCACTTTTAAGCTCATGTGTTGTGTTTTGCTTATAATCGAATGCATATGACAAGATAAGAACGTAAAGCGATAAAGAACACAACAAAATATAGTGGTTTGGAGGCTCAAGCTCCTACATCCACTCTCCGCATTCCTAGGGAAATTCCTTCAAACACTTCCTAAGGCTTTCTGACTACCTCTGTAGTTTACTAACCTTTCTACTTTGAGCTTTCTGACTACCTCTGTAGTTTACTAACTCAAACTGGACTTATCACCCTCTCGGGCTCGCCTCTTAGATGTTTAACGAGTTCACACTCTTCGGGACTTATCACCCTCACTGGGATTGCTAACAACTACCTCACTTCACCACTAGTTATCTCTTTACGAGAATGGGGTTTGAGTTTGGTGTTGTCTCCAACTATGGTGAGATTTTCCCTTACATTTGTTTAGCCTCAATGCTAAGGTTGGAAAAATCTCTCTAAGCTTAGGATACATCGTGGGTTGCTTAGATTGGGTTCTAGAACACTCTTTGAATATATTTGTATATCTATCGACTTGTGTTCTATGGTGGAATGCTTAAATATAAGGCTCTTGGCTCTGTAGCATCTTGTGCATATTCTCCACACTTATTTTGATGGAAGATCTTGTATTTATAGTGTGGATTTGAATGTTACCGTTGGAGAGAATCACATTCAAATCCATACTATTCTTTGTATGTTCTGCAACTTTTCCAGTGGTTGTCTTTTCTCTCATTGGTCGCCACCGGTGATTCTAATCGGCTATATTCCTCGATTCCTCGCCTTGGAATCATTAGGGATTCTCGAGTCTCGGTGTCTTGAGAGACCTGCCCGAGTCTCAGGATTCTATCTCGAGTCTCGATTTCTCATCCGAGCCTCGAGGATACTTGATTCAAAGCCAGACTTCTCACGGACCTTTATTCGTCGAGTATATCTTGACACTCAGCCGACCGAGTTTAGTTCTCCGAATTCGATACATCGACCTTCAGTCACTTTGATTTCAAAGCATATCGATTTCTTCTTTTGCGATCGTCAATTTCTCGACCGATCCGATCAACACTTCTTCGGATCAATATCTCCGGATAGCATCAGTCAAGATACATTAGGTTTTATCATATCGGTTTAGCACATCTCGATCTCAATCACGTCGATCTTGATCATCCGCTCATCTTCATATATCGATCTCGATCAAGTCCGATCTCGTCGGTCTCATCTCTCCTCTTACGACCGCAACCTTCTTATGGTCGGTTTTTTTCCGATCGGCTTTGTCCTCTTCTTCCGATCACCATATCATTGACGTTTCTTCCGATCATCCGATCAGGTCTATTCTGGTCATCCGATCTTCTGATCAGCTGGCTTAGCTTTTCTTCTCTTCTGAATTTGCACAGCTCATCAGTTAACTCGGAACTCATCTAACTCATCTGATCTCGATCAGTCTCGTCTGCAGCCTCGTCTGATCTCGATCATCTACGTCTGATTTCGTGAGTTCCCCCTCAATTTGTTCTCTCATTCCCCCTCAACTTGTTATCTGTAGATTAGCTTCAAAAACACAAGTTGATAATGTTTTGGCATAATTCATCAAAACTAAAATATCCCAACAATTTCCCCCTTTTTGATAATGACGCCAAAACATTTAGAATATATGCATTTTTTTTAAAAGAAACGGGTTTTTCTTTTAAAAGATCAGTTCAGGTAGACCACAAGTATTTTTGAAAAATAAAACTTTGGTCAACACAGCAGGTGGTCAAGTTGAACCACTGCTCTGATACCACTTGTTGGTCCCGGTGGGAAAACCCATTTTACGCGTGCGGAAGCAAACATGTCGAGAGATGCATATAAAAATAGGGGTGAAGGAATGGTGATTACAGATTTTTCACTTTTAAGCTCATGTGTTGTGTTTTGCTTATAATTGAATGCATATGACAAGATAAGAACGTAAAGCAGTAAAGAACACAACAAAGTATAGTGGTTCGGAGGCTCAAGCTCCTACATCCACTCTCCCTGTTCCTAGGGAAATTCCTTCAAACACTTCCTAAGGCTTTCTGACTACCTCTGTAGTTTACTAACCTTTCTACTTTGAGCTTTCTGACTACCTCTGTAGTTTACTAACTCAAACTGGACTTATCACCCTCTTGGGCTCGCCTCTTAGATGTTTAACGAGTTCACACTCCTTCGGGACTTATCACCCTCACTCGGGATTGCCTAACAACTACCTCACTTCACCACTAGTTATCTCTTACGAGAATGGGGTTTGAGTTTGGTGTTGTCTCCAACTATGGTGAGATTTTCCCTTACATTTGTTTAGCCTCAATGCTAAGGTTGGAAAAATCTCTCTAAGCTTAGGATACATCGTGGGTTGCTTAGATTGGGTTCTAGAACACTCTTTGAATATATTTGTATATCTATCGACTTGTGTTCTATGGTGGAATGCTTGAATATAAGGCTCTTGGCTCTGTAGCATCTTGTGCATATTCTCCACACTTATTTTGATGGAAGATCTTGTATTTATAGTGTGGATTTGAATGTTACCGTTGGAGAGAATCACATTCAAATCCATACTATTCTTTGTATGTTCTGCAGCTTTTCCAGGCTGGTTGTCTTCCTCTCATTGGTCCACGTCAGCTGATTCTAACGGTTGTATTCCTCAGATTCCTCGCCTTGGAATCATTCGGGATTCTCTGAGTCTCAGTGTCTTCAGAGACACACTGAGTCTCAGGATTCTATCCGAGTCTTCAGTTTATCCGAGTCTCAGATTTTTCATCCCGAGCCTCAGTTTATCTCGAGCCTCGGGATACTTGATTCAAGAGACTTCTCTTCAATGGACCTTTGTTCGATCAGTATACTAACACTCAGTCGACCGAGTTTAGTTCTCTGACCAGACATCCTGACCTTCAGGTCACTTTGACTCAGGATATCTGATTTCTTCTTTGCCTGATCTGATCAGCTCGACTGATCTGATCAACACTTCTTCAGATCAATATCTCCGGATAGCATCAGGTCAGTACATTAGGTTTAGCATATCAGTTTAGCACATTTGATCTCAATCACGTCTGATCTTGATCATCTGCTCATCTTCATATCTGATCTCGATCACGTCCCGATCTCGATCACCCCCATTCCTTTCCTCTTCCGATCGTAACCTTCTCTTCCGGGGTTTTTTTTTCCGATCGGCTTTGTCCTCTTCCGATCACCATATCACTCGATTGTTCTTCCGATCATCCGATCAAATGCGTTTTGTCATCCGATCTTACGATCGCTTAGCTTTTTTTCTTCTTCCGATTTTGCTCGCCTCATCGTTAATCCTCTTAACTCATCTAACTCCATCTCGATCTCGACTGTCTCTCTTTCTGACCTCATCTGATCTTGATCATCTACGTCTGATTTCGTGAGTTCCCCTCAATTTGTTCTCTCATTCCCCCTCAACTTGTTATTTGTAGATTAGCTTCAAAAACACAAGTTGATAATGTTTTGGCATAATTCATCAAAACTAAAATATCCCAACAGCTTCTCTTTTGGCGGCAATGTCAACTTCCATATGTGTTACATTTGTTCCTATTATATTATCTATCTCCATTTTATCATTTTCTTTTTCCTCCCGGGGTGGAGTTCGGCTCGTACAACTTAGCCCCACCTCGGATTTCCTACCAAAATAAAAAGCAGAATTTAAATCGACACGGGTGTAAGTTAAACATTTTCTTGCAGCGATCTGGTTACCCTTGATGGTGCCAATTTTCCCGTCAGTTCCGGGAAACTTAATACAATAGAAATAGGACGAGGTGGTAGCCCTGAACTCATGTTCGAAAGACCTGCCGAAGAAAGCATTGAAGTTTGATGGGGCATCAATGATGACAAAGTCTAGCTGCCTTGTTGCCTTCACTTCGATGTCCAAGGTTGGCGTGATCTCTACAAACAAGCGGATCATTCCATAGGCCTCAATAGTCTGGTTTCCAAAACCTCGAATCCCTACCTCGCAGGGCTCGACGTAAGAGTGGAAATTGCCGAGCAGGTCCAGAGTCTTCTTGAAAAGGATATTGCAGAAAGCCCCATTATCGATCATGACGCGATGAACTAGAGCCCCCATTATTCTGGCTGAGATCACGAGTGGGTCCCAGTTTGGAAACACCACCCCATCTTTGTCCTCCTCGGTGAAAGTGAGCTGCTTCTGATTTGGGGCGATGGTGTTGACCGGAAGGCAACTCAGCACAGCATTATCGAGAGCTCGCATCTCGGCCTTTTGATATCGGTTAGACAAGGAGGTCGCTGGGAGATACCCCCAAGGGTCCCCCCAGTAGGGGAGATCATGTGGATGACCCTGTTCTCCGCTCCCGCTGGGATCTGCGGACCTTGCTTTCCTTGGTCGGGCTGGTTTCCTGGCGGTGGTGCTTGTCGCTGGTTTTGCTGCTGCCTTGGCTTAACAAACCTTTCCAATTTCCCTTCTTCATACAACTTCCAGAGCTCCCTTTGTAGGTCGCGACAATGCTCAGTGGTATGCCCAATGGAGTTGTGGTAATTACAAAACTTCTTCGGGTTGAGTTTGGAGCTTTCCTGGTACATTTCTTGGGGCGGAGGGATCTGTTGTCTGCCCCTGATCGCCTGGAAGATCTGGGTTGCATTCATGGTAAGTTTTTCTAAGAGCTTTACCTCTAGGGAGTTATCGATCGGCTTGAAAGTCCCCGGAGGCCGATAGTTCGTGGACCTAGGTCTTCTGTAAGGTTTCTCGAATTTTGGATCAGGCTTTTTGACTTCGACCTTCACCTCGCTTGGTCGCTGCTCGCCCAATCTTGAGGCCAGTATCTCGGCATTGGTGATCAAAATTCCTGCCCGGTATCGAAAGTCGACGTAGCTCGATGGGTAGTCCTTGTTCATCATTTTCCAGAGTTTGCTTCCCTTCTTCAACCCATGCACTATTCCCAAGACTTTGGCTTCGTCTCCCAACGACTCGCCTTCCATAATGAGTTGGTCAATTCGATCAATATATGCTCGGTCCGACTTTTCCTCGGACTGATAGATGATCGCCAAGCACTGCTTTGTTCCCTTGTGTGGGGTCAGCGAGGCGAAGTGAATGAGGAATAATTGAGCCATCTGGTGGAAAGATTCTATGGACGTTGGGGGTAAGGTATTGAACCAACGGTAGGCCTGGTCGCCTAGCGTGAGCGGGAAGAGTCGGCACTGGGTGGCATCGGTCGCGTCCATGGAGTTCATGTAGAATGTGTATTTGCTTACATGATTGATCGGATTGGTGTTGCTGTTATATTGTGTGATGGAGCTGACATTGATCTTGATTTGTACAGGCGCGAGCATGACTGTGGGCGATAATGGCGAAATGGGAATCTTCGTGGTAAGAGGTACTCCCCCTTTGTTTGCTAGTTGTTCTTGGAAATCTTTGATATTCTGAAGAATCGCGGCCATCTGTGGAGATTCGTTCTGTCCTGTGACCTCGTTGCGATGACGGCGAGATGAAGAGTTTCTTTCTTGTTGGCGTGGTGACGGGGTTCGATGACGTCGGCAGGGCGAAGGAGTTCTTTCCACTCTGCGAGGTGAAGGACTTCGTTCGAGCCGATCTTTTGCCGATACTTGTTGTCTGGGTCCGCCTTGGGCCACTGATCCTGAAAATGATCTCTCAGGCTCGGCCCGGTCCGGTCGCGCTGTGTTGGCCTGGGTTGATCTCGCTGGGGTGCATCTGGAAGAGCTACGGTTCATGCATCTACCCAAGTTGAAGATTTTTTGTGAATGGAGATGTGCTCTTAAGTTCATGCATCTACCCAAGTTGAAGATTTTTTGTGAATGGAGATGTGCTCTTAAGTTGCAGTCATTGAAGGTATTGTCTATTTGTGTTTATGATGAACATAGTAGAGCTAGTTTGGGATCTCTGGCAATCGCCATGTCTCAAAACTGCCGAAATTAGACATGAAAAGATTACTATTGTAGTAGACTTGAATGATGTGTTGCAGCACTGCTTCAACAGAGTAAGAGAGTGTTTGCAAACTCTATTAATAGCTTAGAAGTACTTCTATAAAACTAAAGTTGTGAGGAGGCAACTTAAAAAATAAGTGCTTATGCCCCCTCCATTTGTGTTTGCAAATACCCCCTAAGAATAGCAACAACTCATACTTCTTAATTAATCTTCGTCCACACTTGTTTGCTATCTTTTAATACTTTAAAGTTGGCTGCAAAATGCATATTATTTCTCCTCATGTATTAGTTATTAATTTCTTCCTGCTCCCCGTCATACTTCTTTTTTTGGAGCAATTATTTTGCCAATTAATTTTAGTTATAATCTATAATCTATAATTATATAAAAACAGAAATCGCTGTCAAAATAGAGTAAAGTCCACAGTGGCGCGTCACTGTTCACTCGCCCCCTGGTGAATCTGTGCACTGCACTCGCCTAATACCGCGTGAACAATGTTCGCAGAAATAATATCAGATTTTTTATTGCATATATTACTAGCTGACAAATAACATTATTTTTTACTTTTTTTTGTTTAATCTTCTATCGCAGTTGTGTCAGTCGTAATTGTCAACTTCTCAAAAGTTTTTGAAGGTAACAAAAAGCACTCAATTGTTTCAAATCAGAAATTCAGAATTAGAATACCAAAACACCCGTGCCAATTTCAAATTTAAATTTGCAGACAAAAACCCTCTTTTACAGAGCTGAAACCCTAAATTGAAGACCTTTCAATTTCTATATGAACAATATAAATATCAAAGACTTCTGCTGTAAAACGAAATTTTCGTACGGTTTGGCATAAGTTTTCAATCAAGTTGCAATTTAATAAACTTTGATGGTGTTTAGTATTTCTCTTCTTTTTTCTGTATATATATTCCAAATTAAACACTTCATTTCTCTTTCAAATTTGCAGACATTCATGCCAATCTTCGGGCATATCAACTACAACCTGCATTTCGCAACAAAGAATTGGAGTATGAGGTATGAGATTATTGTACATCTAATTTTATTGTAATATTAGTGCAAAAATCTTATTAGAAAATGCTTCTAATAAAATGTTTGCAAATGCACTAACCTGTAAAATACATAGATATGATGTTTCTTCATCGATCTACTCGATTGAAATATGACTTTATATTTGTAGATTTCGATGTTTAATTTTGATAAACATTAATTAATTGTTCTCACTGGATTGTTTTCCAGCCGTATAGTTTACGGGGGGAAGGGAAATGGAGAAAGGGGAAACGGCCAAATGGGACTGGGGAAGGGAGAAGTGGGAAGATAATAAATGGGAAAGTCCAGTAATTAATCCAAAGAAGGGAGAGAAGAAAGAAAGGACACATTGAGATCTCTCGCGAACACGTGTCTGATTGAAAGGAAAGAGAGACACGTTTATATTTATATGGGGTTCCATAAGAATATTGATTGAATCAATTTCAATATTATTAATATACCATGTAAACAAGGTTACCAATTTAAAGTTATTCTTAATCCAATTTTCCTTAATTAAATGCACGTCTTTTTTTATTTATTAATGTATTTTGTTCCATATACCAATTACCAACAATGTAATACTAATTTAACTACTTCGAACAAAAAAGTTTTAAATCAATAATAATTAATTAAAATTTAAAATATATATATATATATATTTATTTATTTGAAATAAATATTAACAAATAAAAATAGATTTTTTTTTTCTTAGCAACGAATCTTTGAAATAAATATTAGCAAATTATAATGGATTGGGAAAAATATTTGAAATTGAATTACTGGAATAAATATTAATAAATTATAACGGATTGAGAAAAATCTTTGGAATTGAAATATGAAAAAATCTTTGGAATAAATATGTATGAAATAAATATTAATAAATTATAGTTGGTTGAAAAAAAATATTGGAAAAAAATATTTAAAATATTTAATCTTAAATTTAATCTCAACCCTACCTCTAAAAATTTATTTTATAAAAGAATCTCAACCATATATATTAAATTCTATGTTCCATAAATTTCAATTTTATAGCACTATTTCATTCTCTTTTTTTATCTACTTATTTCACAATTCTCAATTTTTTGTGCTACCATTTCTTGTGTCTCTTTCTTCTTCTTCTTCTTCTTCTTCTTCTTCTTCTTCTTCGGATAATTTTTATGCTTTTTTTATGTTCGATTTTTTATTTTGCAAGATTTTTGTTTTTCCTTTTGCTTCTAAAGTTCAATTTTTTGTTATAAGTATTATTTCATTCTCTTCTTTTGTCTACTTTTTATTTCACGATTCTAGTTTTGTGTGTTAACCTTTCTTGTGTCTCTTTCTTCGTCTTATTCACATGATAATTTTTATGTTTTTTTATGTTTGATTTTTTTGATTTGCAGGATTTTTGCTTTTGATGTTCGATTTTTTATTTTGTAGGATTTTTTGTTTTGTTTTTTATGCTCGATTTTTTATTTTGCAAGACTTTTACTTTGCATATTTTTATTTTGCATCTAATGATTTGGTGAGATAATCCTTTATCTACTAAAGGTGAATCACACCCAATTCATATGGTGACTTTATTTCAAATCTCTGAAATTCTATGAGAAGTTATTTATGGTATTATTTTTTATTTTTTTAAATTTCAGTCATTCATTATTTAATTTTGATCTTTACCTTCCACTTCTCTCTTATCTATTACTCCCTCCGTCTCATAGTTTATGTAACTCTTTCCATTTTTTTGTCCCATAGTTTATGTAACCTTTCCTAAAATGGAAATACTCATTTTAACTCACACCCTTCAAACACCCATTTATTTACCATATACCACTCTCTCATACCCTCAACACTTTATCACTTCATCACCTTTAATAAATATTATTCTACTATTCAATAAAGTTGATTTCCCCTTTCTACCCTCAACACTTTATCACAAAATTCTCATGATCAGTAAGAGTTACATAAACTATAGGACGAAGGAGTAATTATGAATCATCCTTATTCATATTCATGTGGTTGCTATATTTCAAATCTTTCAATATATATTTATATGTAATTGAATTAATAAAATGAATTAAATATATAAAATATTTAATCTAAAATTAAATAAAAAAATTTATTTTGAATCTCGCGTAGTATGCGGGGTTACGTGTTAGTTCTTCACTATATATCAATTTTATAGTTCATATTAATTTATTCGTTATACAATTTGGTTAGTTTAATGGTTTCTGTTGCAAGTATCGACTTACTAAAATTGGCAGAACTATGTTACTTAAAGTATACTCATATGTTTTTTTTTCTATATCTGTATTATGTACAAGATTTTTAATATTTTTGTTGTTTTGATAATTTATGTTTTGCAGGTTCTTATTTTACATCTAATGACTTGATAAGATAATTTTTCATCGCATATCAATCTTATAGTCAAGTTGATTTATTTGATTTGTACAAAATTTATGTTGGTTTAATGGTTTCTTTTACAGGTAATCTCATATTTACTAAAGGTGAATCAACCTCAATTCATATGGTGACTTTATTTTAAACCTCTAAATTTCTGTGAGAAGTTATTTATAATATTATTTTAATTTTTTTAATTTTAGTCATTCATTATTTAATTTTGATATTAGCTTCCACTTTATCTCCTATCTATTAATTATGAATCACCCCCTATTAATGTGGTTGTTATATTTAAAATACTTCATCTTCAAAACATATACATTTATTTATATTAAACACATACTCCATAATTTATAAATTTATATCCCTCTTATTCTTTTTAAATATCACTAGCATGTAACCCGATTGAAAATAGTTTTTACATCATTAATTTTAAATTAAAAACTTTAAATATTTAATTAGTTTGATTAATCTAATTATATAAAAAAAAATCTAATATTATATGTGCATATTTTCATTCATTTGTTATTATAAATTACTCATTTCCATTCTTCTTAATGTTTTTTGTCTTTTAGAATATTTATATAATAAATGTCGCTCTGATATTTTCTCCTCTTATTATATCATATATACGCATAATAATTATTTTTTATGATCATTTAAATTTTTTTATGCCAACATTAATCTTAATTTTTTATCATTAAATATTTATAATAATAATACTATTGACTGGAAAACTTATTCACACAACATATCGTAGAAAAATTAAAAATTTTAATAACCATGAAAAATAATCGTTAGGGGTATATATGAGATAATGATGGGTAAAAATGTCAAAACTATATGTATTATGTAAATAATATATAAGATTGAAATAAATATGACAACTAATTTTAATGGGAGGAAATAATTTAGAATAAGAAATGAAATACTAAAACTGCAGATGCTTTTGGAAACCTAATGATATGAAGTCAACCTTGCTAAGCTCCAGGCAATCTCGACCATATCATCTTTTTTCGGAAAATACTCGCTCCCAAATGACATGAAAATCATCGACTTCTCCTCCTTCCCATCCAACCACGACAGGATTTCCGAATCCGGATGTTCACAGAGATGATAGAGCGATAGGAGATATCAACAACACTGGCCGAGAAAATCATGAAAAATATGGCGAGGAGAATATTTTGATGAGATACCTGAAAAATTCAAGGTGAGATAACTTTAAAAGATGTACTCGAAAGATGTTAGTTGTCAGTCAATCTCTCTATAAAGAGAAAATTCAAGGTGAGATAGCTGAAAAATTGGGTATGCATTTGGAAGAAATTTAGTAATGGGAACTCAATAGTCTCAACTCCTTGATTATGAACCTCAATTTTCAGAATATCTAGTAGGAGTATCTCCAATTTTAGAAATGCTACTGTCTTATGACGACTTTGACGTCCAAATGGGAATGCTACTTCCTTATGACGTCTTCGACGTCCAAAGTTCTCTTCATCCATACACGATGCTAACCCAATATTTTGACATACTAATTTCTAACAACCTCAGGCTTTTTACTGATGGAAATTCTTTAATGGCAAAACAACTCAAACATATAACTTCAAGATTAACCAACTCGCCTACAACAGATATGGACTTCAAAAGATTCACAAAAATCTAAAATCAAAGTCACCAGGTTTTGTGGTGTAAGTTGTAACGATATCAATGAAAAATCAAATTTGATGGACCACAATTTGAGTTCTTATGTTCCTTCAAGAGAATGATCACTGATTTGCAATTTCTCACCTCTCAACGTATCAATCAACAATAAATGAAGATTCGAAAACCTCGAGCTCTTAGAAAACTCGACTCTTTCTCCGTCCACGGAGGAAGATATCCAACTAGAGTCATATCCGCGTTTGATAATGCGCTTCTCATTTGATGCAATGTGGATGACCACATCTCGCACAACATCGTACATTTTGACATGGAAGGTAAACATGTGCTTAGTCCCCATGTCAGAAAATCGTTTCAATTGAGGTAAACATCGTTTCAATTTGGGGCTTTCCGGCGGATGTTGTGACTGGACTATCACGTGTATTTTTAAGTGTGTTTGACTAATTCTTGTTGTTAATTCTGTTTTAATTTTAAGTTTTTTGTCATGAGCTTGAAATATGGAAAATGGATGATCTATCATATTCTTCAGGGCTTGGCCCATTTCATTTATAGTGGGCTTGGGAATTTAATTATGGGCTCATTTCGGGTTAAAAGGAATTTGAAGAGTCGGGTATTTCGAGTTTATCTCGAGCGAGGCATCCGAGCTTCGGGGGTTTTCTTGAGCCTCAGGTGGGGTTTGCATCTGAGCCTGAGGGCCTTTCTACTGAGCCTCAGGTGGGGTTTCTTACTGAGCCTGAGGGGTTTCCTACTGAGCCTCAAGTGGGGTTTCCATCTGAGCCTGAGGGGTTTTCACCTGAGCCAAATTTGCCTAAGTGTCATTATCTGACTGAGCCAAATCCACTTGAGTGGATGTACCTGAATGAGCATAATTCCCCTGAGCCAAATCCACCTGAGTGGATTTATCTGAACGAAGAAATGTTGGGATTTTTAATGTGGGGCCCAGACACTGAGAATGATCTAGAATCTCCATTAATCTATTTTAATTTCAGATTTAAATTACCCGGTAAGATATCCATCGTATGTGACCCCCCATTTTTTTTACAAATAGGGCCAACGGCCGATGAATGAAATATCAAAAAATTTACAACTATTCTCTCTCTTCTAACTATCTCTCCCCCTATCTAATTCTCTCTCCCCCAATTTCTTCAAATCTTCATCTCTTACTCTCTTCCTCTATACACAATTTATCTTCATATTTCCAGAAAATTATACAAAAATATGGATTATAGTGATGGTAGCGCTGGGAACGCTACAATTGGTATCAGAGCCCACTATTCTCGGGTAGTGGATTATGAGCCTAATCAACGGCTCAAGGAGGAAAAGATCTTCCATGAAGGCGATTTAATTTATGATTCGGGAATTGCAATTGGAAAGGAGTTTCAAGGTATTCAAGTTATGAACCCCTTATCTAAAGTCGATTTTCCCCAATTTGATGGTACTCGTCTTAGGCTTTGGATCCTCAAATGCAATGGGTATTTTAAATGTATTCCTGATTTAATGGATTCACAAAAAATTGAACTAGCGTGTGTGCACTTTAAGGGTAAGGCAGCACATTGGTGTCAAAATTTCAGGCTAAAACAAGTAGATATTACATGGCAACAATTTTTAGAAGTGTTATCTGCTAGATTTGAGGGACGTAAAGAAGCTAAAATTAATCGAGAATTTGATAAATTAAGGCACAGTGGTTCTTACTCAAATTATGTAGAAAGATTTGTAGAATTGAAGGTTGAGTTGCTACTATTGAACAACAACGATTTTACTGAAGAGTATTTTGTTGCAAGTTTTATTAATGGGCTCACTGAAGAATCACAAGCTTTCATCACAAAGTTTGAACCAACCACCTTGCAACAAACAATTGAGCTAGGAAGGAAGTATTTGTAAACTATTGAAGTCATCACTAAAAAAATAACTATTGAAGAAGAGGAATTATCTCATATTGAAATGGCAGGGGATTCCGATACTCAACTTGAGAGCATCAAGACCTATGAGATGGAATCATATGTCACAGTAGATTCAGAGTTCGATTGAGTTCAAAAAACGCGCCGAGATGGCTCAATTTACTCGGAGGATTTGACTGCTGAATTAGACACTATGGGAGAATGGGATGCTTCTTCAAATGTGAAGCTAGTTGTGATTCATATGGGCCTGATGTTTGGTGGAATTGTTGGGAAAGCTTTTATAAAGAGAAGCTCTAAGAAATTTAATTCTCCTATACAATTCTTCTACTTGAACTTGGTCGAATCACTTTCAACTGAGCCTTTCGATCCCGACAAATATCAGATTCAAGATTGCATTGAATGGGCTCCTCTCACGTTGAAAGATTATTTATCAAATAAAGTGAAGCAGTTGATTTACACCTTCTGGAGGATGCTACAATCACGAGCGAGCAACATGGAAGGAGATCAAATTTTAGATGGAAGAGTTCTCGTCTTAGATCCTTGGGGACAAGGATCTCAAAAACGGGGGAGTATTGTCATGAGCTTGAAATATGGAAAATGGATGATCTATCATATTCTTCAGGGCTTGGCCCATTTCATTTATAGTGGGCTTGAGAATTTAATTATGGGCTCACTCAGGTTAAAGGAAGCTGAAGAGTCGGGCGCTCAGGTTTATCTGAGCGAGGCATCTGAGCCTGAGGGGTTTTTTACTGAGCCTCAGGTGGGGTTTGCATCTGAGTCTGAGGGCCTTTCTACTGAGCCTCAAGTGGGGTTTCTTACTGAGCCTGAGGGGTTTCTTACTGAGCCTCAGGTGGGGTTTCCTACTGAGCCTGAGGGGTTTCCTACTGAGCCTCAGGTGGGGTTTCCGTCTGAGCCTGAGGGGTTTTCACCTGAGCTAAATCTGCCTGAGTGTCATTATCTGACTGAGCCAAATCCACTTGAGTGGATGTACCTGAATGAGCATAATTCCCCTTAGCCAAATCCACCTGAGTGGATTTATCTGAACGAAGAAATGTTGGGATTTTTAATGTGGGGCCCAGACACTGAGAATGATCTAGAATCTCCATTAATCTATTTTAATTCTGTATTTAAATTACCCAGCGCATATCCATCTGTATGTGGACCCCACTGTTTGTTACAAATAGGGCCAACGGCCGATGAATGAAATATCAAAAAATTTACAACTATTCTCTCTCTTCTAACTATCTCTCCCCCTATCTAATTCTCTCTCCCCCAATTTCTTCAAATCTTCATCTCTTACTCTCTTCCTCTATACGCAATTTATCTTCATATTTCCAGAAAATTATACAAAAATATGGATTATAGTGATGGTAGCGCTGAGAACGCTACATTTTTTTAAAAATAAAATTAATTATATAACTTAAATTCCAGTTGTTAAAAAAAATTGGTACTAAATCGACGACAAATAAATTTATATGACTAAATATATTTGAGGTCAAATTTATGGGACCATTTGTGATTCAAACTCATAAATCTCCCTTCAGAGGTCAATTATTTTAATTTGATTAAAGAAAATATATACATATCATCATTTCCTTAAATCTCACTTCATTAATTTGCGATTTTAAATTCTTTAATTTCCAGTGTAGTGGTGATGGTGTAGTTGAAGTCTTAAAATGAAACTCTTTTAAAATTTATTCATATAGTTAGAAATTGATAATGTTACATGTATAAACCAATATCATAATTTTATAATTTAATACATATACGGTAATGAAATTAGTCTATAAATGCAATGATATACTGAGAGTAAATTTTACCAAAGACTTAATTTAGAATAATTATGTACTACTACTAATTTTTAATAAAATATTATAAAGTATTATATTTTAAAACATCTATTTTATATTGAAGATTAAAAAACATGCTTAGACCAGGTTTAGTTTCACTTCGTTAGTTGTTCCTTTAGTATATGATGCTTTCAACATGTATATAATGTGCTCCCCACTCTAAGCACTAACTTTTCTTTTTAGCAAATTCTCCTATGCACCATTTGCACAATTGAATTTTAATTCAGTTTTTTTTATTTTTAACCAAATTGATTTTTTTTACCGGGCCCGGCCCGAGTGGTTTTGTGGTTCACTCGGCACAAGTGATTCATGGTTCACCCGGCCCGAATAAATCATGATTTAGGATTCATATATAATTTAGTGTTTAGAGTGTAGATGTTTCATCAAAATTAAAATTGAATCCAAGTGTCACTCTTCTTTTTAAAAAGCCGTTTGATTTCCATAAGCATAATTAAGCTGAGGATTTTTTAAATCAGAGGATTTTTTAAATCTGAATTCATGGTAAAGAAAAAGGAATAATAGAACGATATTAATTATGTTAAAAAAAATTCCTTCTAGGGAAGATTATCAATGAGGTGATTTTTTTCCCATTTCTTCTTTCTTCATATTTTATCGGTATACATTATTTATTCATATTTATATATGCAATCATACATTCATGCTTCTTCAAAATTTGAACTAGCTAGGACAACACAAAGAGAAACATATAAATATAATAATACTAATATATTATTCGGCTTTATAACCACATAAAAAGTTATATAGTGTTACATACACTGCATGAAATAAACAGTGGCAACACGGTTAGCCAAAATTCTCTAAACTTTTTTTTTTTTGGAAAGGCAATAAATTACAATAGTTTCCTAACATAATCAATTGCAATAATTTCTTCTACCATCGGGCACATGGCAACAACATTTCATCTCGCTGATCAATTAAAATAATTGTTGGAGAATAAGTTGCACAGATCTATTCGGGGTGAATATTTAAATACAAATTTAATTCTTATAATTATTACTAGCATGAATTAATCCTATATTAATTCAAATAATAATCCAACAACAAATCATGCATATAATTAATTCACGTAAATCCTACGCATGAGGAATTCTACGAGTTTACGTGAACGTACCTCTTGGGACGGCAATAGTCTGACTGATTAGACTAACCAAAAGAACTTCCCAAGTATTCCCTTAATCCTTGTTCGACTATCCGGTGGTAGGACACTTGTGAACAATTAACAAAAGGAAAATAAATTATGTTGCACCACCTTTGTGGATTTACTAATTTTTTCAGCACATGGAATTGTACTTGGGAATGAAAGAGTCATCCCCTATTTATAGAGCATAGGTGGTCGAAATTTTGGGTAGAAAATAATGTGGGAAAATCTTTTCTTGATCTCCAAGAAATCTTGAATATATCTCCTATAGTCTTTTTCCCATAATTATAATATTCCACAAAATCCCACCTACTCTTTGTTATGGGATATTTTCGAAAATAATAGGCAAGATTCCAAGATTTGGATCTTCTTGAATTTATTAGATATTCTTGTATTTCAAGAAATACATATCTTCCATAATATCTTTTCAAGAAAATCAAGAAAATCTTTCTTGCCCTTTATATTTCAAAATTTTCGAAATTATCTTCATGAATAACCAAGTGGGAGATTTCTTGAATTTAATGAGATAATCTTGTATTCCAAGAATACATATCTTCATTCCATAACAAAATTCAAAGAAAATCTTTCTCCCCTTTTATCCATAAATTTCGAAAATAATGAGAAAAAAATAAGCAACAATATTTATTTTATTTTAAACACCTTTTTCAGTTATTGGACTATATGTTGGGCTACTCAGGGGGCCTTTAGGAGAATTAAGATTGGACCTTCCAATGGATCTTGAATTATCAATATTGAGCCACAATATTATTCAAGCCCATAAATATTAATTAATCCCACTACATAATTAATATTGAACTATCCATCTTAACCCATATTACAGTCAATATGACTCCCGGTTATTATTTCCCGTGTTTAAGATTATCTAGTCCATTCATTAATTCAAGCCACTGAAATAGCTTTCCGTTAATTAATATATTTTGCCCTTGGTCAAGGAACGATTCAACATTATTATCCATACCGGAAACTAATTCCACTTGCAAGATTTGGTATGATAAATCTTATGAACCTCCCAGAACCGTCGAACAAGCGTGCTTGCACACGATTCTCCGTATTAAATCTTAGCAATCACATGTGACCAATAATATTGCCCAAGATAAAAAGTATTGAATCTCGTTGATTCTCTACCCATGATAAGTCAAAGCAATAATTACCAACCACACGTGATCCTATTTAAGGAACGAAGATTAAGAAATAACGAACCACTGAGGTCTAATTATTCCTTGTTCAGTTTTTGAAGAATTTGTCCTCCTCAGAGGTCCTATTCAAACAAGCATCGGTCATGCACTAGTGTAATCTCTTGGTCAAGACAAGCCAATCTAAGCCTTACACTTCAACCTTTCACGATGGATTGTTCATTTCCATCTAGGTCGTGAATGGTGTACTTTTAGTTACAAGGGACTGTTAATTTAATCTTCTGTGATCTGATATCACTAAATTAACTACAATGTAACACGACTTTATTTAATGAACAGATTATGCAAAGAAATATATGTAACATTCAATGATATTTAAAGCATCAATGATAAACAATTTATTTCAGTAAATAAGTCCGAAATTCAGTTTTGATTATACAAAGTAAAAAGCAACAATTTATTTCAGTAAATAAGTCCGAAATTCAGTTTTGATTATACAAAGTAAAAAGCATACTTTCCAGTATAATCCCAACAATAATTCCTTCTACCATCGGGCACATGGCAACAACATTTCATCTCGCTGTAGACCACCGCAATCGGAACCGCAACCCAACAATAGGGGGACCACCACCCCACAAGAGAGGGACCACCATAAGAGGGAATAATACTCCCTCTCCGTGTCTCGAACCCGGGACCTCAAGGTCTCAGGTGGTGGAGCTCTAACCACTTGAGCTATCCACACTTGACAAAATTCTCTAAACTTAATAACTATAAAAAAAGGTAAAAAAAAACATAAAACCGAACTCAAACAAGAGTACGATCGAAACTATTAGGGGAAGTATTGAATAAGTCAATATTCCTTGTATTTAGGATACACTTGTATTTATCCTCTTAATTGATTTCCTATTATTATGGAGATCTTGTTGTAATCCCTTTGTATATATTAGTGGAATTCTCTTATCACCAATCATCGGTGATCTCATATCTATTCTCACATGGTATCACCAAAAACCGTTTCCAAACCCCGTTTTTTGAAGAAATCGCCGCTCTTCGCCAAGCGTCCTCTTCTCCCCTCTCCTCTCTCTCCCTTTGCATCTCTTGAAAATTCCAAACAAAAACCGGTCCCCGCCGTGTTCTTGCTCGCCAGTATCTCTCAACCATGGCCACCACAAACGCTTCGCGTTTTCATCCGCCACCGCCATGATCCATCTTGTCCCAATTAAACTCTCCGCACCTACTTATCTCGTGTGGAAGTGCAATTTCTCTCCATGACCGCTACATATGAGATGCTCGACATTCTCGGCGGCTTTCTCGCGCCATCTCCCAACTATAACCGACGCACGGCCGGCGTCGAAACTCCAAACCCGCACCGCGTGGTTCGCCCGTGATCAAAAAACTACTTGGTGTTCTATTTTGCCACTCTCGAACTGAAGCAATGGCGAAGTTTTGGATTTGCAAGTCGTCTCGCCCAAAGATGGCTTGTCCTGAATCCGTGTATGCTAATGCCTCCACGGCCAATCGAATCAACCGGGAGGAGTTGTTATCCCTACGCCGTGAGTCTCTTTTCATCACTGATTATGGTAAGAACTTTAAATCTTTTGTGTGATCAGTTATCTCGCTATTAGAAAACCGGTTGACGAGGGTGATAAAAGCCATTGGTTTCTTCGTGGACTCGGATTTCCATTTGCAAATTTTGCCGACACGGGATGGCTATGACACTGGCCCCTCCATTTCGTGATCTCCTGCATCAAGCCATTCAATTTGATCTTATGAATAAAGCCATGGAAGGGTCCTCTCCGCTCCATTTTGCTTTTTTGTTGCCTCAAACTCGAATGGTAGAGGTCTTTAGTAATTCTCGCCAACAACGGGGCTACAATCGGGGGGGCAGCGGCCGCACACCGAAATCGAGAATGGTGGGGCGTGGAGGTCGAAGGACCTACATCGTGTGTTTTGACTTTGTCGGGGAGCACTATCTTCGATAAGTGTCCCCAATACTTGCATCGCAAAGCCGTATGGGTGGGTCTTCCCTCTCGGCGCTCCGGCTCCCAAATTTAATCTTGCTCAAGCTTTGCGGTCAACTTACAACATCTGGGACACCAACTCGCCCGGGATTGGTATGTGGACTCTGGAGCATCTGCTTTCATATGACTTCTCGATTATTCCAGCCTTTGGATTCTTTTGAACCGTATTCAGTAATGGTTCGGTCATTGTTGGTAATGGCAATGCTCTTTCTATATCTCACATTGGTTCTCGCTTTCGTATTACTCCTCTTTATTAATTTGTTAGATGTATTGGTGGTGCCTCACATTACTAAGAACCTATTATCTATTAGCAAGGTGACATCGAATTATAATGTTGATGTTGTGTTTTCGACAAATACTTTGCCATTCGGGAATCGGGTGACAAAAGCAATCTTGGCAAAAAGGCGGTGTGAGAAGGGTCTTTACATTACGGAGAAGGGGTAGCTCGGCTTTAGTTCTTTACGCGTTCAAAGATTTCTGAGCTAGTTTTGAATTATGGCACTTACGCCTAGGACATGTTTCCTTTTCGTCATTTCATTGCTTAATAAGTTAGGACACTTATCTCATTTACCTCCTTATTACCAAACCCCCTTTGTTTGTTCGCCTTGCCGATTGGCCAAAAAGCAAGAAATTACCTTTTTCCGTTAAATGATAAACGTCTTCTAATGTTCTTGATATGGTGCATTGTGATTTGTGGGGACCGGCCCGGTTACTTCTTCTCTTTGGCTATCGATATTATCTTTGTGTTTGTTGATGATTTTTCACGTTTTTCATGGTTGTATCCTATCGTCATTTAAATCGAGTTCTGTGATGTTTTCATGCGTTTTCATGCTTTTTGCTTGCAATCAATTCTCAACAACTATGAAGGTTTTTCAATCGGATGGGGGTTGCGAATTTACGAACAAACGTGTTAGTGACTTTATACATCGGCATGGCATTCATCATCGTATTTCTTGCCCCTTACACACCACAAATGTAACGGACGAAAGCAGTAACCAAAGACATACATATTTCGAGACCGGTCTTTCTATGTTGTTTCATGCTTTTGCTCCGGCCTCTTTATGGTTTGATCGTTTACTCTGAAAGTTTACGTAATTCGGCTCCCCTTCTTCCGTCTTGGAAAACAAATCGCCTTTATGAATTACTCTTTAATTATGCGCCAAATTATGCCATTTTCAAACCATTTGGTTGCGTGGTTTTTCCTTATCTTGAATTACGCAGAAAATAAATTATCTCCTCATGATCGTCCGTGCATTTTTTGGGATCTTGTAGTGCACACAAGGGTTTTCGGTGTTTCGATCTGTTTTCGCTAAGGTATTCATTACTCGACATGCTTTCGGTTTGTGAACGAGGTCTTTCCGCACCGAGCCATACCCCTACCGAGTCCAAAGAGCTAAGCATTTGAATTTTATTGATATGAGTTCATCGCCGTCTCTTGTTGCTAGTGACTCGTCGCCTCCTTGCTTGACCTTCGTTGAGTCGTGTCGCCTCTGTCTTGACCACGGACACTGCGGCTTCTGCACAAAATCCGCTATACGGCCGCTCAATGCTTGCCGGTCCGACCATTGCGGCTGATCCTGACCTCGTGCAACCCGATCCACCGCATGCGACCCAATACGCGGGCCGACCGGCTAACCCGTGGCACCCCCTATCCGGCCCGTCCACCCCATGATCACTTTCGAGCTAGGGCGGGAATTTTTAAACCAAGGTATCTGTTGATATTGCATCCTTTGCTCTTCTTTTCGGCTCTCGTTGCCTCTTACGAGCCCTAAGGGTTTTAAATGCCTCTAAATCTCCTCATTGGGTCACTGCCATGAAAGAAGAAATTGATGCACTTAATGAAAATCACACTTGGGATTTAGTACCGCGTCCGCCTAATGCCAACATTGTCGTGTCTAAATGGGTGTTTCGAACCAAGTTTCGCTCGGATGGTTCAATCGAGAGACACAAAGCTCATCTTGTAGCTAAGGGGTTTACTCGGGTTCGTGCTCCGGATTTTCATCACACATTTAGTCCGGTTGTCAAGGCTGCAACAGTTCAGATTATTCTGGCATTATCTGTTCATCACAACTGGCCTCTTCATAAGTTGGATGTGAAGAATGCTTTTTTGAATGGTGTGCTTACAAAGCCTGTGTTCATGTCCCAACCTCCAGGCTTCGTTGATCCTAGATATCCTGATCATGTGTGTCGGTTCAAGAAGGCTCTCTACGGTCTTCGTTAGGCTCCTTTAGCCTGGTTTCAACGCTTCAGCTCGTATCTGTTGTCTTTGGGCTTCCGTCAGACTCAATCTGACTCCTCACTTTTTTACCTTCTAAAAGGTACGTCAGTTATATATCTCCTTCTTTATGTCGATGACATTATTATTACAGGAAATGATCAGGATATGCTCCGCCGCTTCATTGCTCGTACTCACTCCGAATTCGCCATCAAAGATCTCGGGAAATTAAATTATTTCTTGGGGCTTGAAATTTCCTACACATCTGATGGCTTGTTTGTGGGCCAAGCTAAGTATGCCCATGATATTCTAAAGCGTGCGGACATGTTGGACTGTAAGCCAATTGCCACTCCTTTGATTGCTGGAGAATCTTTGGTTAGTACAGGTGCTCAGTTTCGAGATCCAACACTTTATCGATCTTTAGTGGGGGCCTTACAATATTTGACAATCACTTTCGGCGGATCTTTCTTCTGTTGTCAACTCCGTTAGTCAATTTCTCGGCTCTCCCATCGATGATCACTTCTTCGCCGGGTCAAAAGGATTCTCCGTTATGTGAAAGGCACCATTCACTATGGTTTGTCCTTTACTCATCGTCCAGAAAAGTCTATTGTGGGATATTCTGATGCAGATTGGGCTCGATGTGTTCCACTTATGGCTATTCCATCTTCTTAGGTGGTAATCTTGTTTCTTGGAGTGCAAAGAAACAACCCATCTTTGTGCCTGCTCGATTCATTTTGCGGATCCGAGTCTGGGGCCCTAGCCAATGCCGCTTCAAGTCGTTTGGTTATGCAACTTGCTTCAAGAGCCCGACAACTTCCTCCGGATCGTCCGGTGCTTTTTTTATGTGACAACAAAGCGCTATATTTCTCAGTCAAAATCCTATTGCCCATAAACGAGCAAAGCACATTGACATAGATTGCCACTTTGTTCGTGAACTTGTCTCATCCAGAAGGTTGCACACTCAGTTTGTCCCTACTAATCTTCAATTAGCGGACATATTCACCAAGAGTCTTCCACGACCAGCCTTTGAGTTTTTACGCTCCAAGCTTTGCGTTTGTCTCCATCCCACGCAACGCTTGACGGGGGGTATTAGGGGAAGTATTGAATAAGTCAATATTCCTTGTATTTAGGATACACTTGTATTTATCCTTTACACTTGTATTTATCCTCTTAATTGATTTCCTATTATTATGGAGATTTTGTTGTAATCCCTTTGTATATATTAGTGGAATTCTCTTATCACCAATCATCGGTGATCTCATATCTATTCTCACAGAAACCATATCAATTCATACTACTAATTAATAAGCAAGTAAAAGAATTAATCAACTACGGGTGATTACTATTATTGCTGCAAAGCTCCACCACAACCTCATGAACCATCTCTTGATCCATCCCTTGCCGGCGTTCCGCCGCACCGCCATTAATTCTTCCACAACCTCATCCACCTCTTCATCTCCCTTGGCCTCCAACATCTCCCTCATCTCCGCCGCCTTGCGCCACACATCTCCTCCATCTTCTCCGGCCACCACCCGTCTCACAACCGCCGCAACCGCCTCCCCACGAAGCGTATTATCTTCATCCCTCAAAACCTCCAACCCCACACCAACCTCCACAACGAGCCTAGAGTTGATCGGCTGATCCAAATGCATGGGGACCGCAATCATGGGAACCCCGTATTTCATGCTCTCCATAATCGAGTTCCATCCACAGTGAGTCATGAAAACCCCGTGTTAGCATGCCCTAGAATCTTCGCCTGTGGGGTCCATCCCTCGATAACCCTACCCCTACCCTCAACCGACTCCAAAAACCCTAACGGCAAAACCTCTTCCAAAGAATGGTAACCACAATCACTATCCTTACCTTTTGGAAACCTAATGAGCCATATGAAGTCAACCTTGCTAAGCTCCAACCCGAAGGCAATCTCGACCATATCTTCCTTTTTCGGAAAATACTCGCTCCCGAACGACACGAAAACCGTCGACTTCTCCCCCCTCCCGTCCAGCCACGAGAGGATTTCCGAATCGTGACTTGCGTGGAAGTCAGGATTCGGAACCAACGGGCCAACCGGGATGAACTTCTTGTTGGTCAAACTGGATACGTAGTCAATATACTTAGCCTCGATTTCCCTAAACCCTTTGATCAACACAATTTCACTAGACCTCTGAACCCCCAAAGTTAAAGAATCCCTCTTTTCCTTATCCTTGGCGTTTTCCAACAACTCGTCCATGAACCTGGACTCGTAGTGGTGGAACCTGATGTGGTCATGTGGGAAGTCGGTTGTTGAAATGAAGCTGTTCATTATGGAGCCGCTGGTGATGAAGATGACGGATGGGATGCCGAGTTCCCCCGCGAGCTTTGGGGCCCACGGCTGGAGGAAGTCGTAGATGAGTAAGTCGGGCTTGTGTTTTTGGAGGATGACTTGTTTGAAACTGTCTTTGGATTTGTCGAGGGCTTCCTTGAGTTTTTGCATGAGGTGTTTGTGGTGTGGAGTTGGGGTGGGAGGTCTTGGAGGGAAAAGGTGACTAGTTCAATGGAGTTGGATGACTAGTTTTTTATAAAGTTCCAGATAGGGTGTTATGTGGCCGTAAGCCAACCATGGGAACATTACAACTTTAATCTTACCACTCATCATCACATCACAATTCTATATCTTTGGTTTAGGCTTAATTTCAAGAATAATATTGGTGGAGACAAGTAGTTTATTTATACGTACACAAAACCCTAGGGAAGATTAATGTATTTTAATTAATTTTGGCAAGGTGGATCTGAGGACAAAATTAATGCTATGTGCTATGTTTGTGCCAAGATTTGGTTTCGTGCGCATGGATTTCATTTTCTTGGATTTCTTTGCATATTAATTAATTAGTGTTCTTTTCTCTTTCCTTTTTATTTTATTTTAGCTGAGATTTTATGTATATATGTAGTTCTGAAAGGAATTAATAACATGTTCCGAATATATATGGTAAGGAAGAAGGAAACTTATTGGCCAAGTTCTTAATGGATATTAATTGATGATGCTTCACGAACGAGTGCCCATGAGGACGAAAAAATAGATGATACAGTTCTAGATGACGCCTCAGAGTCAAACAATGAATTCGAAAATCATATAGATGCTCAAACCGACTTTGAATTTCACTTAATTAGAAGCGGGCTCTTATTCAAAGCAGAAGGGTAGAGATGAATGAACCAGTGGATATATTAAAGTCTAATCAGAAAAATGAAGAGCAATTTACGTTACAGATAATAATATATTAATTAACGGATTTGATAATATGCTCGCCGATAGCCACAAACTTATTATGTCCACCGTATATGTGGCACGCCACATATGTAAAATCTCCGTCATCATTTAATTAGTTTCTTTAATTAATTCAATCTTCTCATTAATTATATATATAACCCTAAACCATAAACCATTTGAGCAGGATGAACCATGAACCACTCGGGTCGGGTTGAACCCGGGTCGAGTAATTTTTTAAAAAAAAATATAATTAATGAAATTGGGTAAAATATGAAATATATATAAATGAGAAGATTGAATTAATTAAAGAAACTAATTAAAGGATGGTGAATACCTTGCACATGTAGCGTGTGCCACATAAGCGGTGAGCATATAAGTTTGTGTCCACATGCGGGCATATTATCAAATCCGATATAATTAAAGAACTGTTATTCTTTTCCACTATTATCTGTTAGTATGAGATCTTGTACTAAGATTATAATTATTGCTATGTTTTTTAATAGAATTTTCTACTAAGATTTGCTTTAAATCGTCTAAACTTGGATATAGATTTTTTTTCTTTGAGCACCCAAGGTGCAAATATTCGTAGTCGGATTTTGTCATTTTGTTTGGATTCGTAATCCTTATTAATTGAATATTAAATATCTAAAGGAGTAAAACCTAACTTGGGTATGAAGTAAAAAAAATATCTAAAGGGGCCAAAAATTAAAAAGATTGCTTATAAAATTGTACTATGATAGGCTTGGCGGCCCGTTAATTATCAAACTCGTTTTTAAAGCTAGGTCATTAGCCCAAACTTATTTCAAAAGCACCACAATTATTGAGTTTTCTTGTTGAACTAAATCAGACCAAATTTCTCCCAATTTTTAACTAACTTGTCACACGTGATTTTAAAAACTAGTATTTTCATCAAAACAAAATTCTTGCCCGAATATTCTCTTCTGCAACTGATTTACAAGTCTAAAACTTAAAATTCTCATTTTCAATGAGTGCACTTATTGCTGTTATTATTAATTTGCTTATTTCATATAATTCCTTTTGACGTGAATTATATAATAAAGCTATAAATACTCTCAACTACTCCTAAACAAAAACAAATCTTGAATTGGGAAAAAGTTACGCCACATCTTCGTGCATGTGCAAAATGATGAGTTGCATGACAAACTCGAGTTATTTGAAATTGATGCTCTTTAGCTTCATTAGTGCAACTAGCTAGCTAGTTTGAAATTGATGCCTATAGCGAATGGCTCACAAATCCTAGAATTTTCTTAGACTTATAGAGAAACTTGAAAAATCACTTTGTATATCTTGCAAAGGATATTTCTTGTACCAGCCAAATTATTTTAATGAATTTCTTTTACCGATCAAAAAAAAAAGTTTGAATATAAAATGTCAATTAATTGACCTTAACGCATATCTGGCTCGTATGAGTTATAAATTAATTATGTATCCTCGAATAATATTTATGGATATAAAAATAAACTCCAATAATATTGGGTGTGATTAATTTTTATTTTTTTTGAAACAATTGGGTGTAATTAAATAAATCGATTTATTTACAAGTTAAATAAAAAAAAAAACCGTTCTTTCCCCATGCAAAATGTAATGTTATAGTCCCTAGCTCAAAATTGTAGGCCCCAAATTTGGGATTATTCTTACTTACATAGTATGAAGAATTGATTTTTTTGATTTATGAATTAATATTGGCTCATACTTAACTCGGAGGATGCTACGGTAAAATTATTCATACCTCTTTTAAGTTATGGTAAAATGAGTTGGTCTCCCATGAACCAGGTCTATGCTATGAATTTGAATTATTTGACCAATTCCACTCATTTTCAACACATTTTTTTAAATCATTAAACTTGATCCGTATAATACCCGGAGTAGGGTCAAATGTCATGAATTAAAAGCAAGGTGTTCATGGCATGAATCGGGTCTATATAAGTTTTTGTCAAGTAAAATTCTTGTAAGTTATACTATTATATTTTTCAAGCTTAAAGTCCAAGAATTGGTGAGAAACGGAGAACTGAGAGCAGCATTCTTATTTGGCGGCTCTGTGAGATTAGGATAATAGGTTGACATGTGTGATTATTATAGAAAATAAGGAACCACTATATCTTCATCCACACTTACCAACTTACTCATTCTATCGAACGGTGAATAAAGAACTAACATCTTTTTGAACTCTGCAATATATTCATGATTAGTCATGCGTTATGTGGCCGTAAATGGTAAGCCAACCATGGGAACATTACAACTGTAATGCCACTCATCATCAACAAAAGATTGATTACAATTGAGGATGACAAAATAATATTTTTATAATTGATTCATGAGGTTAATTAACATACATATTTCAAAGGTACCGTGGGACATTTATGTACCAAAATTTGGTTTCGTGCATGGTATAAAAGCTTCTGATTTTTCTTCCATTTCTTTGCATATATATATAGTACTAAAATTAATTAATTAGATTTTATTAGTGTTCTTTTCTCTTTCCTTTTTATTTAATTTATTTGAGATTTTATGTATATGTAGTTCTGAAAGGAGTTAATTAATAGTATTGACAACTGGTTACCCTAAAAGGAAAAGGTTGACCATGCGTTGAGAATCCGAATATATATGGTAAGGAAGAAAGAAACTGTTTACCGTATCTGTTAGTATGAGATCTTGCTTTTAATCGTCTGTTGTGAAACTTTTTTTAGTGGAATTTTATACTAAGATTTGCTTTTAATCGTCTAAACTTGGATATAGATTTTTTTTTTCTTTGAGCACTCAAGGTGCAAATATTCGTAGTCGGATTTTGTAATTTTGTTTGGATTGGGGATCCTTATTAATTGAATATTAAATATCTAAAGGAGTAAAACCTAACTTGGGTATGAAGTAAAAAAATTATAAGGGGCCAAACATAAAAAGGATAGCTTATAAGTGTACTATGGTGGGCTTGGCCCAATGAATTTACCAACCTTATATACTTGGCGGCCCGTTAATTGTCAAACTCGTTTGGAAGCTAGGCCATTGGCCCAAACTTATTTCAAGCACCAAAATCATTGATGGGTCCGGTTATTCACACCCCCATTATTAGGAGATGCACCCCCTCTTTTTATAAACTGTCTTTTATACACCTTTTAAAAAAAACATCAAAATCCATTTTCTCCCTTCATCTTTTTCCGCCTCCCATCTCATTTCTTTTCTTCAATCTGCGCAAAACGGCTGTTCGGCCGTCCACCGTCGCGCCGCCCTAGACCGCCTTTACCGTCCATCGTCGCGCCGCTCCAGACTGCCATTACCGTCCACCGTCGTGCCGCCCCCGACGCGCAAATTTTGAGAAGAAATATTCACTTATAAAAAAAATTATTGACAGCTTTTTTTTTTTTTTAAAAAAAATCCTTCTTCTTCTCCAATTCCTTTTCTTGGAGTTTCTGAAACGATTGCTCCTTTACAGACTGTTTTTTATTGAGAAATATGACTGCTTGTTACATTATCAAACTTGATAAAATGATGGTATTATTTGAAAAAAGGGTAAAAAAGTAAATAGAGAGCGATTAAAATTTAAATAATTTTAAAACTCCTAAATAAAAAGGGTAGTATAGAATTTTCATTACATTTTTTCTGTTCAGGGGTGTATCTCCTAATAATGGGGGTGTGAATAACCGGACTCATCATTGATTTCTTCCCATGATTTTGAAAAGAGTCACTTACATGTGCACCCCATGCACCAATTTAAATTGATACAATTGGATTCAATTTTAATTTGGATGAACTATACACTCTAAACCCTAACCCCTAAACAATGAACCCTAACTCATATATGAATCATTCGGGCCGGGTGAACCATGAACCACTTGGGCGAGTGAACCATGAACCACTTGGGCCGGATTTGGGTTCGGGTCGGGTATTTAAAAAAAAAACTAAAATTAAAGTTAAAAGAAAACGAAAATTGAAAAAAAAAACTAAAACTAAAAAAAATTAGAAGAAGAACTCCTAAAATTAAATTGCACTAAATTGAAATTGTGCATGAGGTGTCAGGAGAATTTGCCTTTTAAAAATAGTATTTTCATTAAATATATATTGTACATAAAACAAAATTCTTGTCCGATCATTCTATTCTGCAACTGATTCACATATCCAAAACTTAAAATCCTCATTTTCAATGAGTGCATGCACTTTTTGCTGTTATTGTTTGCTTATTTCATGTAATTCCTTTCGATGTGAATTATATAATAAGAGTTGGTATGTTGTGAAACTTGTTCACCGTGAAACTGATTTTTTTTTTTACAGACATACTCTTTAGTAATATAAGTCACATCTTCCAGTTATCACTACGACACTCTTTGTTATAATATAAGTCACACCCTTCACTTTTATGAGTAATACTCTTTATAGTAAAACGCCACACCCTTTACAATAAAAATCACACTCTTTAGTAATATAAGTCACACTCCTGAACCAGTTTCACCGTAAAACTGGTTCACACTATACTTTGCCATATAATAAAACTATAAATACTCCCAATTACTCTTAAGAAAAGTGTGTGAACCTCAGCGAATCTAGATTTAAAAATATCCTCCTAGACTGAATCGACCTTTTTAATAGATTATAATTATCAATAAAGTAGGAATGACTAATAGTATATAATAGTAGTCGAAAAATAGCATCAGTGTCTATTAGAAGAGTTGCCTCTCCCAGGTAAATATAGATAGCCTAACCGAACAAAAACGGAAACTCTAAGGAAATAAACAACCTAAGGCTATTTGTTATGATTCGGGCAATGGCTATGCGATCGACGAGTGATTTCGAGAGTTTTTTCCCTCCTGAAAGTGGTATATCCTTCTCAACCGCGACTACTGACTGAGCAAGGCATATAGTTCGTTGTGATCCTCAAGTTCAAGTCGTTGGGCCCTTCGCTGACAAACAGAAGAGGCTAAATAGGGGCTACTTCATATTGTTTCCTGACACGCCTATCTTTTCTTTCTTTGAGTCTCTTGGTTCCACTGCTTACCATGTAGATTCCGCCCCAGTAACTAAGGTAAACAATGTAGAAAAAACACCCATTTCTGTACCTGTTCCGGAAGAGCCCAAGCCTTTTTCAACTAATCGAAGAGGGCGGGCCGCCCCATAAACCACGTATTCCTCACTCACCTAAGTCCTTCCGAATAGAAATTCAATAGAAGAAAACGTTCGCTAACAAGAAAAACGTGGTCCAAACTCTTTTTTCAAGTAATGCTTCAGTATCATCGACAATAAAGCCACGACGACCCCAAGAGTTTGGAAGAGATCTTGAGCACTTGTTTGCTGCCCCTGCCGCCCGCTTGGCGGGCGGAGTGCTCGTTATCCTCTACTGGGGTGGATTCTAACCACTGACACAAGGATTTCCTTTGCTCTAACCACTTTAGGATTGGCCTCCCGCACAGCAGCTTAGGTACCTCGCGCAAGATAGAACACACAAAAAAGATAGAACCAGGAGTGTCGGGAGTCGGGTAGGCAGAGAAAGAAGGCAAAGCGCAGATCTCAAATCACTCGCGGTTCACTACTACACATTTGAGCTTGCACAAGAAGATTTTGGACAACTTTTAAAAACTCTCCAAGTAATAGCTTGAGAGAGCGGTTTTATTAAAAAAAAAAAAAAGAAGGGTTTGAAACCGCATTGTCTAATAATACTTTTGCACAAATGTTAGTAAATGCCTAAGAATTTTTTTGGATGTTAATAATTTTTTTTTTTTTTATATATATATATATATATTAACCGAGAGACCTAACTCTCGAATCCTTCATTTCTTTCTCTCCATTTCCTCTCCCCCAAAATCGCCCATAAAACCGAAGACCAAATCGCCTTGTGTCATAGATTGACTTCGCTAGCCGTGTAAATCGACTTCTCTCTCCCCAAATCATCATGCCTCCTCCCTCCTCTCCTCCCCGCCTCCCGCCTCCCCCCTCCCCCGCCCCCGTCGCCATATCCCCTCCCACTTGCCATTGTCGCCTCCATAACACTTAGTTAGTACAGGTGGATTGTGGGATCTTTTGGCTTTTTTTTATTTGAAATTATATATTTTGCTTCAATCTTAGTTTAATTTGTTTATATTATATATGTTGCTCTTGTTGTTTTTTTGAACCTGAACTAATCTTGTTGTTTATAACACTTAGTTTTGTTTATATTATATATGTTGCTCTTTTTTTTTTAATTTGAAATATTATATTTTGCTCCATAACACTTAGTTGCTCTTGTTGTTTATATTACTGGTCTACTTCAGAAGACAATGTCATTCAAGCCTAATACACATGTGTTCATAGTATAAGAGTCTGCTATCAACTGAAATTTTAATTTACCATCTACGTGTACCTCCCACAGCCTATGATGATGCAGATGTAACTTATAAGTAGATGTATCATGTATGCATGCATAGATAGTTCTTATCGGAAAGTGTTAATGTTCTTTAGGTCTATGGCCTAGAATGCTTTCTGCTATGAAGTAATTCACGGTTCTTTTTTCGTTTCCATGTGATGCATGATTATTGTGCCTGGTAGAAACAGTGGGGATATTCATGTAATGTAATGTATATGATTTAGGTTCTTATCCGGACCATGTTATGGTTTCTATACAAGGTCTTTCTCCTAGAACGCCTAGTGTTGTAAAATCACACACCATTATGTCCTCCCTGCCACGCTATGTATGATTGTACCTTGTAGAAACAGGGTTCGATATTTTGGTCCAGTAATCGGCTGTAAGAGATGAAACATCCGGTTGACCAATCTGGCTATGCCACATAGAAATGTTGTTAATACATGAAACATCCGGTTGTGAATATTGTTTGTTTTTGTTTATTAAATGTTGTTTTTTTCGCTTTAAGGATCATGTCTCGTTTGCCATATCCAGGAGATGATGGAGATTTCGATGGAGATCATGGCGATATGATCATGGTGCATATGATGACTTGAGAGAGTGTGACACCGATGCTCCCACCACCACTAGCAACTCGGGGGAGAAGCAACTTTCGGGTATAGTCACCATGTCATCTATTAAGAGAGCTCAGAAAAGGAAAACACTTCGTAATTTTATTACAATTAAAAAGTTTTGAAATCGATAAATATATTGATTGATCGTTGAACCTAATTAAATACTATGTTATTGCGAGTTATCGTTCAATGAGTTTTGACAGTAATAGGAAAAAGAGAGTGAGTCGTTGTCCTTCTACATTGGAGCCGCAATCGTGAGCGTGATCCCTATCGTCTTTGCCGCCACCAAGGATCTTGGCGAAATTTCAAACCGACTTTGAAGGAAAGATTATGGGACGAGAAAGTATGTTAATTATATATTTATTGAAAGTTGTAGTATGACCCTTTAAATTTACTAAATTGTTATGTTATATGCGATAGACTACATTCAGAGAGGTCTTGACCTCACAAAGAAGAAGCAAATATTGTCGCAAAGTGGAGTAATGGCCAAGAATTTCGACTTGGTTGAGAAGTAACACACGAGATCCGGAATCGGTCTTTACAAAATTAGTCCGCCTCTCCAGAGAATAGCCCTATGGTGGCTCCATCTTTGGGAGGAGTTTGTGAGCAGAGCTATGGAGGATGATTTCGGTAAAATTGATCAATGTAATTTCCTCAATTTCTAATGCCCTAAGTTTTTAGGTGTTTATCATATTTCTATTATCTTTGTAGAATCGAAGTAATAAAAATCGCGATCAAGCCAAGTCGATGAAGGCGCGATATCGTGGATCGAACAAAGGTTATGCGAATAAGAGAAAATATGGTGAGATCAAAATCTTAACTTTTAATTTTTTTTTTATATATTCACTTTTAATATATCTAATAAAAGGACACGTCCATCACTATCGTAGAAAGAAGAAAAAAAAAAAACCGAGAGAGTGAGCCTATTGTTACCCGTTTTGACTTATTTCGGACTACGAGAAAAAAGGGTCGAGGGGAATATTCACGATCCCATTACTGCACAACGCATCATCGAAGAAGTGGTAATCTATCCATTAATTTATCTTTCAATTACAAACTATTATTTATAAATAAATAATTAAATAATAATCTTTTATTTTTGTGATTAGGAGCGTCTATCTCGAGACCATGACGCCGGCAAGCGACATTCGCATGATCGCCCCGATGATGATCTGTTTTTGGGCCGGGCTATGGGTCGCTTGAGAGCATCCCCGCCGCCTTTTGAGTGTCGGATATGGGCGTGATTGAAGACATCTTTAGCAATGGCACCGGTCTTCAAGCCATGAATATGGTGGGTATACTAACGAACAAAGTTGCCAAGTTGGTTAAAGATGTGGAACGTTTGAGGTCCGAGAGAATATCGAGCCACCGGAATGTCGTCGAGTGGGAGCAAGTTGTGAACATAGTGTCGCTAATGCTATGTTTTCACTAACCCTAGGGACGACTTTATTGAGGCACTTCAAAACGTCTCCTGTGCATCGATATGCATGTCTCACAATTGTTTTAATTAAAGACTAGTGTATTAAAATTTTCTAACTAAATATCTTATTGAACGACCAACGACCTTTTGCTACCTTTATCCGGAGGATCCCGACGGCCATTGGCAGGTGCTCAACAGACGGCTCCCATGGAATGATTCATGGTCATCCCATCACTCCCGGTTTTTCGTGAGGGTCACACTCGATGTACCCCAGAATCGGATAGGAGGATTCCGGTGATGCAAAACCAATCGATGAAGCGAAATCCACGAATCGGAACGATGGTCGGGCACTTCATCGAATGGCCGAAAGCAACTTGGTCTCTAAAGCACCATGAGGGTAAAATATTTGTTATTAAAGTTCATTATCTTATTTGTGGTTCTAAATAATATTGCAAATTAATTGTAGAATTTGCCGTGATGAGGCTAAATCGAGGACTCCATTCAAGCGCTTAAGACTTGGTTATCCCATGATTGGAGACTTAGATCACGATGATCATTTATCTAGGGTGCACGGATGATATCGTCTAATGCTTTCGATATCGTCACAGTTCCCATGCTTGCTCACTTTCATCATAATACTTTCCAAGAATTCGTCATTGAGGAACATGTGCGCGAAGTCTTGAATGACGAGTGGTTGAGTGCAACCACCATAGCCATTTACCTCAGGTATGTGTTTACTAATTCTCAATATTCACTTTTTCGTATAGTTTAATTTTCTTTTTAAATATTAATTAAGCGTATATATGTTGGTTAAAGATATTTGGGTGAGCTATATCTCTCCGAGAGATAACCGAGCAAGTGGAATGTACTCCTTCGTCTCCCAAAGTGTCTTTGCATAATGGGTGATAAGGTGCATGAGACCATGGATGGGTTCGTTAATCACATCTTTGAATCTAACTGGGAGCGATCATCTCATTTTTTGGCCAACAAATGTGGGGTGAGTGATAAACATTTCGTTAAAATTTGTATTCATGTTTATAATATTTGCACATATATATGCTAAATTTTCAGTTAATTTTAATACTCTCAATATAATATAGGAACCATTGGGTGCTGGTCGCCATACAAATGAATACATTAAGTGTGTATTTTATGGACCCAAATTTCATGATGAAGTTTATTCAAATCATACGATCTCGTTTCATATATGGAAGCGTAAGTTCATTTTTAATATTCTATACAATGATTTGTTTTACTTTTAAAATTATGCATATTTAATCTATTTTTATTTTTTAATTATAATAATAATAGTGTGATGACGATGTATCGAGTCGCCTTTCGTGAGTCGGGGTTCAAGATCTAGGTTAAATAAAGTGAACTGGATTAACATTAAGGTAAATTTAATTTATTAAATTATCAAACTAATTAATAGAAAGAAATCATAATTGTAATACGTGATTATATTGTTAATCAACAAAAGTTAGAAACAACGAGATAATGACCATTGTGGTCATTTTTTGTGTTGTTTTTATAGAAGATATAATCCGTGACTTATATAATCTAACATTCCTCCCAATGTAAGTCAATTATTGATTTATTTAAATTATTATTGATTGAATAAAAATTCATACTATATTGATTGATTCGTTGTTTTTTGCGGTTTGTCTATGAGCGTGAGCTCAAGTCTTACTCTAAGAAAAGATGGAGAAATGGAAAAACGATTGGATGAGGGGTACCTTTTACAATCGATTCTTATATTCATCGATCAATATTGAGAGAATGTTGTTTGAAATATTGGTAGCATGTAATTAAATTATATATTTTTGATGATATATATTTCATATTTTTGGTGTATTGGACGTATGTTTATGATTGTATGTTTATATATTTCGATGTTTTTGGTATATATATGTGGTTTATGGTTTTATTATAGGATTTTTTGGTTTATGTTATATTGTATTGGGCGATATATATAAGTTTTGGTTTATAGTTTTATTATAGGATTTTTAAAATGTAAATTAATAATTAAAAAAAAGATATTGAATGCGGTTTTCAAATATTTGTCTATGTAAAATAATAAACTAATTAAAAAAATATATTAGCTTGGACAATGATTTGATAACCATTGTCAAGCCTAAACTTCTAAAAGCTTCGTTAAAAACCGTTGTCCAAAGTGCTTTTCTTGACAAACGGTTTTATTATCGTATCAAGCTTAGACGGTGATCTTTGGAGAGCGGTTATAACCGCTTCTCAAAATTTTTCTTGATTGTCCTGCCTCAAATGTATATTAGTGGTTGTAGCTTTCCGGTTAGCGTGTATAGGACAACTGCTTTTACCCGGTGACCATTCCTTATGAAGTCATGGAAGTCAAAGATAGAGTGGTTGGGCCTATCCAAGGCAAGATGAAGTGGTGTCTTAAATGTCTTATGAGTCTAAGGCTCCACGGTCAAAATCGACGGCTTCAGGCGACGAGAATAGGCTTTAACCAACTCGCCTGCATAGACAGCAAAGGAAATAACAAAAACAAATATACCAACCAATTATCATAATTCATAATTGTGTTATTGAATTGGGAAATAAGTTACTCCGTATCTTCGTACATGTGCTTAATGTTGAGTTGAATGACAACCTCGAGTTATTTGAAATTGATGTTCTTTAGCCTCATTCGATAACTAGTTTGAATATATAATGCCAATTTCGATCATTCTATAAGTATAAATTAATTATGTATCCTCGAATAATATTTATGGATATAAAAAAAAGATCTGAATAAACTCCAACAATATTGGGTGTGATTAATTAGATCGATTTATTTATAAAGTTAAATAAAAAAACGTTATTTCCCATGCAAAATGTAATGTTATAGTTCCTAGCTCAAAATTGTAGGCCCCAAATTATGGATTATTCTTACTTACATAATATGAAGAATTGAAATTTGATTTATTAATTACTATTGGCTCATACTTAACTGGTAAAATTATTCAAACCTCTTTTAAGTTATGTTAAAAATCTTCTAAGTACTACTATCATATTTTTCAAGCTTAAAAGTCCAAGAATTGGCGAGAAACTGAGAACTGAGAGCAGCATTCATATTTGGCGGCTGTGTGGCGGGCCCATATGTGTTAATCATAAATTTTTAATAATAATATTAATTGACCGTAGACTATTGTCCACATAAGAATTCTAATCCATGATATTATGCAGATCTCTTACTATATATTTGCTTTATTTATTTAGTACTTCATATTTAAACCTCTTACTAATTAAATCATAAATTTACATTTTTTTTACCTTATTTACGAATAACTAATCACCACATAAATGTCCCACGGTACCTTTGAAATATGTATGTTGGGCGCTACTGGAATAGTTGCTTAAAGTTACATTAACAATTGTTTACGAGGTGGCTTGTTAGTAGGAATTTTCTACCGTCAGGACGTTCGTCCTTCCTAACTTTAGGAAACCAATAAAATACTGACACATTATTTAGCTTCGCCAAGGGTGATATAGTTTCGCCATGAATGAATGAATTAATTTTTTAAATGAATATACATAAAGTTACTCAAATATCCTTATAATACTTTACCATTTAAGCTAAATGATTTTTGTTAAGAACACCTCTGACCATTACATCTACTAATTGTGACTAAACTCATCGATTCAATTGTTTTATTGTGATCTATTGTTAAATTAATTCGTACATATTGGCACTGGCAATTGGTGTTCTTTTCTATTGTTATTGGAACACCCGTGACCATCCCATCCGCCGGAACCCCCATCCACGGCCGCAAAATACTGGCGGCACAGCCACTATTCCGGCACACCTCACCTTGACAGAAAAATTAATAATATCATTCTTCTCGCCGCGACCGACGTCCCTCAACCTATAACTCAACAAACTCGGATAATTTTTCGACAGATGGCCTCCCGAGAAATCCGACACCGGCACACTCGCCGTCGCCATCACTCTGCAGCCGGAGTTAACTTCAACGGTCACAAAACTGACATTCGCGGGCACGTCTATCACCAGCTTCTCATTCCACGCCGGGAAACTCCCCCCTTCAATATCCACGCCCGTTGACCCGTAATTATACGGGTCGGTTTTAATCGTCACGGAAACGGTTCTCTTAACGGGTTTTTTTTTTTAACGAGCAAACTCTCTGCGGAGATAACATGACCTCGATTGTTTTTTAGGAGGAATTTTCCATACTTTCTGGAAAATATATAATGATTTATATGTTTAAAATTGATTAAAATCCACAAATCAACAAATCTGACGAATCGAATATAATTCATAAATCCATGCTCTGTTGTTCGGCACTATAGACCGCGTCTCTACTTTTGTATGCCCTGTTCCTGAATTATGCATTGCCGAATAGATTCCTCCATCAACGAGTTTGGGGAAGATGATTCAGAGGTGGGATTAGGAGCGTGTTTTTGAAGGAGAAAAAATAGGGGTTGCAAGGGCAGGAGAGGTGTGGCTGAAATTTGGTGGAGGCTAACAATGGGGTGGGAGTGGGTAATTTGTGGAAGACGACCTTAAGGATTTTATTTTAATTAATGTTATTTACAATAACTTTTTTTTATAATTTTTATTTCTAAAATTATTTTATATTAAAAGGATATTTTTGTCATTTTATAATTATTAATTTAGTTTATTGATAGGATAATGTAATGCGATTACAGTATGCACAGAGCAAATACACTAGTAGAAAATGCAATTATTTAAAATTAATATTATACGTTGGATCAACGATCTAATCAAGTATCAAAACGATTTCGACATCGAGGGAAAAATGAAATAATTCCCCATTAGAAGATTCCTTGTTGGTATTAATTTTTATTTTAAAGCAAGTGGCTTGTTATTAATAGCATTTCCTTTTGGAAAAAAAAAACACATATATTATTAATAAGTTCACAATTTAATGATCTTCTAGAGGTTATTAATATTATACTATATTTTGTCAATGCATTTTTTAACATTAGTTGCTGGTAGTACTTTTGTCAATGTTATTATATTAGTAATTTCGAAGAATTTTATGATAGTGTTTAAAATGATTAAAATTTACCCACGTAAAAAGTTTCTACTTTTGGGATTTTTTTTTTTAAAGACAATCAATTACAATTGTTTCGTAACATAATCAATTACAATAATTTCATTTATTATCGCAAGACACGACAATATCATTTTATCTCACAGACACCTGAATCGCAATTGCACCGCAAGAATCGAGGACCAATCAAATCGCAATCATGATCAAGAATCTTGAAGAACCCAACAACAACGGGACCACCACCACCACCCCACAAGAAGGGACCACCATAAGAGGGAATAATATTCATTCTAAGGTCTCAAAATGTCTGCCGAGGAGTAAAGTCAGTTTAACCCACTGAAATGCATGATATTTGACTTTTGGATTAAAATATCATTATGTGGAAATAATGTTGTATATATATATATATGGAGAGAGACTTTGACAGTTGACTAGTATCCGTTCTTCTGCAACAGCTTCAACCCCCCTTTCCTATTTTGCCGTTCACGCACCGTTGAACACTCTAACCCCAAATTTTACTGACAAAAAAACTTCAACAATAAACAAATTCTACAAAAGAAATAAAAAATATCCTTCTTCGATTTCTTCTTTGTTACCAGCTGCTTGCATTCCCAATCAACTCAAATTCGTATCGCAACTGTTTGATTCGTCTGCTTCTGCTACTCTGTTTCTGAGTTTACTCTTGATTTCGTTTCTTACTTTGTTTTTTTCGTACGTATTTTCTAAGCGTAATATAGGCGTTTCTGATTGACAATTTTTATCTTTTTTCCCTCTTTCCACCTCTTAATTTATCAAGGTTAGATTGATGGTTATGTAGTTTTAATTGTGGAAAGTAGGTATTGAGTGGTAAATTTGATGAAGAATCTAGGGTTTTAAGTGGTAAATTTGGAGTCCTGGTTGTCATGGATCGGTGGTCAATGGCCATGATCTTGAACAGTGCTTTTATCTGCTCAATTCTGGTGTTTGCAAGATTTTCGCGCGTTTCTGCCAATGTTGAAGGTCTGTTATTTTACATTTCTGATTGTATATTTACTATTTTTAGCTGTTTACTGAGAGAATTCCGTCTTCATCTAAAAGTTCGAGCTTGTAGAGAGGGTCGGGAATAATCTATTTATTTAATTTTCCCTCAACACTCCCCTCACTCGTGGCCGAATAATTGTCTCTGCTCTCTGGAGAGGAGGCCCAACAGGGTGGACAATTTAAATGGGTGGAGTGTTTCCACGGGAATCGAACCCTTAACCTGGGCTCTGATACCATGAGAGAATTTCGGCTCATCTAAAAGTTCGAGCCTGTAGAGAGGGTCGAGAATAATCTATTTATTTAATTTCCCTCAACATTTACCATTAATAGCAGTTTCCTTGGTTGGTGAATTTGATGTAATCAGTCGCACGCTCACTTGAACTGAGTGTTTTGAATGGTAATTTGTCTTTTTACGTTGCCATGGAATTTGTGAATTTATGAGCCAGTTCAAGATTAAAAACCTTTTTAAGGAGATGTCTTGCCCATGGGATGCCATCACATGCGTTTGTTGTCATTGTCTCTAAAGTGGGTAACTACAATGCAGCAAATTTAGAATGAATGATAACTAAAATTTAGATCGTGTGGATGATTACAAATGGAACACATTTAGAACGATTCTCAACGTAATAGAAGTGTTGGTGTAGTGAATGTACTTTTCGTTTAGCTGGAAGCTGGAAAAGGGTTCTTTGTTTTTCTAATTAAATTTCACTATCAGCATAAAAATATCGCTGGAAGTTGTTGTCTGGGTGACTGATAGTGCTTTGCTTGTTATTTGCTACATCCTGAGAAGTAAACTGAGTAAAATAATAAAATTCTGTGTGTCAGGGGATGCCTTATTTGAATTGAAGACCAACTTACTCGATCCTAACAATGTTCTTCAGAGCTGGGATGCTACCCTCGTCAACCCCTGCACTTGGTTTCATGTAACGTGCAATAGTGACAATAATGTTACACGAGTGTAAGCCCAGCTTGATCAAATCTAAGATGCTGAATATTTTTCTGTTGCAGTTTTCTTCTATTACTGAATGCATTTGCTTGTTTTTATGCACAGTGATCTTGGCAATGCAAATTTGTCCGGTCAACTAGTTTCACAGCTTGGCCAGCTCTCATTTTTACAGTACCTGTAAGCCAGGCTTTTGCCGACCTAAATTTGCCTCTTTTTTTTTTATATATATATTTGTACATATCCTGACTACAGTTTCCTCTATGGTATTTCACTTTGTTATTCGAGGATTAGAAAGTGTTGGTGCCATATAATACCTGTCAATGATCTGAAATCCTATTTATCCATGCAGTTTCTTTTGTAAGAAGCTGATTAGTTCATAGGCTAGAAAAAGGCACGTGTGATGGTCCCGATTTTTGTGTATCGAAAACCCATTTTGCGCGTGCGGAAACAAACATGTCATGTGATGCATATAAAACAGGGGAGAGGAATGGTGATTCCAATTTTTTGCTTTTAAGAACGATGTGTGTTGTTTTGCTTATAATCGAATGCATATGGCAAGTAAGAATATAAAGCAGTAAATGCACACAAGATTTTATAGTGGTTCAGACGAAACCCGTCCTACGTCCACTCTTCCCTTAACACAGGGGCACCTACTTAACCGACTTAACCAACGGGACTTATCACTCTCACGGGATCGCCTATAGATATTTACTGAGTTCACACTCAAACGGGACTTATCACCCTCACGGGATCGCCTATAGATGTTTACCGAGTTCACACTCAACCAATCCCAGAAATCAGAAACTAGAATCCCTAGTCTGAAATCTTGCGGTAACAAACTTAACCTAACTTTGAGTTTAGGTAAAGATTTGTTTGGTTTCCAACTAGGTTGAGATTTTCCCTTACATTTGTTTAGCCTCAATGCTACATTTGTGCTTAGATTTAGGGTAGAACACTCATCTTCTTAGCTCTGTAGCATCGTTTGCTACATTCTCCACACACTTCCACTCTTAATAATGAAGGAAGAACTTGTATTTATAGTGTGGATTTGAATGATACCGTTGGAGAGAATCACATTCAAATCCATACTATTTTGTAGCTTTTTGCAGCTTTTTCAGGCTTGTCGTCTTCCTCTCATTGGTCCACGTCAGTTGAATCTAACGGCTATATTCTTCAGGATCTTCTGAGTCTCAGGATCTTCAGTTCTATCTGAGCCTTCAGGTTACTTGATTCAGCAGACTTCTCTTGAGCGGACCTTGTCTGATCAGGCATACTGACATTGGCCATCGAAGTTGACTCTTACGAATCGAGACATCGACCCTCAGTCACATTGATTTCGAGTTATCCGATTTCTTCTTTGTGCGGTCCGATCAAATTTCGATTGATCGATCAACACTTCTTCGAGATCAACATATCGGGATAGCATCAGTCGAGACATCGGGTTAGCATATCGAGGTTATCATATCGATCTCGATCACGCGTCGATCTCGTCGGTCTCATCGCTTTCCTCTTCATATCCGATCTCGATCACGTCTAATCTTGATCGGTCTCATCTCGCTTTCATCTTCCGATCGCAACCTTCTCTTACGATTTCTTCGGCATTAGCTTTTCTTCACATTTGATTTGCCTGACTCATCGATTAACTCCGGAACTCATCTTATTCATTCGATCTCGATCGGTCTAAATGCAACCTCGTCGATATCGATCATCTACGTCTGATTTTGTGAGTTCCCCCTCAATTTGTTCTCTCGTTCCCCCTTAACTTGTTATCTGTAGATTAGCTTCAAAAACACAAGTTGATAATGTTTTGGCATAATTCATCAAAACTAAAATATCCCAACAACGTGCCTCTAATGAGGGATCATTTATTCACCTCTTCAATGGTTTTCCCGTTGTAGAACTGATGTATCGCGGAATATGCTTATGGTTTCGATCACTAATTCTGATTTTTTGTTCTCATTTGGCCAAGGAAAGAGATGCACTTTTTTTTTCTTTACATCCATAATAAATTTTAGTTGATGCTTGAATATGCTGGTGTGTTTTTTTTCTCTCCTCGACCATCTTATTAGCTTCTTTCATATCTTTGATGTATCAAAGTCCTATAGTCCTGTGTTTGTTAAATGCATTAATACTACTTTATTGAACGTGTAAATTAGATAGTAATGATCTGTATTTGTTTCTAAAAAAAAAAAAAGTTGCTCAAATCTTTTTATTTCACTTCTATTGTTAGACTTATGAATTTGAAAAGCTATAATTTTTATATAGCATATGGCGACAATTATCTCAGTCATGCAGTAAACATTTTGATGTAACTTTGAATCAACAATGGTATTTGTAGCTGACGTGTTTCTCCCTCTTGCTAAAGCAATAACTTTTCACTCCTGTTTCATTTTATTGTATATGTGAATCAACAGCTCAATGCAATCCCCTTGTTTTCTTCTGAATGATCTTTAATTACAGAATTATCATCTGAAAGTGCCCAGTACGCATGCCTAATATCGCTCTTTCTTCTCCTCTCTCTGCAGGGAACTTTACAGTAATAATATTAGTGGAACAATTCCAACTGAGCTTGGAAACTTAACCAACTTGGTTAGCTTGGATCTGTACCTGAACAATCTAAGTGGTTCGATCCCCCCTTCACTGGGCAGTCTTCAGAGACTACGATTCCTGTATGGGTTTCTCTTTGTCAGACTTTCTAATTCATTTATACCTTTACCTTTTTCACATTATGTCTTTCATTTAATGGTAGGATATTTGTCGTTCTGAAGTAGGCGGTTAAAGAGATTTGAATTGTTTTATTAACATATTTGCTGTTCTGAAGTCACATTTCAAAAATTAAAGCCTTTTTTTTCCTGATATTTATTTTTGAAAGTCATTTAAGTGGCATGCCTTTTACGACATATTTTTAAAATGAATAGTGTTTTTATCTACATGTGAACAATGTGACTTCATAGTGTTCCCTGTTGGTGTTTGTTATTTGAAACTGAACAGTGTTTGTTTATCATTTGTAGGAGGCTGAACAATAACACCTTGACTGGACAAATTCCCATGACTCTGACTACTGTCGATACACTTCAAATCCTGTATGGACCATCTTTCATCTGGTGCTTTTACCTTTTTCTTTCACTAGATCTGCTTATATTCATTACCATGTTTGATATGTGCAGCGATCTCTCAACTAACAATCTTATTGGACAAATCCCAGTTAATGGATCCTTTCAGCTTTTCACTCCTATCAGGTATTCAATTCTTTTTTATTTGTGACTGTGACTGTTATTGCTGATTAATGTGTTCGACCTTTCAGTTTCGCTAATAATAAGTTGGATCGTCTTCTGATACCACCTCCAGCTCCACCAATAACTCCATCTAGTTCTCGAGGTCCGTTTCCTTCTTCTCCTTATTCTCTTATGTGCCTATCTTATCTTGTTTACCATCCTGTTTCAAAAATGAAATTTGGTTGTTTAGTTTGATAAATATAATAAGAACTTTTGAAGTCATTGATGCTTTTCATGTGTAAGAACTCATGTTTGGTTAATAAAATGCTGTGACATTTGTGTTCCAACATATTATTATTATGACCTTAGGCAATTTTACTGGTATATTATGATTTATCATCTGGTAAGCATGACTGGTACACCCTTGTTTAGTATCAGGAGTGCATTACAGTTTTCTTTACAAATATACTACATATATACGGTAAGCAAGAACTACATGTTTACAAAATCTGGACTATTATTAGTAGCAAATCTTATTATTTATGCAACAGTGCCAATGGAGCAATTGATTTAAAAAATATATCTTTATTTGTAATCTCAAAATTCATGGGTTGATTAGGGATGATTTGGGTATTGTTTGCTATACTAACAAACAACGGGCTTAAATATTGAATTACCACTGCAGTTGGCACAGGAGCAATTGCAGGAGGGGTTGCTGCAGCAGCTGCCTTTCTATTTGCTGTTCCTGCAATAACGCTTGCATGGTACAGAAGAAGGAAGTCAGAAGACCATTTCTTTGATGTTCCTGGTTAGTGGATCAATAAATTTTCATCATATCATACATGTATATCATCGATTTCACTTATTCTTCAAATTTATTTCAGCTGAGGAGGATCCCGAAGTTCATCTGGGTCAGCTCAAAAAATTCTCTCTACGTGAACTCCACGTTGCAACAGATCATTTTAGTAACAAAAATATTCTGGGGAGAGGTGGCTTTGGTAAGGTTTACAAAGGGCGATTAGCAGATGGATCTCTTGTTGCAGTTAAAAGGCTGAAAGAAGAGCGTAGTAATGGTGGAGATATGCAGTTCCAAACAGAAGTAGAAATGATCAGCATGGCTGTACACCGAAATTTACTTCGCTTGCGTGGCTTTTGTATAACGACAACAGAAAGGGTGCTTATTTATCCTTATATGGCAAATGGAAGTGTTGCATCATGCTTAAGAGGTGGTGACCTGATTCTTACATTCCCCTTTTAATTATGGTTAACTGGCTCGGTTGGGTTTCTCTTTTTTGTTAGTAAGATTTTGATTCATTATTTCAGAGCGTCCGGAATCACAACCTCCACTTGATTGGCCAAAAAGAAAAAGGATAGCACTGGGTTCTGCAAGGGGACTTGCTTATTTGCACGATCACTGTGACCCTAAAATTATTCATCGTGATGTGAAAGCTGCCAATGTATTGTTGGATGAGGAGTTTGAAGCAGTTGTTGGTGATTTTGGGTTGGCCAAACTCATGGACTACAAGGACACTCATGTTACCACAGCCGTACGTGGAACAATCGGTCATATAGCTCCTGAGTACCTTTCAACCGGTAAATCTTCAGAGAAAACCGATGTGTTTGGTTACGGGGTCACGCTTCTTGAGCTCATTACGGGGCAAAGAGCTTTTGATCTTGCTCGCCTTGCTAATGATGATGACGTCATGCTACTGGATTGGGTGAGTTTTTTCTCAGATATGCTTTTCTTAAATATAAATGAAAATATGGTGATATATGATCCACATAGATAACCCTACATAGTTGGATAAAGGCTTTATCGGTTGTTGTCTATATTCGATTAGTTCATGAGTACCAATTTGATATGCAATGTCGTTTTTGGTGTTACTATGATCTTCAGGTGAAGGGACTTCTCAAGGACAAAAAGTTGGAAACATTAGTGGATGAAGAACTTAAGGGTGAATACATCAATGATGAGGTGGAGCAGCTTATCCAAGTAGCTCTGCTGTGCACACAGAGCATTCCAACGGAACGTCCCAAAATGTCAGAAGTAGTGAGGATGCTGGAAGGCGATGGGCTGGCTGAGAGGTGGGAGGAGTGGCAGAAGGAAGAAATGTTCCGTCAAGAGTTCACTCACACGTATCAACATACAAGTGCTGAATGGATAATACCCGACTCTACGTCCAATGTTAGACCTGATGAATTATCAGGGCCAAGGTGATGGGTTCACACGTACATGAACCTCTGAGGATATAGGGATGGATGTGTCCGTTTGATCCTTTAGGATCTGTATTGTATATTATTTTATTTTTTTCCTCCTTTTGTTTCCTTCTAAAAGTTTTATGTATGTTTTAATGTGGTAGCCCTTTTATCATGTTGTAATTCATGTTCCAAAATTTTGTTACGGTGTGTATACCTTATAGGTGACAAAGTTGTATCTCCAAGTATCAAAATGATCCACTGCAGTAATTGCAGTGAAAGTGTGTAATATTATTTTTTAGAAATACAATTGGACTCATTTTATGAAGAAAAATTTTGTGCAGGAAGAAATTTAATTTTCCTACAGTTCTCAATGAAGTTTGGGGCTCAAGCTCGCCTTGACTACATTATTTGTGCAAATAATTAAAATTTGCTTTTATTTTAATTAACAAGTTCAATAGTCAATTATTTAATTGCATATAAACAAATGTAGAATAGTAAAATAACATATATTCTATAAAACTCAGGAGCCTGTCGAGCTATAAGTTGCCAAGTCATTCACTCAACTACTTAATCAATGTAACATACTAATATATGAACAGATGAAAGGTCTAAAAAGTTAAATGTACAGGGTATGTAACTGATAGAGTAGAGGGATTGATCAAAATAAGTAAAATGACACTAAACGAAGAAAGAAAAATTCCTACAGAATTACAGAACGCAATATGCCCAAGCATAAAACCGTCTAAAAAACCAAGATTTTAACTCTTCTAGGACACAACTAAATACTACTCGAATAATAGCCATTGGCCTATACCCTAACTCAAAAATAATCTGCAAATAACTTACTAGGATGATAAAGGAAAACATATTCACTTCTTCCTAACCCAAAACAAATCTTAAAAAAAGCCCCAACTCTAAAATGGGACGAAACACTTCACTTACTACTGTTTGTTGCAACATGTGGTTTCCCTTTGACCTCAGCCTCCTACACAAATAGCAGCACCAGAGATATAGAGATGATTAGGAGAGGAAAGTTCTCATGTCAATTAAAGAGAAATTCAAAATAAAAACTTAAATAAGGTTCAAAGAGGAAAGTTCTCATGTCAATTAAAGAGAAATTCAAAATAAAAACTTAAATAAGGTTCAAAGAGACACACAAAATAAAAACTTAAATATGGTTCAAAGAGAAGTACTTGTGGCAGATGTAGGTATATATGCGTCTTGGCTGTTGATGGATTATGATTTTCAGCCCCCTTACTCCAATCATAGCACACCTGAATTTCGAGAGAACAAGTTCAGGACGTTGAGTATTTCAGTTGTTTCCTAAATGTATGCTAACTTATATTTGGACAAAATTATTAGATAACAAGGAGAGATCTTTCTGAATCTCCTCTTCATTTAACAATATATAAGGTTTTAAAAAAATGATAATTTTTTCACAGAACACAGCAAAAAGCATACCGAATATGCATAGATGGAACCATCATTGTTGAAGGTGCTGCAGGGTATTGGTTGACTACATCTCTGCATAGCCTAGAAAATAAAAATAGTGTGATGAGAGTCACAAGAGCTTGTATATTGAAGGCTTTGCATTTCATAAAACAATATCAGAAGCAGAAGTCAATTTATACCTTGAGCTTTTGCTTGCTGTCTTTGTCCCAAAAGTTTAAAGGCTCCATCAGATCCAGCAGTCACAAATGTGTGATGTATCTGAAATTTGTAGCAATTTCAACAGCATATCCAAGGAGTATAACTTTTCACACGATTTCAATTTGTTTATTTGGAATTATAGACATCATCAGGCAGAACTTAAGCCATGAATATTTAAAAAAACTAACAAAAAGAAAAGAGAGAAAAGAAAAGAAGAGGATTGTCCAAGAGGAATAAACTCTAATTGGCAACGGAATATCTTACAGGGTGAAAACTCAGTGAGTTGACGGAGTAATTGTTATTTCCATCCCTATGGCACTTGAAAGTAAAGTTTTTTGCAGATTGGGCATCATCAAGATAATGTACACCGACTCGTCCTTCAATTGATCCAATCTACAGTAAAAGAAAAGATACAATTGACATCAAATACTTTTACCAAAAAAATAAATCCATGTAGTTTCACGTGTTAAAAATCTATCAAGCACAAGAAAAAGAAGTCTAGCATCCAGAAACATGAAAAAGTACACAGAAGTTAAAATTCCAAAACCTATGTATTGTATTATCAAGGACACAAAAATGTAAAGAGTACCACAACAGATTAAATCCTTTTCGTTTAGAAGGACAAAACCATCCAAATTTGTAATGCATTGCCTGAAGTCTAATTCTCTGGTATGCTTAAACAAATTTGGGGAAAAGGTAAAGTGATTCCTCAAATACAAGAAATTATAATCTGGGACGCCACTGGTTTGAATATCATATATTTGGTCTTACATCATCGTATCATTATTATGATAGCATCATCCATGGAAATAAGAGAAAAACAGCATAGCTCTCAAATGGAGAAAGATGATTGGCATCACAAATTTTAAAGAACAGGAAAACTTACCAAGAAACCTTGCTGGTCAGGGAAAACAGATAAACACCTCGTCTGATACTTCAGAGGTGACAAAACTCTCTTGAACTCAGTCTGCAATATTCAAAGAAGTAACTCATCATGTTTGCCTATTATACATCATACATGATGTCATAAAAGATAGGTAAAGCTAAAAAAATAAGATGGAAGTTCAACTTGCTCCTTAGTTGTATTATTAAATTATTCACAACTTATTTAACTTCTATTCCTTCAAAGATTTTCCCATGAGAACAATGATTATATTCACTGATTTTGAATACAGAAAAAATTGTACAATAAATATTTTATGCTTCACGAAAGATGTTAAAATGATCTTGAAAAACATACAAAAACTTAAAAACTAAACCTGCGGGTTCTGCAAATTGAAGATAACAAGATTTCTATCAGCAGTTCCAACAACCATAAGAGGATATTTAACAGCAAGTGCATAGCAACGCTCAGGAAGTGGCTGCACCCAAGTTGGGTTTTGCTGCCTCAGATCCCAATACCTGAAAAGAAATAGCATGTCAGGACCTTCACTTGAACTAAACCTTCCTTTATAACATAAAGAGAAATAGTTAATCGCCTAATCAGGTATAATAAAACACAACTGCAAACCAAAAAAATACAATTGGCAAAGAACCTTAACAGCAACAATGGATTCACCTTAGGGTCTTGTCCAAGCTTCCTGTGACCAAGAGATTCATTTCTGGTATCCAAGCAATCTCTTTGACTGGAGAATCATGAGCAGCCACTGTAACGGGTCGGCCACCAGATAATAATGGCCACATTTTGACTTGCTTGTCACATCCTCCAGAAAAGACAGTGGTCCCGTCTTCCTTCCATGCTGAGCACAAGACCTGGGAAACATAGAAAGTAAATAATTATGGACAAAACAAACTCAAGTAGCAAAGATCTTGGAATTCTATAGGAAAAAGAAGAAAAAAAAAAACTACTGGCTGGTCATGTGATATTGATGCCTTGGGAACAGTGCTGACAGTAGTTCCTGATCTCATCACCTCCCAACAACGCACCTAGGAAATTTGGGATAATATTAGCTATTACAATTTACAACAACTACAGCAAGGACCAAAGGTTTGTTTTGGAAACTCCCCTTTCACTTCCACACAACAGAACATTGAGAAATTCCTAAACCACACAAGATCCTTTATTCCATAAGTGTTTCATCTTCTATTCCCACATTACCAACACATGCCACGCCTATTAAATGACATAATCAGTATACGCCACGTGTAAATTGTAAGTACTGGAGTAAGGATGAAACACACTTTGCAATGAAGGAATCAGTTTGCTCCTAAACTAAGATGTCTATTGTTCAATGATTATTAAAAAAAAAAACTCCCCAAAGGATATGCCTAATCTAGTGCGAGGGAATAATAAAGATAGTTGTACACAAAAGTAAATGGCTAAAAAATACAAGGGAAAACAACAAGGACACAAAATACAAACAGTGGTAAGACACCGCATGAAAACAAATATACCTGATTATCCCACGAAGTAGCCACCAATAGATTAGCTTTAGGGCTGAAACTTAAACTTGATACCGAATCAGTAGGAGCTTGTACCATCTTCTCCAGGCGCCACAACAAAAAATCGAATAAGCGAAATTAGCACAAGACAGAGAAAAAATTCAATAAACACAAATTCAAACAAGCGGAATGAAAAGGACATTACAGGAACGTAAACCTTGAAAAAAGAAAAGATAAACACAGAAATACCTCAGTGGAACGGTTGGGGTTTACGTTGGTCGAAGTAGTGCGGAATGTAGCCATTTGAAAATCTCGTGAAACCCTAATTGTTAGATTAGCCAGAGTTTCCCGTGGGAAGAGTTGGGTGAAGGTACATGCATACCGATTTATTTATAGAATCTGGGCGGGCGTTGGAAGAACGCGATGTGGTTTCCGCCATTGCGTTCGGAAAAAGCTAACTGCGGCAATGCAGCAAAACAATTACGTTTGATCGACCGAAACTGAAAGATGGCAGGGTTATTCAAAATTCTCAAAACAATTAAGTAATAATATATGGTAGTATTAAATAATGCAAAAATCAATTCTAACGTTCAAATTTTGTTTTATTAATAAGTGGGTTTTCTATTCATTTTATAATTTAAATACTTTTTTTTTTAAATGTTCAATTTATTTAGTATAAAATAATTTCAATATTTCAGTGAAATATGTTGGATATTGTATGCATAGAAGACGAGTTTGAATCACAAATGATCACATAACTTTGGTCTCAAATAAATTTAGTTCTATTAGTTTTTTTGTCATTAATTTAGTCTCAATATATTTGACAATGTCCAATTTTAGTCCCAAATCGACCGGAACAACGTCGTTTTATTATTTTTATTTGGGGTTTTTCGGCGGATGTTGTGATTATACTATCTATTTTTTTTATCATTGGAATTTAAGGCATATATAATTAAAATTAAAATAAAATTGACAGCAAGATTTAGTCAAACACACTTAAAAATACACGTGACAGTACACGTGGTAGTTAAGTCACAACATCCACTGGAAAACCCTAAATAAAAATGGCAAAATGACATTGTTTTGGCCGATTTGAGACTAAAATTGAACATTTTCAAAGTTATTGAGACTAAATCGGCGACAAAAAAACTTATGGAACTAAATCTATTTGAGACCAAATTTATGGGACCATTTGTGATTTAAAACCCACAAAAGACCTTGTCTTAATTAATATTTCATAATAAGCTCATAATAATTAATTTGTTTACTTAAAATTATATGTTTATTATCTAGGTTTATATCTCTGACCTCACATACTTTATTTGCAAATTATTACAATTAAAGAGTCGAAGGTAAGCCAAAAGAAACATGGAAATCATTGGGCTTTATATTTGGGCCAAAATCTTGACTTGCTCACTATAGTGAACCTATTGGGCTTGTACACTCAATTTTACGGGCCCATTAATAGAGCTGGCTTTATATTTTAATTGTTTGCACTCTGTTGTTTGATCGCCTCTCAGAAAAAAAAAACCCGTAGATTTGGAGTTTGGACCACAAGCAACGCATGACGGAGTGACGGAGGATTTGGAAATAAATTTAAAATTACAAAAATAATACGGAGTAGTAAACTTAATAATGATTGTTTGATATTGAAAATTTTAAATTTTAAATTATTAAATTAAAATACAATTTAGGGATACATTTAAATTTGAGGATTTGAAATTTATATTATCAAGTCCATTGTTTTTTTTTTTTGGGATAATGATTTTTTAGGTTAATAACTTGGGAGTTGTGTTTTAATATCAATAATTTTATGTGCTTTGAAATATAGGATATTATGTAAATATAAGACAACATTTTTTAAAATTAATACATGTAGAACAATCGAGCCTGAATAAGCTCAAATTGTGCTGGAATTTTGCAAGATTATGCTAAATTTGTAGTTTTTGAAAATATAGTGTCAGATATTTACAAGTCCATAAATATGTAAATGTAGGACAATCATGCAACTCACGGAGTCACGTAACATGTCAATCCAAATTGAGCTTATTCGAGCTCGATTATCCTATATTTACAAATTTTAAAACATATTATCCTACATTTTCAAATTCATAAAATTATTATCCTTAAAATAAAAACATTTTTTTGCCGTCGTTTTAGTTTGGACTAAAAGATGTGATGGGATTAAATTAAAATTCACCGCTCTGAAGTTGGATTATTTTTATGTGGATTTGAAAATTGAAACCCATAACTTCAGTTCCTTCTTCCAAATTCGTTATGAGATTTTCACGAGATATATTGCATGTATTATAACTTAGAGTCAAATGTTATGAGATTTCACGAATCACGAGATATGTAATATGTGTTATAATTTAGAGTCCGAGTTAAAACTTAAAATGTGTCAACGACAGTGTATTGTCAATACCTTGTTTTAATTAACTTAATTTTGTTATTGTAGTTTAATTACATTCAAGTCCTAAATTTTTTAAAACGTAGCTATTAATTTGAATATGGAGCCCTCCTCAAAGGCGCGAGTCTTCGAGTATAACATTCAAATTGTGGTTTATCAATAAAAGACAATACAAAGGTCATGAAATATCCAGAATGTTTGATTTAATAGTCAATCTGCCATAACAATTTTAAACTACTCGAAACTTGCGTGTTTTGACAGTCAAGAATAATTTCGTCCTTTCTATATTAAGAAACCAATAAAGTTGACACATCATCTAATTTCACCGCGATGCAATTTCGCCATGCATAAATTAATTAATTTAAAATATATATATAATTACTAAAATATCCTTTTATATATTTTAAGAAATTATAGAATTTATATATTTAGGGTCCGCTTGGTTGGGGATAATGGAAGTGAACAATGAAAATTACTTTTATTGATGCTACTTGGTAGATTTGATATATTGGTAATGAGAATAAAAGTAAACAATTGATTATCCCCAACTATTCAACTCACCTCACATGATACACATTGTTAATGTTGTAACCAAGCAATAACAATGCAATCAATAATTCTTAGAGTATGTTTGTTTCAGGATTTAGATGTGCGGTGGAAGTCATGACTTCGAAATCTTATGGATTTAAAAAATCTGATGAATAGTAAAAGTATGTGTTTGTTTTGGGATTTTGGTAGGATAGATTTTTGTTTTATGTCAAATCAATATGAAATAGTGATTAATGTGGTATTATATTATTGTATTGTTTGAGAGAAAAGTAGGAGATAGAATAAGTGGGTGGAAGAAAAGTGGTGATATGATTGTATTGAATTTCATGAAAATAAGTGTATAGGTATATTTTATTGGAGTGGATTTAAAAGCTGGATGTGGAAATTCCCAACTAATATGTGACTTGGATCACAAAGTCCTAAGTCCATCCTGGTGAGTCCCGAAACAAACATACCCTTAATGATTGACCCCTCAATGATACTCATTATCATTACCATTCTCTAGTCATACTCAGCATGCCCTTAGTCTTTAATTGTATTTGTATTTGAGATTTACTACTTTATACTTTCAAAATCAACTAAAATATAGGAAATTGTCCAACAGTTTGTTCATCTTCTTTCCGAGCCAAGAAACAAACCCTCAAATTTCTTGTATGAATTAAATATATTTTTTATACTCATTTGTTTTCATCATCATCTTCTCCCCCACCAAAAAAAAAATCACAGAAATCATGAATTGCACCAAAAACAAATTATCGGACGAAACCGTGGATGTGAAGCCGGACAGCGAGAAACAAGATCTAAATCAATTCGGATTGGAACAGGGGTTGTTTGAATAAAACCCACCCAAATCATGAATTAACGGTGACTGCTATGACTTGACATATATGTTCGGCTAAGAAACTAATCACCCAACCCAAATCATTAAATTAATCGATTTAAAATCAAGATTCAGGAAAAATCAAGACACATATCTGGAATTGAATTAAAAATCAGAATCAATCTTCAAAGAGATGGCTTACGCGATTACGGAATCTCAGAATTTTTCAATGATCTAGCATGGGATCTTGAAAATAGTTGCAGAAATTTGGTAAACAACAGTATAAATTAACGTGAGAGCATGACTCATGGATGAATTTTCATCTATCCATCCACTCTCTCCTCCACATCATCTCCACATCATTTACTTTTAAATATTTAACTTTTTAAATAAATTCTCACAATGATTCATTTAATCATTCATCCATCTATTCAATATTTATAGGTCCCACCATGACTTCATCTCACTTTATTCATATTATAATTATTAAGAATTGTATTATTTTTTAATATTGATATTATTAATTAAAATAATAATTAATTATAAAATAATTCCAAGTAAACAAAATTGAAAAAATTTAAGTAAAATATTAAATTAAACATTTATATTACTTGAAAGTTAGAAAACACAACATTCAATTAAAACATTACAATGAATTAAAACACTACAAGATCATTTAGAATTAAACTGGACAAGACTCAAATTGAAGAATGCAATATTAAAATTAAAATAGTAATTCATCAATTGTTGTTGTAGCGTGTTCAAATATGCTCAACCAAATCGGCTCGAAGTTGGTGATGCACGTCACTGTCGCATAACTCATAATTTCTTCGAAGAAAATCTTGAAATATCCACCATAATATCTACGAAGACATCACATGCAAAAATTGTTGTCCAACGTAAAACCCAAAATATTAATTTTGAGGAGTTTATTATATTAAAAATTGTTAAAAAGTTTCAATTCATACGTATATTTGAAATTAATCCAAATTTTAAATATAAAAAATTTATAAGTTTATATATATTAAAAAGCATAAATAAAAATAAAATATGAAAGAGTACTCTCTTATGTCATCATATTTATTTTTTTGTAAAAAATAAACTCTCTCTTCATTCATTTCATTGGATGGATGACACTCTCTTTCCAATTCAATGGACACCCACAATGATTTTAAATACCACATTTCATCCATCCAATGGTTAAACACCCATTGGATGGTCCATTGTGGATGCTCTGAAGAAGATAATGAAGCCTTCAGAAAACGTAAAAATCAATACAAAGATGAACATTAGATATTATCCTTTCTATAATTCCAATTCGAAAGATAAACAAACCAAAAGACATAATCTTGCAAAAAGTGTTATATATAAATAATAATAATAATAATAATAATATATACGTAAATATATTTGATTTTATAATTGACCTTTCTTATGATTTTAAATGAAAAATGCTATTTTTATCATTTTATAATTATTAATTTAATTTATTAATATGACGATATAGTGCAATTGCAGTATGCACAGTGCAAACGCTCTAATGCATAGTGCAATCATCTAAAAATAAAATTGTATGTTGAATCAATGATCCAATGGTAATAAAATAATTTTCTGACGTTAGGAAGGACAAAGCTAATTTTGACCGTATAAAAGCCCCACAAACTTACCCCAATTCTTTACTTTTCACTGTTTGAGCTCAATATTTTACATTCAATTATATTAGTGATCTTAAATTTTAATCTTTAATTTCTCTTGAATTAATAATACTTTTGGACAATTTTACCATACCAATGATGAATTGGGGTAATATTGGGTATTTTTGTTCACAAGACACAACCTTTACAGCAGAATCATCCCTATCCAAAATCCAAGATAATAACAATTAATATAGATAAAAAGTAATGCAACATTTCATTCATGCACTTAGGAAATTTCGTAGATATGATCATATGGCATGCATGCATGTTTCTTGGAAGTTGCACAATTAGCAATATCACTTTGGGGAAAAATCAAAATCATGTATGAATTATTGTGATTTCCTCATTAAATTTCCATAAGATTTTTCTTTAACTTTGTATGCAACTTCTTGGATATACTTTATGTTTCCATCTAGCATAATTCCACTGATATACAGTAATATCCCGACATCGTATCTGGCCCCCCTCTTCCACCCTACCAAATCTTGTAAAAGTCTTTATTACTTAAAAGTCTTTTTTTTTTTTGACAAGAATTACTTAAAAGTCTTTTTTTTTTTTGACAAGAATTACTTAAAAGTCTTAAATTATTCAATTTGTTGCCATTCTATTTTAGTTTCTATTGTACTTTAGTTCTATATAATTAAATGCAATTTAAATAATTGAAAATGTACTAATGTAAATATTATATAACACACACTCTCAATTGAAAGTCGCCCGAACTAACCGAAGATACAATATTGGAATAAGAGTAACACTCCCGTGAACTATGTTTATACATGAACTCTATCACTTTTATACACAAAAAATAAAACTATTATGCATTAAAATTATAACTATTTAAAAAATATTTTATTTATTAAATAATTATAGTTTAAATTTATATTTTTATATAATTATAGTTTTAATGCATAATAGTGATAATTGTTATTCTTGACAATAATAAATTTTATTCATAATATTGATATTGAGAAAATAGAGTTTATTGTAAACTCAAATTCACATAAATTTTTATCAGTGTAATTACTCGTCCCATATATTGGAATTCTTTTATTTTCAACTTTGCTAGTTAATAGAGAACTTCAGCTTGATAATTGTAATGCTTGCCATGATAATTCATATTATCTGGTATGCATATATCTGTTCGAGTCAATATTTAAATAATAAAAAAAAGGATGCCGACATGTCGCAATTAATTATAGTCCAATTTTCTATATGTATTTACAAACAAAACTTTTAGCATGCACTTAGTCTTTTTATATAGAATATTAGTGCAGGTTAATTAACACGTGAAAATTGAAAACACAAATGTTTGAAAGAAATGAATGGCCAACTAATAATAATATTAGTATAAAACAAAAATAAATCAAATATCTTTTAAAATTACAATTACAAATAATTAGTATCAATTTTGGTAAATAATATTGTTGAAGAGAGAAGCAGAACAATTTATTTTATTCTTGTTTAAGTACTTAAAGAATAGATAGACTAACCAAGCAATTGTTTAAGTATTTAAAAAAAATAAATAGGTAGACTAAATAAGACAAAGTATACCTTGACAAGTTTCACACAATAAAATCTATAAAACTGGATCACATAAATATAATAAATATAAGGAATTACTTATATTACTAAAAAATATTAATCATGATACTGAAAAATATTACTTATATTAAAAAATATATTAGTAATGATAATTAGAAGAGAAGACTTATATTAACTAAAAAAATCAAATTTATAAATATAAAATTAATTTCATGGTTAACAAATTCACATGAGATCTACACATTAAACAATTGAAATGGTTACAGATATTCAAGATCATATAACAAGTTATAAAAAAAAAAATCTATAGTTTCAGTTGAAATAATTTAAAATTTTCAAACCTTTTTCACGAAAATAAAGAGAAAAAAAGGATACGTACTAAACATCTGTTCGTTTTATAATATGATTGATATATATTTGATTTAAATGGGGTTGAGTAATATCAACATAAAAAATTGGAACAAAAATTAGTATTTGATTAAAAAAAAAGGTAAATTTCTTGTGCACCACCAAATACATCAATAACTTGTACACTGAAATATCCCCATTAAAAGGGGGCATGTCCATATCTTGAACCATGACATCTCTATTTTAGGTAGTGGTATTCTAACAATAGTCTCCATAATTTTGGTCATGGCATAATTGGCATTACCCACGCATTAGACACAAAGTTGTGTACAAGGATTTATTAGATGGATCGTAATTAATTTTGTGAAACTAACATTCTTAACTACACAACCTGAGTCTCGCTCATTAATTTTACATAAAAAAAAAAAAAAAAAAAAAAAAAACTCATTTCCTATTTCTGAATTCTGCATTCCTATAATCGTCATCAACCCGGGAGCTAAAATCAGCGTCTGTGTGCTTTCATGCACGCATTCTACTTTACTCTAGAAATCAAGGAAGGGCATCCACTCTAAATTCTCTCATTTTTTAATCTCGAAAACGATTAATCAGATTTCAAATCAGATGAAAACGAGGGCTTTTTCCTCGATCGCAGTCAAATTTCAAAGGCAGAGCGGTAAAAATCCTCGATTCAATTTTAGTCTTTACGGACTACTATGAATATATTGTTTTCTGCGATTGGATTACTATAATGTTCAAAGATACGACTGCATTGTTTGTGATCTTTGAATTTGTTGCGTAGAGATTTCAGTCTCGAATGTGATATTTGGGTCAAGGATGCTGAAAATTGTTTTTGAACATGTGTAATTTACGAGAAGAAACGTGATAATGTGAACCCCTTTGCCTATGCCTATCTGGATTTGGTCCTTATTTAATTTCTGTGAAGAATTAATTCCTTCAGAAATAAAAAGGAAAAAGAAAAGTCCATGCATACATTTGCTAGAGAGTGAATTCACTTGATTTTAGATTGATGCTATGCTTTGAAAGGTCAATTCGACTTAAGAAATGTGATGCTGTTTAATTTGGTGGATCTTTCGTTTTCTCGTGCTTTTTCCTTCAACTTATTGGAATTTTAAATTAGGCTTTGTATCACTGACTGTTGTCACTTTCTGGCGTAATGCATAAAAAATGGCATTTTATTTGTCTTAGTCAAAGTTCTAGGAAGTAGAGTTCTAGTTTATAGCTTACAAAAACGCAACAGTAATATGAAGGAAAAATATGATTTTTATTGCCTTTGTCTAAGCTGGTAAGAAAAATATGGTCTCTGATGAAACTTTCATCAGTTCTTATGAAGTTTTATGGAAGTTCTGAGATTCTGAGAATAATATTATACTAGTGAATAGTGAGTGATACATATTATAAAATTTAGGCACTTGTACCACATTTATATTATATAATGAAAATGTTGGCATGGTTGATATCTGTAATTGGATGGAAAAAACTTGCTCTTTTTAACTTATGCTAATTCAGACAAATTATTAACTATGTGCAACTGGACAAGAAAATAGGAGAAAGTTTTAAGCCGTCAAGGAAACTTAGATGTGGAATTTAATTGGTTGAGTGATTAAGCACTTGGAGAGTCGGATTCATGATTGCTGTGTGGTAATGGAGGTAAAGACAAATCACCTTGACATTTCAACAAGAGCGAGAGAGAGACATCTTCCTAAAAGGCTTCCACGAACTAATTTTTGCACAACTTGAAATAACTAAATTTCTATTTCATCAAGGTTCTTGATGTGCGTGTGGGGGTGGGCTATAGTTGGGTTGGTATGAAACAACATCTTGTAAATCATTTGGTGGATTCAAATCCTGTATAGATTGAACTAACTAACCTGTAATTTATTTGGATCAAATTGTATATATAACAACTTTCTGCGTTGTAAGTCTCATTTTTTCATATTTGATAGGAAGTGCTCTAATGTGCATGTTTCATTAAGCTTGACATGATCTGGCAGTTAATGAAGGTATTAAAACATTCACAGACAAAGAATTGGTCAAATTCTAGTCATAGCTGTTTCATTAGTTTCTCTTTATGTCATTAGTTTCTCTTTATAAAAGCCAAAGAACAAGAAAATAAAAATAAGAGTAATTGTTAAAGTAAGAGTAAAAGTCCCTCAACTTTCCACACTTATATTTCAGTTTATAAAACAATGAACTTAGCCAAGACCAGAGGTTTTCAAAGGCACCCCTGTCGTAGTCTACCTTTTGTAAATTACATAAATACTGAATTCCAACAACTACTATGAAGAAAAGAGATCTTAGATTATGATGGATCATGTGAACACCTAGATATCTCAGGTGTGTGAATTTAAGACCATGGATTTTGATGGATCGTGTCAACCGTTAGATTTCACACCTGCACACATCATCGGAACCAACCAATTACAGGAGTTGTTCAGTGGCATGCATGCTTTGACATCATGTGTGATGTCAAGATTTTACTAGTTATTTGCACAAGTATAAATTTCTCCTACTCCTCTACCACAATGTGCTTATTTATACTTGTCTATGTTCTGCTCTGGTCATTGCATTGTAATACAGATAAAAGTTTGAAGCAAACATGTACAAGAGCTTATCTTACAGTGTCATGCCTTGCAAAACCATTTTATGGCCTAGAGCTAGGTAGTGTTATTGTACTGAGCTTTTAATTTTCAATAGTTGATTGATTCTCTATAATTGCATCTATATAATGCATTATTTTATCTGGTTTTCATGCAGCATCGCAACGCAAGATAACAAAAATGGTATGTTATCACATATTTCTATAAGGGACTCTAATTTTATGTTAGCATGGTTGGTGAGCAATTCATATGATTCATGCAGTTTCCAGTTATCGTACAAAAGTTACTCGTAATCCAAAACTGGAGAGGTTGCAATGTAATTATTTGTTTCCTGAGGTTGGTAATTTCTAAATCCTCATCATTGTGAAATATTTTGTGCTTTAATGATGATAAAACTTAATCATCTTCTGTAATGAAACTAAAACATGATAATATCCAACTCTCTAGATGATTGGACACAGTTTTTGAGTTTATCTGTTGTGAGTCTTAACTCTTGCTATACTACAGATATCTGCACGAGAAGCACAACACATCAAGAAGTTTCCTAATGCAAAAGTTATAAGCCTTGGGATTGGTGACACTACCGAGCCGTTACCAGATGTTGTAGCTTTGAGCATGGCTAATGTAAGTTTTCTAATACACATTTATCTTTGTTTGTGCTGCTATTCGTTCATTCAGTAGGCTAAGTAGAAACTAAAACACAATTTATAGTTTTATAATGCGCAAGTTAAATAGATGTTCATCTTCAATGAGACATGTAGAGTACAGTTTTCTGTATGAACAAGAGAGAATGGGTTATCCTTTCTCTGTCTCTCTCGCTCATTATGAAAATTATTGCACCCAAGTCAGGTTATAATTACAAGTGCCAGTTGCCGTACGCTTGTTGCTCTGCTACAAAACCTCATATTCATGTCTCGTCATTTATGTTGATGCATCATTTGCTGTTAAACTGGGGCCATCTCTATATACAATTGGTGTTTAAGCAAGAGTTAGCTAGGAACATGAATATAGAATCAAAGAGGAAATAGTTTCATTATATCATCTTTTCCCACGGATAACTCATAAAATCATATCTATTCACACAATAATTGTCAACTTATTAAATCAAATCTGTTCACACAATGATTATCCACTATTAAAGATTCTGTTTGAAATAACCAGCTATAAAGGATTATGATAATAGTTGAAAAAGCACAAATGTTGGTGTGATTGATTTAGTCTCTGCAACAAAGAAATATATATGTATATGTGTGGAGATAATTTCAATTTTAGTCCCGTAAGTTTGGACAATTCCATTTTAAGTCCTGTAACATTTTAGTTACATGATAATCATCCATTTTACAGGACTAAAAATGGAATCGTCCAAACTTACAGGACTAAAAATGATATTATCTCTATGTGTGTGTATATTATAATATATAGTTGAAAAAGCACAAATGTGTTGTGTTTTTGGTTCCTGAAATGTTGCCTTTCAGTATGCACACGGCCTTGCAACGCGTACAGGTTATAGAGGGTATGGAGCTGAACAAGGGAGCAAGGTGAGGAGTGCTTGTTCAACTTCTTTTCTTTCTTTCTAGCTAGCTAAATAGTTTTTATATAGCTTGATCGACATCGTTTCTTTATTACTAGTTAAATTTGGCCTGCAATTCTTAACCAGATTTAAGCTTCTGTACTCATAAAAGCTCTTATATAATTATATTCATACGAGTATAAGTTATAAGAAGCTCATTTTCTCATTTTACCAATCAGTAATTCCTTTCAGCTATCAATTAATTCTAGCCGATTTTAGTATTTGTGTTTTTATTTTTATTTTAATGGATCCCTGTTCCAAAAACTCAAGTCCAGTAAACTGCAGGAACTGAGAAAAGCCATAGCAGAAACTTTTTACGAAGACACAGGTATACAAGACACAGAAGTGTTTGTATCAGATGGTGCTCAATGTGATATCTCTCGTCTTCAGGTATCAGCATAACTGAAATGTTTTGACTCATTACAACAATATGGATATTGTTGATTCTTATGTTCCCTTGCAGATGCTCTTCGGGTCCAACATGTCCATAGCCGTTCAAGACCCAATCTTTCCGGTGATATTTTCAAGCTTCGTTTCTCGATTTTCAATTTTCTTACTGATTAAATTATGTATTTAAGATATTTAAATCAAAATTTCTGATTACTTGAGCTGAAACAGGCATACATAGATTCAAGCGTCATAATGGGCCAAACGGGTGATGTTGAGCAAGAATCAGGAAGATATGACAATATTGAGTACATGAGATGTGAACCTCAGAATAATTTCTTCCCAGACCTCTCAAAATCTGCAAGAACAGATATCATTTTCTTCTGCTCTCCAAACAACCCCACTGGCCAAGCAGCATCGTGGGAGGAATTAGAACAGCTCGTGAAATTAGCCCAGGAGAATGGATCGATTATCGTATATGATTCTGCCTACTCTGTTTATATCACAGATGGAAGCCCTCGTTCCATATACGAGATTCCCGGTGCCAAAAAGGTTATAAATATTGTGCTTGAATTTATCATCCTATACCTGTTGAGCAGTTAAAAGAAGACTCTTAACCTAGTATTTGACAGGTTGCTATAGAAGTCTCGTCCTTCTCCAAGATTGTCGGATTCACAGGGGTTCGCCTTGGTTGGACCGTGGTCCCCAACGAACTATTGTACTCTAACGGGTTTCCTGTTATACACGATTTCAATCGTATCGTGTGTACCTGCTTTAATGGTGCTTCAAGGATAGCTCAAGCTGGTGGGTTGGCTAGCTTATCCAAGGGTGGCTTCAAGGTAAGTTTCCAACAATAAATCTAATTCTTTCAATAAAACTAGGCATTTATCTCACTTTATGGAGTCATCTAAATCTGATTCTTATATATCTCTCAGTGTCAGAAAAAATTGTCGGGAAACTTAACTTGATCGGAACATTTAATTATTTCAGGCTGTAATCTCTCTTGTCGATTACTACAAGGCGAATGCAGAAATCCTGTTGGAGACTTTTGAAACACTTGGATTGAAAGCTTATGGAGGCGTAAATGCTCCGTATCTTTGGGTACACTTTCCTGGTTCAAATTCATGGGATGTGTTCAACGAAATCCTCGAAAAAACACACATAATAACACTTCCAGGGAGTGGATTTGGACCAGCAGGGAAAGAGTTTATAAGGGTCACTGCTTTTGGGCACAGGGAAAATATCCTGGAAGCTTCAAAGAGGCTGAGAAGCCTTCTCTAATCACGCATGTATCGAATTTCAACATCAATAATCCGTCTCTTAATTCAAATAAAACATGAATAATGTTGTGGTAGCACAATCTTGCAATTAAGGGGCTATATTTATCTTTGATAATAATGTGTTGAATTTCTATTTTGCTAATGCAAATAACTCAAACGCACAATCTAATGTATAATTTAACATCTATTAAGACAAGGTTTAAATACCAGAAACTTGCATATACATTCAAACATAAATGTAACAGCCTCCGAATGTCACAGAAGATCAAGCATACAAGAAAATACAAATGCTCATATTTAAACACGAGTAAGCACGAGCCTCATTTGCAAGCTTACTCAATGTGCAGCCATAATTCCACAAGTCTAGCTATCGGCTCTCCCACATGTGCAAAAACAGCAATCTATCAAAGTATATTTCAAAGAAGAGGTCATACGTTAGACAATAGACAGAAAGGTGTAATTAACATGTAGTTAAAAGGATTGCTTAGAAGCTTATTTAACTAACCTTTCATAGAAATCAAAACCAGATTATGAAAAAAGATGAAACATATTTTATCTTAGGAGACTAGATATTAAGAATCTGACAGCTAACTAGCTCAGCAGATCCAGCACTAGTCGAGGCGATAACATGCCAAATATTCTCTGATGAAACTGACACAGTTTCAGAAAACTCTTGCAAAGATTCACTTAAATTAGCTGAAGATGTCGATGGCTTGGAATCAACTATACTGCGCCTATCAGCTTGCATAACTAATATGTTATTGCTTACATCTTTAGTAATCACATGTAGCTTCCCCAGAAAACCAGCAAGCAAATATGGAGACTCCAATTCAGTGAGATCATGAATAGGAACATCTCCTTCAATCACTTCCCAAGCATCGTCTTGATGATCATACACCTTAATCCTCGCACTATCCAGAGAGCTAGATGGATCCAATGCATACAAGTCCTCGTCAACAATGACACTTAATTTAGTCCCAGCTTGCCTTGCTGGCCAACCCTCTCCCATCCCAAGGGGCATTTCCGTCCAAGAATTTGTCTCGGGATCATACACCTCTCCTCCAACATCAACAAAAAAGGGCCAACAGTATAAGCTTTGAGGAACATACAATCTACCCCTATATGGTGTCATTCCTGTTGCGATAGGCTTGAGTAGGTCGGCAAGAAAGGCAGTTGGTAGGACCTGTGCGTTTGAAAAGGGCATGTTAGGTATATCAGACCAAACACCAGAACTAGGATCATAAACCTCAGCTGACTGAAGAGGAGTTAACCCACCACGACCCCGAGTAACACCTCCAACAACATAAAGCTTGTTATTTAAGACACCGGTCTTGGAATACGCTCTACCTGAGGACATAGGAGTCATTTCACCCCAAGCATTTACAATTGGATCATAACGCCAGACAGAGTTCATAGCTATAGCTCGGGAAAATCCACCCAAGACGTAGAGGCAGCCATCAACAGCACCAATAGAGCAACCACAAAACGGGGTCTGATCCAATACATGTTTCCTCCCAAGCAAACCTCGTATAGCATCTGCAATAATGCTTGAACCAACCATGTTCCACAACCGAGAGCCATATCTCATTCCTTCTTCACTAGCAATGTTTGGCATCAGGGGCAACTTCTGCCATATCTGGGAAACTGGATCCAGGGCATACCAAAGAAGCTTATTTCCACCAATTTTGGTCAAAATATAGAGCCATTCCTCTGTTGCTCCGAATTCTTTTCTCAACTTGTAAATTTCTCCACCTGTTAGAGCAGCCTTCCAGCTTTTTGAGACGAGCTTTGCTTTAAAATGAGAAATTCTCGGGAGTCTAGCAAGAATCTGAACTGATAATTCATCAGGGAGGCTGGGAATCAATCGTGGACTCTCATCCCATGAGCTAGTACATGTTCTTTGTCTCTTACATGTGTCATTTTGCGAGGCATCAGAGAGCTCATCACAGCTCACTTTATGATTATTCGAACTCAATTTCGATCCCATAGAACTCCTTCTTCACCTTTTGTGAGTAAAAACCCAATTCACATCAATCTGCTATGTTGACTGTTGTGAATCCATTTCCTTGATAGTAAAATAACCAACAAGAAGTCAATGATCAGAACATATGGATGCAAAAAGAGGAAGAATGATTGCAGAAACGAAAAAGTAAAACTGTGTGGTTCGTGTTTGCTTCAACTGGTGTTGAGATATAGACTAGAATTCCTAACAGCAATTCAACAAGCCATGTACAACAGCATATAAATATCATAAATCAACAACATGAGTGAAGAAAACACAGGACAAGATAGCAAGATAATTGAGAAAATAAATTCATACATTTATCTTCAAATAATTAGTCTAGTAGATAGGACAGCCTTCTTGAGTGATACAGTCAATCAGATACCGTAGACCATAAAATTGTCAGTCCACGCAATAACACTAAAAAAGTAAACGCGATAAGATCACAAGCCAAAATATTCACTCTGATGCATCAACCGCCTAAAATTTTACGTTTATCAGTGAAAAGATTTGCATATAAACTGCAAGAAAATTCTAACACTCAGATTCCACCCGAATTATTCCCGGGGGGCAGTATATCCCTAAATTAACAGTGAATATCAATTTATTTTGAATTCGAGGGTTAATCTTGTCTTCTAAATTCAAGAAGAACCCAGATGAATTTTGAATTTGAAACAGAAAGGGCAAAATTATACAGACCAACAAAAAGGAATCCTACGTATTGGAACCACAAATGTGAAATTGAAAACACAATGTTAACGAAATAATTACCTGTTTAGGGATGCGACAAAAATGGATTCTAAAATTCAAGAATATTTGGGGAAAAAAAGAGATGAATTTACGAACGCAATCGTGTTCGTGGCTGTACTTTGAGATGTCCAATTGGGTAATTTAGCGTATGTATCAAATAATTTCCACAGCTATTGGTGACCTTTTTTTAATTTTTAATTTAATATACTCCTTTTTATTATCCTGTTGGTGACTTTTGCTTTTTGTGATGTGAAGAGTACATTTGTGTGCACCAATTGCAATGCATTGCAATTGATGTAATTAAATTTAATTTTAATTTGGATGAATCATTTATACTTTAAATATTAAATAATTAATTATAAATCATGATTTATTTGGGCCGGGTGAACCATAAACCACCCGGGGTCGGACCGGGCCAAAAAAGAAACTGGTAAAAAAAAAAATTAATTTTTTTAAAAAAAAAAAATTGAATTGAAATTCAATTGCACCAAATCAAAATTGATACAAGAATTTGCCTTTTGTGAAAACTCTAGATTTATGACGTATCATTTCGATTGGAAATTAATTTAATTTCGCACCGCAAGGTAAGTCCTCCAGTTTCAACCTCTTCGAATTTTTCAGAGTTAGGGACAAGTATTGTATTCCAATTGAAAGAAAAATGATTTTAAAAATGAAAAAAAATAAAAATTCAGAAGAGTACAAAAAATTAATGGAGTTTTTATAAAGAGAACATGAATGATGCACGCAATCCACACATCCCTGTTGCCACAATCCAAAAGGCAAAGATGATCAATCCTGATGCGACTGATAACCAATGACATTGAAACCTAAATCTGATAATTTTAATCATCCACAACAATGAAAATATAAATCTCAAGAAATAAATAATTTTACAGTGTGGCTGATCTTTTTTCAAGAAAAAATAAATCTCAAGAAATATTTTTTATTCATCCTTTCAGCAGAAGCATACCTGCACAGGCATCTGATTTCTAATGACCTCGCTTATCATGCAATTTGAATTGGATCCTCAGGTCCTGCTTTTCCAACACTATAATGCAGTTTATCCAATATTCTCCATGTTACAGAGTCGGGGTTTACGCCGTTTTTCCTCATTTCACCCATAATCTGATAAGCTTCCCTCTTCAAACCCAACTTGCAAGCATAGTCTATGACAATGTTGTAGTTCACATTATTGAGAGCAACCCCACAATCAGCCAGTTCGTAGAGTAAATCACGGGCCTCGTTATATTTGTCCAGACGGCAAAGCCCTTTAAGCAAGGCAGCATAGACATAATTATCATGAACTCCAGTAGACCAAATAACATTGATCCAAAACTTCTTAGCATCATCAATCGAATAACATTCACATAGCCCCTCAATTACAACAGTGTAAGTTATGCAATCAGCAACAATCCCGTTACAAACCATATTATTGAAAACTTCCATAGCTTCTTTAGCTAAGCCAAGTTTAAACAAACCTCGAAGTACAACATTGTATGTTACAACACCAGCAGAAAAACCTTTCTCAGGCATAACTTTATACAAGAAGTTCAATGCTTCTTCAGCCTTTCCTACATTTAGGAGTCCATGAATAATAGTAGTGAAGGTCACATTGTCTGGAGGGCAAAATTTGCCCATGATCATATCATCAAACACCTGCAATGCCTCTTGAACCTTTCCCATTACACAAAATCCCTTTACCACAGTATTGAGACTGACAATATCGGGCTGGCATTGAGATTGAATCATTAGAACGAGTACGTTTAGAAGTTCAGTAGGGTTATTTATATGACAAAGAGCCCTCAAGTAAATATTATATATCCTAGCCCTGTCCACACCTTGCTTACACAACATCACGTTTAGAACCTCCTTCGCCTTAGCTAGATCATATAAACGACATAGACCCTCAACCAAGATTGTATAAGTAAACTCAGAGGGCACGTATCCAACATCTCTGCCTTCTTCCATCAATTGATATGCCCTCAAGAAATCGCCATCATTACATAAACCATGTACAATGGAATTGTAAGAAACCAAACTTGGAGTCAACCCTCTCTTTCTCATTATATAAACAATCCTTGCAGCACCATTGTACCTCTCAAACCTGCATAATGAATCAATCATTTGGCAATAAGAAAATTCTTCAAGAACATTCTTTCCTTGGGGAATATCTTCCGCTATCTTGAAAACTTCTTGAAACAAACCTTCTCTACACAAACAATCAATCACACTGCAAAACGCCGAATTGTTAACTTTCACGTCGTCCGCACATTCCATAACCTCCCAAACCTTTCCCAACAACACTTTCCCCTTTTCAAACTCCCTTTTCCTCAGTACTGCACCAAGCAAAGCAGAGTATGTATGTGCATTAGGGCGCACACCCCACTCAGACATTTCATCGAACACCTTTTCCGCAGCACCCAAATCCCCAATTCTACAATACCCACTGATCAAAGTAGTATAGGAAACAACACTTGGACAATGCCCTTTCCTCAACATGTGATACAACATCAAGTGCGCAGCATCCAATCTCCCCAATTTACAAAAACCATCAATCAATCGATTGTAATTCACCAAAGAAGGCACGAACTCAGGCTTCTCACCAAACAACACGTTTATCAACCCTAATGTACAAAAAGGATCGCCCCCATCGAGCAATCGTGCAATGAGGACATTGCACGTGCGCTCATCGGGGACAAGACGGCGGGAAATGAAAGCAGAAAAGTGATCATGCGCTTCTGAGAAGCGGTTGGCATAACAGAGGGCGTGGAGAATGCTGCTGATGTTGAGGGAGTCAGGGAGGAAACCTCGGCGGCGGAGATGGTGTAGGAGGCGGAGGGCGGCGTCGGCGTCGCGGTCGACGGTGCATAGTTTGTGGATGATTCTTGTCCAATGGGCTGTGTTGGTTACGCCGATGAAATCAATTTCAGAGTTTTCAGCTGTTGAGAGTTTTTGTACTGGTAAGGAAATCTTGATTTCCGGTATAATCGGGACGTTTGAATGAAATGAAGAAAGAGTTTTGGCGTTGAGAAAATGGCGCCATAGCTGGAATTTAGAAAGACTCATGAGATGCGTTTAACTGTAGCTCAGCTTCATGGTAAATACACAGAAGATTTTTCCCGGATTTTTTTTTATTTTTTCTCCCTAAGGAAGAAAATACAGATACAGATAAAAAAAAAAAAAAAAAAAAAGGAATGTTCTTTACGTGCCAGGTTCCGGCTCCAGGCCCATTATTTCTTCTTGAAAAGTTTTGCTCCAATATAAAATGTTCTTTATGGGCCATATTCCGGATCTAGGCCCGCTAATGTTCTCTCATGAAAGGTTTCGCTTGCCTCAATTTTGGGGATTCGGATTTCGGCTTATCAATTTATGGGCTATTATACATGAAATAGAATACAAATTACTACAAAACAACACATTTTTCTGCCAAAGTGTTAAAACAATAATATTCATTATGGGATCGTCTCACGCAAGTGTATCTCTTTAACCTTTTAAAATTATTCTCAAGTGATATCACTTCTTTACTTTTTATGATCATCGCTATATTTTTCGAGGTATTTTCTATCTTGTTTTTGTAAATAAAAACTTTCAATTAAAATCTTCATTGGATTTATGCAGCACTCGTGGGAACATATCAATTGTACAATCTCTTGAAGAATTTTTGGGTCCATTGGAATCTTGAACTAATTTCAAAAGTAGCAATGAAAGTAAAATAGGTATATCATGATTTTGGGTTAGGTTTTGAAAATGCGATTTCCAAGTTCTAGAAGTTAGGGAGGGCAATGGCATCAAGTCAATTTTATTTATTTTTTAATTCAACGTTTCATAAAGTGCTTTTTTTACAATTAATTGGCAATGGTCGTATACAACTGCATGAGTGGAGTATCTCAGATTCTCAATCATCATCATCATCATCATATTTTTGCTCTTATTAGAAATTTCAAGAATGAAAAGTGCAAATCGTTTAGAAAAAGTTCAACTTTCAACTGTTTCAAGATGCTTATTGTGCAATTTTATTTATTTATTCGTTTACTATGAGTTAAATTTGAGGGAAAAGTATGCTGGAGTTTTAAAGTCTTTGAAAATGTACTTGCAGAAAAGCTGATATGCTCTCGAGTCTCATCTAGCCTTTATAGCTAATATACGCATTTCAGCCCCCCAGAAGTTTTTTTTTTTTTTTTTGATATTCAGAAGTTAATTATTTTGGCACTTAAGCATTTAGAAGTATTTTGCTCCCTCTCTAATTAATTTTATTATATTCGTTGTTACATTTAGTATAAAGTTAATATGATTAAGTATATATAATACCTTTCTTTAAAGGTTTATCTAAGAAAAAGAAATCATAAATCAAATAATAGTAGTAACCATTAATTACTTGAATTGGAGTGTATATTTTTCTTTTTCTTTTTTAAATATATGGACTCTCTCAAATGACAATATCGATGTTACCTAGTGACAGAAACGGAACCTACAGAGTACAGACCATGTGAAAGATGATTAAGTTTTTGGTCTCGTACGTTGACTTAAATATTGGGGAAGACTTTCATAATAAATATTGGCAGTTGCCCAGAAATTTCTTGTTATTTTCATCAATTTTAATTTATTTATTATCAAATACATTTACTATTTTTTGGAAGAAAAAAATGGTGCTAAAATCCCTATAAATTAATTATTTTGGGACATGATATTTTATTAATTTATAGAAATATTAATATACAAAAAATTAATGTTTATTTGATTTTAGTAAATATAGTCTGACATAAATATAAGGGAAAATATACGAATATGGATTCTCTACATTTCATTTCTGTAATTTTTTTGTAAATTTCGAAGAGAAAAAGCACATATTAAAATAATATAAGAAAATATAAATTGTTGGACCCCTGTATTGTATCTTTTTCTCTTCAAAATTTACAAAAAATTTACACAAGGAAATTGAGAGATCCAAATCCGGAAATATACTCCTATGTCTTCTGTATTTTTTTGTAGTGTTACGTTGTAGAATATAATTCCTAAATAATGTATCGTAGGTAACTATCATGGCTGAATTGAGTCTTGAGTACGAGTCTTTTTTTAGAGGCCAAACAAGATAAGCCAAGCGATATTTAATGAAGTCCACAAAAAGTTGGTCAATGTGGTAATAATATAACACATATACATCCAATTACAAACAATTTGTCCTTAATGTTTTGTTGTCATTGAAATTAAAAGAGTTCTCCTAGTAGGCACGGTGCCTGTTAGCGTCATAAACATAAATTTTGAAAAACTGAAGGAAACAATTTGGTTTTTTGACAAATGAAAATGTGAGAAAAGTCCATCAAACTAATAAAGTTAGATTCTTTTTACACATTCTGAAAACGTTTGTAATTGCTTAAATTATAATTTTGTCCTAAAAACCTTTTTTTTACAAAAATAGATTAGACCCAACATTACAAGAGCAAAAATGGAAAATTAGGTACGATTTGTTGGGATTGTTGGAGCCTGAGTGGAACGGGGAATGCAGCGCGCTCAAGGTGCTCGACCAGGGGGTTTGGTCGAGCATATGTGCTCGACCAAGGTGCTCAACCAAGGTGCTCGACCAAAGGTGCTCGACCAAGGTGCTCGACCAATGTTGGTGCTCGAGCAGAACCGCTCGATCAAGGCCCGAGGTCGAGCGGTTCCGAGGCCCTGAACGCGGATTTTAGGGTTTTGGACCAGTCTCATATTTAAATACGTTTGACTCATTGTATTTGCCTATTGTACGAAAATCACTCATATAAGACGAAAATAGTAGATCTCCTGGCTTCGTAGTGCCCCCAGACGTAGTCATTCCCGATTTAACCCAAGAAACAAATTGTTTGTTCCTAAATTCATGCTTCCATTATTTTCTCCATAATTGTTGTTTAATTCTAAAGAATTTGGTATCAAGAAAGATCTGGTTCAAGGGATCTGGTGGGGAGCAATTATGATGGTGAAGGAAATCGCTTTGTTGAGAAGTTTGATGGAGCGGATTTTGGATTCTCGAAAATTGCGGATCGAGGATTACATGCGGTAAAGATCGTATCAACCTTTAGGTTCCTGATCAAGATATGAAGGATGACGAGTGGAAGTTCTGCCGGACGGGGAAGGCGATGAGTGTGGTTAAATGCTGTCGTTATCCGTGAACGCCGCCCCTACATATCTGGTGAAAGCAAAAACCACAAAGGAGATCTTTGGAGATTTTTGACCGAGATGTATGAAAAATCGCTCTCAAACGAACAAGGTTCATCTGATGCGGAGGTTATTCAACCTGAGGATGGCAGAGGATACTGTGGTAGTCAATCATCTAAACGAGTTCAATATGATCATAGCCCAATTGAGCTCGGTTGAGATTGATTTTGATGATGAGGTTCAAGCCCTAATTTTGTTGACTTCTTTACCAGAAAGTTGGAGTGGGGACGAGAAGCAATTTGTTAGTGCTTCGGTGGGTAAAGTGAAACTAAAATTTGATGAGGTTAGAGATCTGATCATGAACGAAGAAATTCGCAGGAGAGAGTTGGGTGTGGCCACAGGATCAGCCTTGAGTGCGGGAAACTAAGGCAGATCTGAATCCAAATGGAAGCCAAATCGGGGTAGATCAAAGTTAAGGGGCAAAGATAAGCCCAATAAGGATAAGAGTCAAGTTGAGTGTTACAATTGTCATGAACTTGGTCATTACAAAAGGGAGTGCAAGGCACAAGGGAATGAACCAAAGAAGAATGACAACTTAGCAAACACCGCCACTGATGAGGACTCAGATGCATTGATTCTGAGTGTAAGCAGTCCATTAGAATCGTGGGTGTTAGATTCTGGAGCATCGTTTCATTCGTGCAGCAGTGTTGACGTGATGGAGAAGTACACTTCCGGGAACTTTGGGAAGGTTTATCTAGCTGATGATGAGCCTCGAAAATCAAAGGAAGGGAATGTTAGGATTAAGACACCAAATGGGGCTGTATTCTGGTTGCAAGATGTGAGACATATTCCTGGATTGAAGAGGAATTTAATTTCAGTTGGGCAGCTTGATGATGAGGGCTACAAGGTGACTTTTGGGTGTAACACGTGGAAGATATCCAAAGGTGTCATGGTAGTGGCTCGAGGCAATAAGGAGGGAACGTTGTATATTGGCAACACCCGGGACAACATTGCTCTTGCAGGTGAAAAAGGGAATGCAGATTTGTGGCATTGTCGTCTTGGCCACATGAGTGAGAAAGGTATGAAAGTTATGTGTTCGAAGGGTAAACTGCCAGACCTCAAGACAGTTGACATCGGGTTATGTGAGGACTGTGTATTCGGAAAACAGAAAAGGGTGAGTTTTTCGAAGGGAGGCAGAACTTTGAAGAAGCAGAAGCTGGAGTTAGTTCACAGTGATTTGTGGGGTCCAGCACCAGTGACATCCCTTGGTGGAGCATCGTATTACATGACTTTCATTGACGACTCTACGAGGAAGGTATGAGTTTATTTCTTGAAAAATAAGTCTGATGCCTTTAATGCTTGAAGGGAAGGAAGACCAGAGAAACTGAGACGAGTCTCAAGGTGAAGTGTTTGAGATCTGATAATGGTGGAGAGTACGAGCTCCTAGAGTTCAAAGAATTCTGTGAGGCAAATGAAATTCGGATGGAGAAAACCGTGAGAGGAACCCCCCATCAGAATGATGTGGCAGAACGTGTAAACAGGACTTTATGTGAACGTGCTAGAAGCATGAGATTGAAGTGTGGACTGCCAAAGATATTTTGGGCAGAAGCAGTTAACACTGCAACTTACTTGATAAACAGAATACCCTCAACTCCTTTGGAAAATGGCATACCAGAGGAGGTCTGGTCGGGTAAGGAGGTAAATTTGTCGTTTCTTCGAGTATTTGGGTGTGTTTCATATGTTCATGTTTATGCTATGAGTAGAAGTAAGTTGGATGAAAAATCTGTTAAGTGTACGTTTGTTGGATATGGCGGTGATGAATTTGACTATCGATTTTGGGATGAGGAAAATCGAAAGATAATTCATAGTCGAGATGTCGTATTCAATGAGCAGGTGTTGTACAAAGACTGGTTGGGGATATCCAAAGAAGGTGGTTACGAGACTCGGGTTGTGGAGTTAGACACTTGAACTCAAAGGTGGGAGCAAGGGGGTTCTAGATGATCATGTGATTGTTGAGAAAGAACCAAGTACACCACCACCAACAATTCCGCTGCGGAGATCCACGAGAGAACGGAGATCTCCTGATAGGTATTCACCCTCTCTTCATTATTTATTGTTGACTGATGGTGGTGAACCTGAATGTTATGCAGAGGCTATACGTAGTGAGAATCCTGCTGACATGTTGACTAAGGTTGTGACCTTAGAGAAGTTGAAGTTATGCATGACTTCAACTGGCCTTGGAAACTGAGGATAAGGCCCGACACTACTACCAATGAGAGAAACTGTTGAAACGGAGGAGACAAGTTACAGTTGGAGTCAGTCTCCAGGTGGGAGATTGTTGGGATTGTTAGAACCTGAGTGGAACGGGGATGCAACACGCTCAAGGTGCTCGACCAGGGGGTTTGGTCGAGCAGATGTGCTCGACCAAGGTGCTAGACCAAGGTGCTCGACCAAAGGTGCTCGACCAAAGGTGCTCGACCAAGGTGCTTGACCAATGTTGGTGCTCGAGCAGAACCGCTCGACCAAGGCCCGAGGTCGAGCGGTTCCGAGGTCCTGAACGCGGATTTTAGGGTTTTGGTCCAGTCTCATATTTAAATATTTTTGACTCATTGTATTTGTCTCTTGTACGAAAATCACTCATATCAGACGAAAATAGTAGATCTCCTGGCTTGGTAGTGCCCCCAAACGTAGTCATTCCTGACGAACTGGGTAACCAAATTGTTTGTTCCTAAATTCCTGCTTCCATTATTTTCTCCATAATTGCTGTTTAATTCCTAACACGATTCATAACCACAAAACTGTTTACCTTTTATTACGTGCAATTGTAAATTTGGTTTTTGATCAAATTATGTCTCCATACAATACACAAATAAATAACATTATTTAAATATATATATATATTATTATAATAAGTTTAATTAAGAGATGACCTAAAATATTTATTTATGATATGAAACATTTTAACTTTATGTCTTGTCATTACATCCTTCACATGCGTGTACGTAACAACTAGTCTGATTAGTTCAGATATGTATTTTATACTATCAAATGTATGTATTTATTTTATTCAAAATCATATTAATTAGTTACATGGATTTCTTAATAAATTAGTTACATGAAGTATTATATTGAATATTAAGAGATTTTTTTTTAATGTAAAACTCTATTAAGCAATAACCTTCTTATAGTAATATTTTTTTTCGATCCCGACGATACGACTGTATGGAGTTTTTATTGTACATGAGATGAAGCTCCACTTTAATATTTAAATTATACTTCTCATTAAATATAATTAGATTAAAATTTTATAAGTCCATGAATCATATAATGTAGTAAACGACTTTTCATCTCATGTATAACTATATGAGATGAAAACAGTAGGTAAACTATATGCCCTTTCTATATTAATATCTCAACTTTTATAGTTTTCTTGAGTTCATTTGGAATCCCTTTTAGGACATGTTTTAGAACATAACTTAAGGGCTAGAAGGATTTTTTTTTTTTAAATTGGATCATACCCACTTAAAAAAAAAAAAACTTATAATGTGTTGACTAGAGGGTCAAAATATGTCCTTAGTAAGTTAAATGACGTAAATTACTTCCACCATCCACAAAATGTGTGCTCGTTTGTTTGGGCACAAGTTTTAACTTTAAGAAAAGGTAGATAAAACAAGAGTATTGTGGGGTAATATAGAGTTCATTATGGATAAAATTGTTGTCTATGAATAAAATTGAATGATAATTTGAGTAAAAGTGATGGATTGAATGATGAAGATAAAGTGGTGGTTGTCATAAAAGGAATGAACACATTTTTGTGAACAGACAAATAAAGCAAGTGATAACACTTTTGGTGGACGGATGAAATATGATTTATTATCCGGCTGAGGGTCAATAGTATTAGCGAAAGAGTTTTTTGTAGCATTGTTAATCCGGGCCGGGCTAAACGGGTCGGCCCGTTTAAACCTATTATATGCAGGGTTAGGGCCGAGCAATGGGAGGCCCGTTTAAAATCGGGCCTTTTTGGCCCGGACCGATTAGCTTGAAGTGGGCTAAATGGGCTAGCCATGAGTTAACAAGGCCAACCCGTTTAGCCCGTTTATATTTATATATACTCAATTTTTTATTTTTTTTTTATTTTCTAATTTTTTAATTAATTTTTTTTAAAGTTTTTTCACAAATTTAAATAAGACAAAAATTAATTATGGTCAATCAATTACAAATTAAATATTTCTATTTGATTTAGTCAATTAATAATTAATCCTCTCCAATTCAATATTTTTTAACAGTTTTGAATTTCTATTGAATTGAATAAATAAGTAAAATATTAATCTAATATTAAATAATAATATAATATTTTTATAAATTCTATTATTAAATTTGTTCATAATATGAAATTGATATCATTATAATTATAAATTAATATTATGGTATTAATTTATAAATGTGATGATACACATTTTATATTATTAACTAATTTAAATTTAACTTTATTTCAATTATGTTATTAAAGATGATGTGAACTAATTTTATATTTTGACCATTTATTATTAAAGATGATGTATAGCGATCCGGATCAAAATTTTTGTCGTTATGTAATGTTAATGTTTGAACTTTTTTTTTTTTTTTAGTTTAGGTTGGCCGTTTTTAAACCCGCCGTTAGGGTTAGGGTTAGGTCTCAACTATTGTATCTCGCTTAAAATGTTTAAAATGAAATTAGGAATAATCGTTTTACCAGAATAGAGTAAATTTTGGCTCAATAGGTTAAATAACCCGTTTAACAATACTAGTTTTTTGTCTCTCCCTCACAAAAAGAAATTGTGATTTACTTATGCACTAAAATATTGTACTTAGTTTATATTTATCTCACTAAAATTTTTATAATATCGATGTCTATAATTATGATACTACTACAATCATAAAAAAAAAACTCATGATAATTATATTATTTCGAGTTTATTGATACCTTATAAGTATAGTTGTTTAAATCAAATCTAAAAATTTAAAAGTTCATGATCCAAAACTGGTCGAATAGCCTGCATTATGACAAGAAAGTGGAGACAAAATGTATTTCACACCAAATTAAATTTCACTCTAATGTCATGTGCCATTATATACTATGGAGTGAGCAGTTTTGGACTTTTCAAAGTGTTTGAAAAATATCAGTCTTTTGTGAGGCTGATATTACTGAAAATAGATAGAGCAAATTTATGGCTACTATTGCACATTGACTAAATTTCAGATAATTAAGCTTTAAGCTAATCGTCATTTAATTTCAACTTAAAGGATTTATAGAAAAAAAACCATAAATAAATTTATATCTCTTACAGTTAATAAGTTTCTCTATAATGGTTAAAATGCATTTTTAGATCTAATCCTCAATTCCTCATTATCCATTTTATAATTTGAGGATATTAATTACATCCATAAATATATATTAGTGAATAGTGATACATTCTTTTTCTAATATGCATATAATAATAATGAATTAATAACTAATACTCCATCCGTTTCAAATATATAAGCTTGTTTGACTTTTCACACAGATTAAAAAATTGTATTGAAAAAATAAAATAAACAAGCTTAATTTCTATTATACCCCTATTTAATGATTGTTATAGTTTTCAACATAATTAATACGCAAGATTATATTAGCAAATTAATTAAAAAAAGTTACTTTAAGTAGAAATAAGAAAAACAAGTCTATATAATTGGAACGGAGGGAGAGGGAGTAGTAAAATATTAAATATATTTCACGCTAAAATGTCAATAATACTTATCATCAATTTTCCCATCTACTGTACAGTTCAGAGCTGTGTATAAATGCAAGGGTAACAAAGTTAGGAACATATTACAAGTCAGACCTTTTCTTGTAATCAATTTACACTAAACTCCAGGCAGATAATATAAAAAAACTTGGGGGATTGTTAGATTAATTGCAGAAAAGAAAATCGCTGAGTCTCCCCTCTTTCCGTGTCTTCCTCCCTTAATTCTCCCCACATTACGTCCATGCATGTTCTTTTAGTTTGTTTGTGAGGATATTTTGACGGCTTCGGTCTCCAATTCTCCATATCTTACACTACAGCTGTTGATCGGACAACATTTTTTTTAATGCAAATTACAATAAATAGTATTATATCCGTGTTCGTAATTTCAACGCTTTAATCTGATCAGTTCATTGAACCTGGACGGAATTCCGGCTGTATCACTTCCTATCAGGTTTCTCCTTCTTCAACTCTCTTTTTTCTAATTTCGCCTTATATTTCGAAAGAGATGGAACGCTGGCATTTACATACCAATTTTATTATTTGTTACTATATTTTAAGGTAATTAATTTGTTTTATTATTTTTAGGTTTTCAAGTTTTGCTCCTGAGATGAATGATCGTGTAATTTGAGAATTGGTAGAGTCGCAAGTTGCAGAAAAAAAGGTCAGATACATTTAACAGCTATTTTATTTTGTCGTGCGTGTACATTATCTAATCATAATACGCATTTTGATAATATTATACTCTATATTGTATCGGATTATAGATGGAATATCAGGTTAAATTTGAAATAAAATAAAATGGACTTTTATGTATCTCCAAGGGTTTGGGAATTGCGCATGGACTGCTATATAAAAAGAACATATGGGGTCACTGAAGATATAATCTCATTTTAATGATTGTTTAGATATCTTTATTAATACAATATTTTATCTTAAGTTCTTAGGAAATTCCTATGCCAGAAGTTTGTGGTGTACATTTGCCAAATTATTGATAGAATTGTGTGGACCCCGCTTATTTTTTTTTGACAAAGAATAAACTGACGGTATACAATATCATACCTGCAGAGATCGAATTTGTAAACTGTTAAATTTTCAAATTCTTTGACATTTTTCCCCTTATAATAATCAATAAAAAACAGTAGGCCAGATTTTTTTTTTCGTAATGCTTTTTAATTTTCCATCTGCTTTGCCTTTTCTGTGACATTTCACCCCCTACATTTTGTTTTATACACTTTAGCCCCCACATATCTTAAATACTACCGTGTCCTTCCATTAATAGAGCAGGGGTGGGAGTGGAAAAATAATTGAAGTATTAGGGTGAATTGGCCCAATTATGTAGTGTCAATTCTATAGAAGGCAAAAATGCAACACTAAAATCTTTCTTTTAGTTTACTTGTACGCGAGATTCCACCTTATCTACATATTACAGTTACAATTATCAGATACAAACTATATACTATATACATAAATTAGAACAGATAGAGAATAAATTAAAAATGAATAGATTCCTTTAATAATTCATAAGCATATATGAAGAGTCATTCCCAATGACGTGGATGAGCGCGGAGGCTTGAAATCGTGCTCCTTCATACAGCTTTATTTTGTTGAACATAAGCCATTATTAGAGGAAAGTTATGTTAGCTGTAAGAAAATCATAATGTGGGGCTATTTGAACTCAAAGAATACTATAAAACTAGTGGACTTGCATTTCAAACTTCAAACTGAGGCTATCAGTGTCACCTTCTAAAGTCAACTCATTTCTATTATAATTATAGCTTATGTAATAATCACAGAGTTATCTAATCTAATCTCTAATCATCTTCTTTAAAAAAATAAGATCTTGTCAACTCTAATCTGGATAATATCCAGAACCACCCTTTTATAATGCAAGGCCTGAACTTAGTTTGAATGTAATCCAGGTTCATTCCTATGAAGTATTTGTATCACATTTCCATTCTTGTGTTTTCATATACAGTTGACTTTGTAAGGTACAATATCAGTTAACATCTTTACATATAATATTGCTGGTAATCATCTCTCTCAAACATTGTAGCATTGCCTTGATAATTTCATAGATGTAATATTTTATCTGTTTTGTTGATAGGGTGATAGTAAAAATGAGTGGCAATAGCATAGGAGACGATGCTGATATAGGGAGCGGGCATTCTTCGCGTCGCCATGGTGATAACGAGCCTTATTTTCACAAGGTGGGAGTGCCACCCAAGCAAAGCCTGTTTGAGGAGTTCAAGTTTACGTTCAAAGAGACGTTCTTCCATGACGACCCTCTTCGTCCGTTCAAGGACCAATCAGTATCGAGGAAGTTGGTGCTCGGTGTACAAGCCATTTTCCCGATTCTTGATTGGGCACGACGCTACAAACTTCACATGTTCAAAGGTGATCTCATAGCGGGACTTACTATTGCGACTCTCTGCATTCCTCAGGTAATTAATTGCAAAGAGTAACACTTTGACGCAAAGTATTAGTTCATGTGATGAAAAGTATCAGCTCATATGATCAAAAGTATTAGTTGTATATTGAAGAAGTACTAAAATCAAGACCTCTTTTGTTTCTCAATGCAGGATATTGCATATGCAAAACTAGCAAATTTGGATCCTCAGTTTGGTCTATGTAAGTTTAATTACATCCAAAGAATCAGATAATCTTACAAGTTGTTGGAAAAATTTAACCATTTAGATCATCTTTATTTTTATTGCAGATACTAGTTTTGTTCCACCATTGATTTATGCCATCATGGGTAGCTCAAGAGATATTGCAATCGGGCCAGTAGCAGTGGTGTCTCTCTTGCTAGGAACTATGCTTCAAGACGAGATTGATCCGAAAAACAAAGTTGCATACCGGCGTCTTGCATACACGGCTACCTTCTTTGCTGGAATCACGCAGTTCGCACTTGGTTTCTTCAGGTGAATTTTTATTTGCTTCACGACTCGTATCTAATTTATCATGCACTTAACCACAATGGGATTTTGGTTTTTGGTTTCAGGTTGGGATTCTTGATTGACTTCCTGTCTCATGCAGCCATTGTGGGATTTATGGCCGGAGCAGCCATAATCATCAGCCTTCAACAGCTAAAAGGCTTGCTCGGAATTAAGACTTTCACCAAGAAATCCGACATAGTTTCTGTTATGCGTTCTGTGTTTACTAACGCGCATCACGGGGTACGTATAAATATATGATCATCAATCTTTTATAACATAAACGAATCCATCTCATTTTGTTTTATGTTATACGTATGACAGTGGAACTGGGAGACTATTGTAATAGGAGTTACATTCTTAATTGCTCTACTCGTTGCCAAATATATTGTAAGAATCTTAACAAACTCTACCTCGTCTGCCTGAAAATCGAGACTTTTCTTATAATTTCTCACTGGTTATGATGATTCAGGGAAAGAAGAACAAGAAATTGTTTTGGATTCCTGCAATAGCACCACTAACCTCAGTGATCATCGCAACCTTTTGTGTCTACATCACTCATGCAGAAAAGAAGGGAGTTGCAATAGTGAGTTTAGCATATTTGTCAATGCCTAATTAACTTTCATTTTTGATCTAGTGATGATGATGAAATAATTACAACAAATTACTTTCTCAGGTCAGACATATTGATAGAGGCATCAATCCTCCATCTTTGGATCAAATCCATTTCACCGGAAGCTACGTCGCCACAGGCTTCAGAATCGGTGCTATTGCAGGCTTGGTTGCCCTAATGGTACTAGATGATCGTCTTCTTTTGCTTCAAACTCGTCGTGTCACAATCTCTGATGGGCTTCTTTTTTTTACTTCAGGAAGCTGTAGCAATTGGTAGAACTTTTGCAGCAATGAAGGACTATCACTTGGATGGAAACAAAGAAATGGTGGCATTAGGCACCATGAATATCGTCGGCTCAATGACATCTTGTTATGTTGCCACAGGTTGATCATTATCCGTCTAACAACTAATATCCTTCAATGGAAACAACTAATACTGACCAACTAATAAGTAATACCTTTTAGTAAAGTAACTAATACTATTTAAAAATGCACTAGAGTTGAACGATGCAACTTATGCTTAGAAGTACTATTTGCCATCTTGTAAAAGGATCCTGATATCCTGTGTTGATATACGTGACATGACGTGCTCGTTTTTTGTGACAGGATCATTCTCCCGATCTGCTGTGAACTTCATGGCCGGATGCAACACAGCAGTGTCAAACATCGTGATGTCGTGTGTGGTGCTTCTGACACTCGAAGTGATCACCCCTTTGTTTAAGTACACCCCCAACGCCATTCTTGCGTCCATCATCATATCAGCTGTGTCAGGATTGTTCGACTACGAAGCCATGATCCTCATATGGAAGATCGATAAATTTGATTTTGTTGCTTGCATGGGAGCCTTTTTCGGGGTTGTTTTCATCTCCGTTAAAATAGGCCTTCTCATTGCCGTTGCCATTTCTTTCGCCAAAATTCTTCTCCAAGTAACACGTCCCAGAACTGCAGTTCTTGGTAAAATCCCAAGAACTACAGTTTACAGGAACATTCAGCAGTATCCAGAAGCAACAAAAGTTCCTGGCATGCTCATTGTTAGAATCGATTCTGCCATCTACTTTTCCAACTCCAATTACATTAGGGAGAGGTAACTACTTAACTGTTGAACCAAAATGCAATTTGAATTTGATCATGAGTTGTAATAAAGACACGATTCTTTTCCAGGGCGCTGAGATTGCTGAGCGATGAAGAGGAACAGCTTAAAGACGACAAACAGAGAATCCATTACTTGATATTGGAATTGTCTGGTAAGCGTTTACCTGTCTCTTCACAGACATCGATATATCATTGTAGCCTATAACCTGTTTTTATGTATATAGATTGTGTGTTTCAGCTGTAACTGATATAGATACAAGTGGTATTCATGCCTTGGAAGATCTACACAAGGGTCTTAGAAAGAGAGACATAGAGGTGAGTTCCTTACTTGTGGCGTAACTAATCTAGTACTCGTGTTCTTACATTCACTTGTTTGATCAGCTTGTTCTGGCGAACCCGGGGCAGGCAGTGCTGGACAAGCTACATGCGTCCAAATTCGCCAATAAAATTGGAGATGAAAACGTGTTTCTTACTGTAGCTGATGCTGTGGCCATTTTGGCTCCCAAGATGGAGCCTTGAGGATATGTTTCAGCTGCCATGATTACAGTGTTTTTTTTCTAAAAGTCAAGATTTGCCTGACATGTATTTTTACTGATTGCTGCGTCTCCTGACAGTTTGAAGATCCAAATGGTGGAGTTCATTCAGTTTGATATCTGAGCTTGGAGGAGATGATTGTAAAGCTGTGTTCTACATTTTCCGTGTATTTTCATGTACTTTATTTTTACCGTGTATATATACGAGTAAATATCAAATTTTGGTCCTGTAACTTTGGGCGATTCCATTTTTAGTCCTGTAACTTTTTACTTTTTCAATTTTAATCTTGAATGTGCCAATTTTAGTCCTTTTTGCCCTGAAAATTTTAAATCTCATTTAAAAAAATGACACATCACCTCACGTAATTGGAATTTTTGCCACGTGGTTTTTACTTATTTTTATGTTACGATAGGTTGCTAACCGTTTTTTTTTTAATAAAATAAGGGTAATATATCACGGCTTACCCACCTCCCCACGAAAATAATCAATCCCCCAACTTATTTGAAATATTTAATAAAATATAAAATCTAAATAAAATTAAGTAAACCAATAAATTAAGTTAAGATTCACACTCTATCTTCCCCAACCCCACGTTTCCATTTATCTTCCTCAGCAAAAAATTTTTTAGCAGCGGCAATGACATAGATGGCAGTGATGATGGTGTGGGCGAAGGCTTTCGCCTTGGACTCATGAACAATTCTCCTAAATTAATTTTGTTCTCTTGATTATCAATTTTCAGTTTTAATAAATTTGTCCTCAGTCCCATATTTCTTCTTCGAAGAAAGGTCTGAGAAAAATACATGAGTTTGCAACTGGTATTGCAGGCCTGTTTATCTAATTGCCATGCATCATAGATATGGGGTGGGCCGGGAGCTGACGTGGACTTATATTTTTGACCACGTGGCAAAAATCCCAATTAAGTGTGGTGACGTGTCCTTTTCCGGCGAGATTTAAAATTTTCAGGGCAAAAAAGACTAAAATTGACACATCCAGAGCTAAAATTGAAAAAATAAAAAGTTACAGGACTAAAAATGGAATCGCCCAAAGTTACAGGACCAAAATTGATATTTACTCTATATATACACACACACGTATCCTTTTGCTGGCCTTTAATTAAGTTCTCTCACAGTTGCCATCTCCATAGTTTGTATTTGCTAGAGAGTGATTGCTAATTAGCATTTTTCAGTCTGGTTTGATGTATTCAATTGATTTTCTAATCACTTTTCTTCATGTATTTTCTCAGTACATATTTTTTTGGAAAAAACTCATATACGACGGTCTCATATATGAGATGTGCTACAACTTAGTACAAATCACACCGTCGCTCCCAAAGTCTTAAAACGTCAATGTTTAACTTATGTCTCATCTCACCATGAGACGGACTCATGCAAATGTGCCTTTCCTGGCTTTATTTTGACTAATTAAGGCAGCTGGCAAGAGTGCGCAATCAACCGTTGCCTTTCTGAATGAAAGTGCTACAGGTGAATAGAAACAAGCGCATGAACCCAAGTACCCAACTAGTAATGCCAAGGCCCAATATGACCCCAGTGCCAAGGCCCAAGATGAGCCTAGTTCGGTCAAGATTGGATTTCTTTTTCCAACTAATTTTTATCCTCATTTTTCATATAATTCGGTCAAGATTGGATTTCTTTTTCCAACATAATTTTTCTCTCTCTCAGAAAATTTTAGAAATTTTAACAAAATTTGCAAAGGAGAATGAGGCTAAAAAAAGAATATCTCCTTCCTTAAAAATCCACTCATCATAATTAATTCATCATATAGTCGTATTTTTTCCTCTCTCTCAGAAAATTAGAATATAGAAATTTTAACAAAATTTGCAAAGGAGAATGAGGCTAAAAAAGAATATCTCCTTCCTTAAAAATGAAAGCGGCAAGCAAAACAGTAACAACATAGGCAAATGCAATAATCATCGACCGCAGTAAGACTGTAAAACATAAAGGAGAGTCAAAAGTTGATAAAAGAATTCTGATATACCATCAATCAATCAAAACGAATCTTATGTACCACTGGTGCGACATCAAAAATCAGACAAACTTCCCGGAGATTAATGATCAACAAAAAAAGAGTTCCCAACTCTGATGGTCTTAAAACGAAGCAGCGGCAGCTACCACGGTAAGAAGGAGCAAGACAGCGGAGGCGGAGGCGGAGACGGAAGGAGCTCCGGCATGGGCGGGTGCTGGTGCTGGGGACCGCGCCACTACATCAGCTCCGATGCTGGGACTTGGGGTTTCACCAACTGAGCTTGGAGATACAGCAGCTGCTGGGGTCACAGCTGTGTATATAGGAGGATCATTTTCATGATTAACAACAAAAACACCAGAAATTCTTACCTAATTTTGTGTTCAATATTAGTACTATATAATAACCAGGCAACTCAATTGACCAATGTTATACTTCAACTTAATTGAGATTATATGTGTTCCAACAATTAATTATTAGCAACGCTTGTTTAGGGCATCTCTACAAATAAAATTTATTTAATATGGAGCATTTCAGTACCTACATTTGTTCTCCAACAATAATACTCTATACTATTATATTCTCTATTTTTTCTTCAATTTTCAATTAAATCAAGGTGTTTAAATAATGTAATGTATTATTAAATATATAAAATTAATTTACCCAACACAACTAAACAATACTAAGAAATGTTTTACAAAGTAATTAATTTATATGAAAAATAAATTGCCTAGTTAACGAAAAACATTACAATAACAAAAAAATTAAAACAATTAAGAAAAAAATTGGAAAATAAAAAAATAGCATCATTTTGGCATTTATGTAAAAAAAAAAAAAATTGAAGGAATGGCATTTATGTAATTTAAGAAAACGAAAAAAAAAAAAAAAACGACAATAATTGTTTGGCATTTATATGTAATTTAAGAAAGTGGCGAAAGGATCGTTGATGGAAAATAGAAAATGGAAAAAGATAAAATTATTTCTGTAATTAAATGGCATCCTCCTCCAAAAATATGGAGTGGTGCCATACTTTACTATTTTAAGAGACCCTCCTCCATTTGGGGAGAATTGTTGGAGATGCTATCAGGGATTCTAGTCTAGAGGTTTAGTTAAAATGCAATAAACACAAATTAAGGGGACGTTGATTTAAACCAATTTGGGATCAGATTTGAAAAGGACAAAATAGTAAAACACAAACATGGAAATTGGAAATAAATTAGTGAATATCTGTAATTACCTGGGGCAGCAGCAGTATCAATGGTCACTGTTGAAAAAAGAAAACAAAAATCCATGGGTTATAATCGAAGGAAGAATCCAAAATCCAAAAAATTGAAAATCAAGAGAGAAGAGAGTTACATCCACAGTTGGTGAGGGAAGGGGCGGAAACGTGAGAGGCAGAGGGGAGGGTAATAGCTTTGGTGACATTGAGCGTGACCCCCAATTGAGCGCTGTTTCTGTTTTAAGGACGGTTCTGAGGCCGGAGCAGCAGGTGCCCTCGGGTTTCGAAAGACAGGCAGTCCGCCATGTTTCAGTCCACGGCCGCCGACGCTGATGCCATTGAAAGCGCGCACAACACCCACATTAGAGCCATCGCAGATTTGTAAATGTGTTTTGAGATTTTGAGAGAGGCAAAGGGATTGAATATTTGAATGTGATGTCAAGTATTGTATTGTCGCAAGGGTTTTTATATATAGAAAAGAGACAGGGGAGAGGCTCAGGGGTGGACGGGCATGGGTGGCCTTGGACACGTGGAACCAGGGTTTTGCCAACTCTATTAATTCAAATCCCATTTCACGACTTTAATACTTACATGCCAATTCTCATTAATTATCATATCTCATCCCCATTTGCATTCTAAATATTACCATATTTTAAATCTAAACATTATGACACACTTGCATAACACGATCTCACGGTGAGATGGGGGTATGAATTGAAGCGTTAATGACTTTTAATATTTTGAAAAAAGAGTTGTTTGTGATTTGTCTTAGATTATATCACCGCCCCCCGTATATAAAATAAATGCCATATGAGTTTTTGTCATTCTTAATTGTTCTTTATTAGTATATGTCTAATTTTATCCGTTTACGTAAAATAATTTTTACATAACAAATTCTCTTGTGCACCATTTGCACTTGGCCCGAGTGGTTCATGGTTCACCCGACCCGAATAGATCATGATTTTGGGTTCATGATTTAGTGTTTAGGGTGTAGATTGTTTATCCAAATTAAAATTGAATTCAATTGGTGCACAAAATCATCACTCTTTTTACATTAATTAAAATATTTTAAAAATTATGTTGATATTATTATAATGACAAATAAAATGGAAAATTATTATAAATAAAATAAGACGATCAAATAGGAATAGATTCGTCATTTTTCTTACTCACTCATTTTATCTTCTGCTTATCTGTCATCAAATTATTATCCCCACTAATTAATACTCTCTTCCTTTCAATTTTATAAATTTGTTTAACTTTTCAAAAAAAAAAAAATTATATTAAAAAAATAAATTAGGTAAATAAATTTTTATTATAATCTTATTTAATAAATTTTATATTTTTCAATACAATTAGTGTATGTGGTTATATTAGTAATGAGTGGGAAAATATTACTCTATATGAGAACTCATCTATATAATTGAGACATTCATAAAAGAAATATAACTTATATAATTGAGATGTAGGGAATATAGTCTCCAATTCAAAACATATGTAATTTTGTATTAATGCACACATATTAAGAAAATTATTTACTTTCTATTGTACTCTTAATTAATTATTTTTTAATTCTATCTAAGATTTTAAAGAGTATTATTATCTAATTTATTTTCAATCACTTAAAGATAAATTAGGAAAAATTGTAAATAATTATATCATTAAAAAGTGCAAATGTCATTTAAATTGAAAAAAACGTGAACAATCAAAATGTTATTTAAATTGAATTGAAGAAAGTTAATTGAATTTGCTACATCCATATCTTTTTCGCTATTCAGATATACCTGCTATTAAATGCTGGATTATTACAACTTTCTTTTCAAATACATGCATTTTGAATTTTAACACTATATATGACAATAAATAGTAAATAAAATATCATTTACAATTATCTCATACTATATCTGACATTGCTTTCGTTTTAAAGAAGAGGGAATGGAGTGTGGTGCTTTGCCATTTGAGAATTTTGAAATTTTGAAATTTAAAGGGGCAAGTAAATAATTCAATTAGCGCTCATAATTATTTTGTAACTTTTTCTATATCATCATGGTTTAATTTTATTTTATGAGTTGATATATTGTGAAACTTGTTCACCGTGAAATTGATTTTTTTTGAGCATCTTTCTTTAGTAATATAAAAGAATATGATTATCATTACAATACTCTCTGATATAATATAAGTCACACCCTTTATTTTTATGTATAATACCATTTGTAGTAAAAAGTCACATTCTTTAATAATATAAGTCACTCTCCTTAACCAGTTTCACCGTGAAACTTGTTCACGCTATACTTTGTCTAATTTTATCTACTATACTAGTAAAAGCATTTAAATGCAATATAAAATATTTTTAAAAAATAAGTGTGGTCCCTCGTTCCATTAAAATAAATTTGTTATATCTGTCCCTATTTTTATAGATGATTCGAACTCATATTTCCAAATGAGAAACTTGACTTTAATTTGGCAAACGAAAAATAATAAGGAATCATAATTTGTATGCGTAAAAATTTAGAAGATTTTTCAAATATGCTTGCTTTTTGGAAAAAAAAAAGTAGTTTTTAACCAGGAAACTAACGTTCAACACTTCAACTTAATCACTTAAAAAAAAAAAAAAACTTAATCACTTTTTTTTTTTGACAAACTTAATCACTTTTTGAATGTGAAGTAAAAAAGACAAATTTGTAGGCTCGTAAAATGATTGGTTGGCCTCAGCTTTTTCTCGAACTGCATATCTGTCCGTTAGTCTGTGTGGCGCTTCTTCAACTTTCAGCTTTTCAAATTTAGCTTTTGGCTTTCAAAATTGGTCAATTCTGGAACCATATTGAGATTGATGATTATATCCTAAACAGAAAAATAAATTTACTGCATCTAAATCGCACTAGGAGCATCGTACGTTATAATATAACATTAACTGCATCGTGTATTTTATAGTGTATTTTAAAATAATATAATTTATTATACTAAATATACAATTTATTTAAATTGAACCGTATAATTTTTTTTCATATTAATAGTTGCACACTTCAATCAAAACAAATTAAATATTTCAATGCAACAAGTTACATCATTTTAAAATATATTGTGAAGTACGTGATGCACTTGGTTCATATAGTCTTAACCAAATAAATTATCGCGCGGGAAGATCTCATAAAAGAATATATAAAGGAGAAAAAAGTATGACTAAATAAGTCTGTAAATAGTTTAGTTCGGGTTTAAAACAGGTTAAATGGGATAAAAAAATGAGGTTAAACGAAATGAAATAGTTTTAGTGTGTGTTTTGAGTCATTACTACAACACTAGAAGTGCTTTTTTTTTTTTGAAAAGTTGGGTCATACCAACTTTAAAAAAAAGCACTCCTATAGTGTGCAGCAATAGTGGTTGCAAACAACCCCTTAAGGAGTTCACATAAATGCATTTATATACAAATTGAACATTGAATTCGACCATCATTTGATTTTTTATTTTTTTTTATAATTCGGTATTCGGTTCAATGACCTACTAATTTGGAAAATTAGAACCCACCTTCCACTAGTGGGGGCCCCACTTCAAGTCGTAAATTTAAACTCAGATTGATCGATTTCATTTCAAGAGTTGATCGATGACCTTTTATGGGGTCTAACCTCGAGAGATCTGATAAACATACTTCTAAGTTCCAAAGTTTTTACAACCAATTGCAAACGAACTCTTGAGAGTTACCATCATTTGATTATTGAATCGAGCATTAGAGAGAGAAAAAAAATCATCACGTGCTCCTCTTTTCAAATCTCATATGTAAATAGTATTTCATTTATATTTTAATTTTATATATACAATAAATGTATATATATGTGATCTCGTTCAATATGTATGATGTGTTAATGTAAGTTGAGAATAAGAGATAAAATACAAATGACAATCGAAGATAGTGTAAAAAGAAAAAGAAAAAGAGCTACACATGTAGGTAAAGTAGTAATGTTAAACATTGTTGATCACATGAAATGATGCGAAGCTTGTGAAAGCGTGTAAAGATTCCACAATGGTGCTACTGCTATGATTTAACAAAGTGGGACTGGGATTTGATGAATCCGCCTAAAAGCGTGGTTTGGTGAAGGCCCCTCTAAACCACGCCCTGCTCCCATCAACGCACATTTAGATTCATATGGTCTTAGTATTGCCCACCAATATTACTCTACATTTTGCTTTTCCTATTTTTTCGGAAAAATCTTAAAATATGCTACGAAAAAGTGGTTGAGCGAGCAAAAGAGTAACACAAGTTGCGATTCAATATGCAGGTTGGATCACGATGCACATATCACACATGATTACACAAAGTACGAATATTATATTTTCAGTAAAGTTAGCAACCTTTAGAAATAGTTTTCAAAGTCACATTTTTTAAAAAACAATTGGCTTTTTTTTTTTTTTTAAGAAAAAAAATTCTACTATGCTGATAGTCGTTTTATCGAAAAATTTATGTGGCTAACTTATGATTCAACTAACAACTGTCAAACAAACATAATTTAATATCAAAATATAAATGAGGAACATTTGAAAATAAATGCTCAAGTTGGTAGACGAATAAGAACTTAAAGAGCTCTTACTTTTGTATTAATTACTTGAATGTTCCAACTCATGCTAAAACCTCATTTTGTGGGTCACTATTTGGGATTTAAACCAATATTATCTCATAACTTTGAACATTTATTAAAATCGTCGAAAGTCGCATAAAATTATTCAAAACAATGTTATTTTAGACATGTATCTTACATATATCGGTCAAAATTGGGGGCGCGTATAGGACACACACTCAAAACAACTTTGTTCAAGCAAAAAAACACAAAGGTAGATCACTTTCTAAGTCAAGTTCGAGCCTATAAACTCCCCACTGCCCAAGTTTACAACATCAACTCATTCCCCCGAGTAGGCATTTTAAAGGATGCCCAAAAAGTTTTCAGAGAGATCTTGCATGAAACTGTTTCACCGTGCAATTCTTATAAATCATAGAAATGTTATCACATTTTAAGGTAAAGTTTATCATTTTTCCAAGCATGTAAAATGTATAATTTTCAGATAAACATGAAAAATATAATTTACATTAAAATTAAAAAAATTCTAGTGAAAAATGATAACGATCGCACATTGAGACGGTTATACCCAACTTTTTGTCAAAATACTGTATTTGAGAATTTGCATCTAACGCGAAGTAGATGAAACTGAGACAAGGACCAGATCAAAAGTAGAGGACCAAGAGTGGTCCACGTGGACACAACCATAAGTTAAAATGTGGATGGACTAGTTGATTTCATTGGCCAGAAATCTATCCATGGCACTTAGGAGATTTGATCTCCAGATTTCACTTATCCTACCTGTCTCCCTTAACAACCTGGTAGGATACCTGTTTTTAAGAACAAACTCTGATCTACAAACCTCTCAGATTTTGATAGAAAGAGGAAACCAGATATAGATGGCTTCTACATCTGCTGCACTAATAAATGGCTTAGGATCTACCTTCTTGACTGGTGGCAAGAAGAGCCAGGCCTTGCTGCCCGCCAGAGTCGGCGGTGCTGCGCCGTCCAAGAGGGTCCTTGTGGTGGTTGCTGCTGCTGCCACCAAGAAGTCTTGGCTTCCGGGAGTTAAAGCCGGTGGCAACTTAGTGGACCCCGAATGGCTGGATGGCTCGTATGTCCCTCCCCTCTCTTCTCTGTTTCTCCATTGTCTCTCTCACATCTAATGATTGTATGAAAATTTGACAGGTTACCTGGTGACTATGGTTTCGACCCACTAGGACTTGGAAAAGATCCAGCATTCCTGAAATGGTACAGAGAGGCTGAGCTCATCCACGGGCGGTGGGCGATGGCGGCTGTGTTGGGCATCTTTGTCGGGCAGGCATGGAGCGGCATCCCATGGTTCGAAGCTGGTGCCGCCCCTGGTGCTGTCGCGCCTTTCTCTTTCGGCACCCTCCTTGGAACTCAGCTCCTCCTCATGGGATGGGTCGAGAGCAAGAGATGGGTCGATTTCTTCGACCCGGAGTCACAAGCTGTAGAATGGGCCACTCCCTGGTCCAAAACTGCAGAGAATTTCGCAAATGCCACGGGTGAACAAGGCTATCCTGGAGGCAAATTCTTTGATCCATTGGGGTTTGCAGGCACAATAAAAAATGGAGTTTACATACCTGATACGGAGAAGCTCGAGAGACTGAAGCTTGCGGAGATTAAGCATGCTAGGATTGCCATGGTGGCCATGTTGATTTTTATTTTGAGGCTGGCCAAGGGAAAACACCCCTTGGAATCCTTGGCTTGTAATATCTTCAATCTCAATATCATTGTATAAACACAGCTTTGCTATCTAGAGACTAAAACGATCCATCAATCATCATCCCATATCATGTTTCAAGATTCTATGGCACATTTTCTTTGCTTTTTTACATTATGCTACTAAGAAACTCATACACGATCAAATTATTGATTAATTATGATGACCAGTCATTTCCATCAACTAATAGGTGAATAATGAATGAATACATAGATATACTGGAGTTTAAACATTATTAGTTCATGGCTCATCAAAAATGGTGAAGCTGTTGCAAATTGTACTTAACAATAAGCATACAAAATGGAAGAGGAAAACTTGAGACTATAGGAAGTGCAAAAATCAGGATGACTTTGGAAGATCAATCACTTCCCATAGCCATCAAGAACTCACCCTCACAGACCACTTCACCACCTACATATGCTTTTCCTTCCATCTTAGCTATTCCAAAGCGTTTCTGAAGCTTGACGAGATTCATCCTCATTACTAACGTGTCTCCTGCAATAACTGGCTTCCTGAATCTTACTTTGTCCACTCCAGCAAAGAAAAAATTAGAACGTGAGCCTCCAACTTCTGGTTGTAGCATAACCAACCCACCAACCTGGGCCATTGCCTGAACCCAGCAGTAAACATTCATCATTTCTTGCACAAATACAAGCTTTGAGAAAAGAAGTCTATAAGAACTAACTGGTTGTGTACACGAATAGAGATGAACATAGAAAATTGTTGTTCATTGGATCTCATTTTGGGAGATATTTGTCACAAACTATCGACTTGAGTGATACAATCAATCAACAAATACATAAAGACAGAAACCTATAATTGAAGAAAGGTTCTACAAGCAGTGTAGAAACAATTTTTCTGGTATATAAATTCATTGTTAATTTGGATTCTCACCAAGTATCTAAGAAGATAAGTAAACATGCGAAAGAACAGTCAATGTGTGTAATATATCATGTTATATTTTTGTAATTTCATATACCTTCCTCATTAGTTAAAATCAGAATCTAGAGATACAAATTTAAGATGATTCACTCATCCTTTTTCCTCAGTCAGGTGAAATATTAAAAAAATCTAACCCCCATCCCTTGAGCATCGTGTCAAATAGTTAGGTGAAGAATATTTCATCATAAACAGAAAGGTCTTTTGTGATAGCAGCTCTATTGACTCTGTCAAACACCCACTCTAACAAGTAATAGACTCCACATAAGGATCTCAGTTTTATTTGCAGCATAACACATAAGGAATATTTATCAAGAAATTATGATAGATGAACCAGAAAACTACTTCATACGAGAAATAAGTGTATCTAAAGAGAAGATGTTACCTGTTGTTCAAAGTTCTTAAACTTGGGATATTTCCTCACATTCTTAACTCTTAAAATTTTTCAAACAACATATCAATACGGTCTCTCCAGCCATCTACTAAACACCTTTACATATCCACAAGAAATAAAGCATAGGGTCTAAACGCAATGAATACAGAGGGAGGTTCGGTGAATATAATAAAAAATCAAGTTCCAGTTTCTAAAGTAGATACTCCACAAAATCACCACGGGGTATCCCGTACAAGAAAACTACACATTTAGTTAAAAAGCAATCGAAGATTTGAATGAAGTTATGAACTCGAACAGATTTGTATAGTCGACCTGTTTTATGCACTAGCAATCAAGATATCAAATAATGTAACAACAAAGACATCTAAGCTTCATTTAACAGCCATTACCAATTAGCACGATTTCCATATCAAGAAACTGTATCAAACTCTATACCAACTCGCGGAACCTTAAAATGTGACATCAATAAAATCATAAATGTGTCATCACTCATCCATCAAACACCAACGGAACAAAAGGCATCCAAAACACCAAAGATGAATACTAAAGCTCGAATCAAAGACAAAAATACAAGCAGTGCATGAAACAATGATCACAAAGCAAGAACCAGAAATAGAATACCTCAACCATGAGCACACCAGGCATAATTGGCCTCTACGGGAAAATGGCCAGGAAAGAAATTGTCATTTATTGTCACGTTCTTGATTGCCACAGCCGACACTCCAGGAGTGTATTCGATCACTCTATCCACCAGCAAAAACGGAAATCTACAGTAGAAAAGATAAAATCCAAACAAAAAATTCATAAGGTAATAGAAGATTCCTCCAAATTTCGGGTAATACGTCTCTAAAAAGTAGTGGATTGATTCACTCACCGATGAGGTAAAATCTCACGAATCTGATTAATGTCCATGACCGTCGGAAATGCAGGGTACCCTGAGAAGCAGAAAACAGAGATGAGTAATTGTGAAGATGAATGAGAAAAGGATAAATTAATGTTTCTTCATACTCAATTCAATCGGAGTTTCGTCAGAGGAGGTGTTGTCGCCGGAAGCACTGGAGTTGGATATAAACCTTGGGTTAGATTTTCTTAAATTACTCGAAACTAGAGGGGATCTGGCGATACAGAGGGATTGCTTGAGAGAGAGAGGGAGGAAGCGCATTGGCGGTGTTTTTGTTGGAAATAGGCAACGGTGAAGAAGTCTGCGCGGAAAACAAAGAGCGAGAGAAGACGGTGGACGCCATTGTAGAGTAGTGATTTGTGTGAGAAAACTAGAATGCAAAGAGCAGATTTGGTGGTTGAATTGTATCGTGGGTTTGGCTGGGGAGAGAAAGAAGCAATGCGCAACTTGTGTTCGTCGCCTTGTCCAAATTTCAATTTCCAAACGATTTTGTAACAGAAAATGTTTCTTCGATTGAATACGATGCTCTAATTTGTATAATTCAATTGTTATACTACTTGTTTTGGTCGATTTTTTTTTTTATACTTGTAAATTTTATTTGCATTATTTCCGCATATTTATTTTAGTTTTATTTTAATTTAAGTATACTAACCATGCGTATTTTGAGTACGCATAAAAAAACCCATGGTGAAATTACACATTTTAGAGTTGATCTCCCATCATGAACCAGGTCTTGTATTTATATAGTATTTCAATCAAATAAATTTCTATATTGGATATGTCAAAAAAAAAAAAACCCTAAATTAAATATTCTCCCCGTCCTAATTTAGATTGATCACTTTCTATAAATAGGTGTCCTAATTTAGCTTGATCATTTCCTAAAAAGGAAATAAAGCAACTTTTTTTACAAAATAATACCTCTTACAAACAACATTTATTTACATCACATGTCACTCCATTATACACACTAAATTCACTTTACATAATTTAATACTAATAAATAACACATTTTTTTACCCCTCCACCAAACTCACTTTACACCATTTAATACTATTATTTTTTATTTTTCTTAAACTCCGGATCTACAGTAATCGGATAATTAAAATTAAGATGGAGGGAGTAGTTAATAACTTGCCGTCTTAATGTGTGTTTTTTATTAGACAATCAAATGTTGCAAGAGTGTTAAAGAATAGTATAGATTTTTGTCGGTATTTCCTTAATATTGTGATTGGGGATTGGCTGGCAATTCAAGCTGGTGCCAGGTCCAAGCCATTGTGCTGATTACATTTTTGCATCATTTACCAACAATGATTTTACTACTGCCTATCTTTACAAAATCACCCATTAAATAGTGCGAAAATTTTAAATCAAACCTCGAATTTAAAAAACAAAAAAAATCCTAAAATAAAAACATTTGTAAAAAGGATGAGATATACAAGTGAAACTAAAAATTGTCCTCCTTCCATTGATAATCTTAAAATTTTAGCCACTTGGCCACAACAATGTACTTTCAACTCCACGGCGGTTATCCGTCCTCCAACATCCACCGCCACTATATTATCAGCCTCTCCTCTCTCTCCGCCGCACATGACCGCCTCGCCATCTACCTCCACCACAATCTCATCTCTTCTCTCGACCATCTATTACTCCGAATCAACAGCCCTCTCTCCATTCTCCATCTACCACTTCCCCCGAAATCTCATCAAATTGTCCTAGTAACCCATTAACGGGGGTTGCATCATCTCCATTAGGACCGCAAATCGGGAATTAAATCCACCACGCGCCCCTGCATTCTTGGACTTGGTACTATAAGTCTATAACCAAATCTCACAGATGCCTAATTTGTTCAATTTTTTTATAAGACAAATTATGCAATGATTACCTTGTGGATGCCGAAGCTAGACATATAACAAGACTCATCTTGTATGCTCTTTGATAAGAGAAGTAAAACTGTCATCATCTGATAACACACGGTGCTCTAAAGTTGCCATCATCCAAGACCTTGGGGATAGCTTGGATGCATTAGTGTTGCTGCACTGTCCCACCTAAGTTAAGCACATAAGACATACATAAAACTTTGCTCCACCAACAACTACTTTGTTCCAATAAGTGTTAAGGTGAAAATGAGTCTCCAAAAACTGAAGGGATGATTGTTCAGGTTTGCAGCAATCACTCACCGTTTGACACTTTGTAGAGTGTCAAAATTCAAAATTCCTGAAAAATATATCTGGGACCCCACACGAATGACAAATGTTTTAATCCTCGTATCATGAGGCACTAAGCTATTTATCTTAGTTGAGGGCATGCTGAGCTGGAAAACTAAACTACGTTTTTGATATGTTCAAGAATTGACATGAATTTATTGAAATGATCTAGGTAAATCTTATATGCCACGTCCCCATGCTACTGGCATTTGAAATTTGGACTTGTTATATTTGTACTATGTGAACAACTGGGTGAAAATAACTATAATGCATGAGACTTGTAAAAAGGGCATATACTTCATTGGTTTCTCAGCTCAAAATCTTCCAAAATTTCTTGTTTTTTTCCCACCAAGTTAACTTATAGCTGTTCTGGAATCCCAAGGGAATTTAGTCACTATATTACTCACAAGACTTCCATTTCTCAATTTCCTCACATTCTTTTTCATTCTCTCTTTCTAATGGCTCCCTCCAATTTCTTCAACTTCCTACTTGTTGTGGCCCTTCTGATTATACACAAGATAGCCATAGCAGAAGATGATTCCATTGGCTTCCATGGTAACGAGAGAGACGCGCTATTGGCCCTCAAGACAGGGTTCAATAACACGTTTCTTACTGCCAATTGGACAGGGATCATGTGCTACATGAACAGCACACCTTACTGGTATGGTGTCCAATGTTTCAATGGGCGAGTCAGTGGTCTAATCTTGGAAGGCATGGGGCTTCGCAGAGAAATCAAGGTAGATGCACTTGCCAATCTCACTGAGTTAGAAACTCTTAGCTTCAAGAACAACTATATAACTGGAAATATGATGGACTTTACATATAATCAGAAGTTAAGAGACATAGATTTATCAGAAAATGGTTTTGTTGGTAACATCTCATCCTCTCTTGTAAATCTTAATTCCCTAGTATCCCTTCAGCTTCACGACAACTACTTAACTGGTCCAATCCCAGGATTCAACCAATCTAGCTTAAAAACATTCAACGTCTCTTACAACAATCTTTCTGGGGAAATACCAGAAACTAAAACCCTTCAATCATTTGATCCTTCATCTTACATAGGTAATGAAAACCTATGTGGCCCTCCAACTCATAATTTTTGTAATACCAGAGGTGATGTATCAGAATCATCTAGTGTAAACTCAACCGGAGATGGTCAAAATAATAATAGTAATAATAATAATGAGAATTATGTAGCCATCTTAGTGGTGGTTGATGTGGTCGTACTCGTGGTCATTCTGTTCCTCTTTATCATATACTACAAGAAATACAAGAAGCTCAAAAGTAAGATGGCAAAGAATCCCGTACATAGAGACGAAGAGCACGATAGCACGATTGTTGAACGAGCATCAGAGAAGAGAAAAGCAGAAGGAGAAAGAGGGAAGCTTGTCTTCATGGAGGGCAGTGGGACGCCTACGTTTGACCTGGATGATCTGTTGAAAGCATCAGCTGAAGGATTAGGGAAGGGCAGCTTTGGTAATTGCTACAAGGCCATGCTGGAACCTTGGCCAGCTGTAGTCGTGAAACGGTTGAGGGATTTGAAGCCTCTGAACAAGGAAGAGTTTGAGAGACAAGTGAGAGCCATAGCTGATCAAAAACACCCAAATTTGTTACCGCTTTTAGCCTACTACTACTCTAAGGATGAGAAGATGTTCCTCTATAGATTTGCCTCCAACGGAAATCTTTATAATCGCCTTCACGGTAATTTCTCTCTTAACTTTCTATACCTGTGTTTACTCTCGTAGTTGATATTACTTCTTTGGTTTTAATATGAGATGCCTCTATATATGGTTTTGAAACTGCTATACTCTCTGATTTATTTTCAGCATAGTATCCATTACTCGTACGTACACAATCATACAAATATATATGTAGATGCTACACCTGGTATATCTCACTTACTATCTAAATGGCTTAGGGTCATCATCTAAGCATAGTGTTGGAAAATTAAGCATTTGTAAATATCAAGATTTTTTTGCGCTACTGAATGGCCTAATTATATATGAAAACGCCTTTTGCATATTGTCAATTAATGAGATGAGTGCATAATTTATTGGCATGATTTTGTTTGTACTCATATCATTAACTGTTCAAAATTGACAATTTACAAAAGAGTTGATCAACAAAACAAAATCAGAGAACACAGTTATTTACTCCAATGTAAACTGATAATTTATAGTATGAAGCATGCCTGTTTCGAAAAGGAAATTTCACAATTATTTGTAAAGAAAACAATTACCAAATAATCAATTATGCAGGTGGAAGAGGCACGCGGGACAGGATCCCCTTCCGCTGGAGCTCACGGCTAGCCGTAGCACGTGCCGTCGCACGAGCGATGAAGTATCTACACCTTAACACCAGATCTCAATCCACCGTCCCCCTCGGCGATCTCAAATCCACGAACGTCCTAATCGACGAAAACGACGAAATCCTGGTCTCCGATTACGGACTTACCTCCCTGATCGCCCTCCCCATCGCCGCCCAACGAATGACCTCCTACAAATGCCCTGAATACGCATCCCAAAAGAAGGTCTCCAAAAAATCCGACATCTGGAGCTACGGTTGCCTGCTTCTCGAGCTCGTAACGGGGAGAATTCCGGCGAATGCGGCTCCGCCGGGGACCAACGGAGTGGATCTGTGCAGCTGGGTACACCGCGCGGTGAGGGAGGAGTGGACGGCGGAGATTTTCGATCCGGAGATCGCGGTCCAGAGAGGGGCGAACGACGGGATGCTGAGGCTGATGCAGATAGCCATGAAATGCTGTGACAAGGCGCCGGAAAAGAGGCCGGAGGTGAATCAGGTGTTGGCGGAAGTAGAGGAGATCAAGTGCCCTGGCGATTCGGAAGATGATGATTACTCGTACTCGTCGTTTGATCGATCATTGACGGATGAATCGTTATCTGCAACTACTTCAGCTTAATTTGGGATTATCTTAGATAATTATGCACTGTTATTTTTTGTCGAAAGGGAATCTGGCGTTGCATGATTCATGATGATGATGATGCAAAATTAGCGATTAAAATCTCCTATTACACAATGGTGTTATATCTCATGTTACATTATTTAAATTCACGTCATTTGTTGATTTTAAAATATCTACAAATAGAAAAATAACATCCTAACATAACCCTTTTTTTCTATTTAAAAAAATTATATTTACTTTTAGTAAAAAATTAATTCCTTCCAAATTTCATTTCAAAATATCTTATGAACATATTTATAATTAATTAATTTAAACAATAAATATATAAATTAACCAATAATTAAGTTTGTTAATTATTTAATTGGAATACACATATTATAGTCTTAATATATCATATAAATCTAAAATTCAATATAAATATAAAAACTTATTAGAAGAAAAAATACTGACATCAAATGTTATATAAAAAAAAATCAATATTTAAAAATATTATAAAATTTTATAAGTAAACTCAATATTTAGTACATATAAAATTTCTACATATTAATATAACTTTTGTATGTACTTATAATTAAATTTGATGTAATTAATCTAACATTTTTATGTAATTAATAACTCTAAAAAAATTATAAAACTTTATAAATTTTGTAAAAATATAAATATTTTACCTAATAGGAGTAATAAATTTGTAAAAAGTTACAATTTTTTACAAGAATATTCTTGCAAAACACACGTATATAAAACATAATAATATATTAAAATTACATTATACATATATAATAATATATTAACAACATTCAAATAGAATAATGATTTTTTCCCATTCTATTTTAACCTTTTTTCTTCCCAAGCGTAAGTTTTCTTAATCAAATTATTCCTTCTAAAATATTATCACAAAATTAATTATGAATGAGTGGGTGCCATGTATGTCTTTCAAGATCACAAGATGCGTTTATAGTCATTTTAGAAGCGTCAAGAACTACACAAAAATAAAAACGTCGACTATTTAAAACGAGCGTTTAACTATGTTCCATATTAACATGTTGACTTTTACGTGTAAATAAGTCGCGATTTTTCAAAGATAACAAGTTCTTTTTCTAAACGACTTATGAAGTCTTGTGATGACCCAAAAAGATATAAGACCTAGTCATTATGAATATGGTGATAAGATATTTTGTAATGAAATTTGAAAGGAGTTAATTTTTTAATAAAGGTAAATATAATTTTCGTAAATAGAAAAATTGGTTATGTTAGGATGTTATTTTTGTATTTGTAAATATTTTAAAATCAATACATGACGCAAATTTAAAGAGTGTAACAGGAGATGTAACACCATTATGTAACAGGAGATCCTGTCCGAAGTGGTTCATGGTTCACCCGGTCCGAATGCTTCATATATGATTTAGGGTTCAATATTTAGGAATTGAGGTTTAAAGTGCACAATTTATCCAAATTAAAATTGAATTCAATTGCACTAACTGTACTCCGGAGAATAACTCATATATAATTTTCACTCTAATTTTAATACGAGGATTTTTTTAATTTTTTTTTCTTTTTATGAAATGAGGATATTTGATAAATGAAAAAAGGAAAAATAAGAGCGGGGTCACGAATTAAAAGCTTCCTATTTTAATACTGCATATGAAGTATGAACGTGAGATGCTTAGTACAAAATATCTGGGCGTGAGGAATCGTTGGATCTGTTTCAGACAATCGACACAATGAGTTTATCTCTGCTGCAAAGTTACTCCTCCGCCGAAGAAGAAGAAGATGACCCGCAACAGTTGTTACAAGAGGAACTCTCCACAGATGATGACTCTGACGACGTCGTTCCAAGGACTAACCGTTCCTACAAACCCTTAGTCAATCCCAATCCCCCGTCATCTTCCTCCTTGCCCTCCGCTTTTGACGCTTTCTCCGAAGTAAATAACCAATTGCCTCGTTTTCTAATTATTTTCACCTTTTCTGTTTCTGAAATTTAGGGTTTTTCTAAAAGTTCTAATTTGGGTGGGAATATATGATTGGAGGTTTCAGGGCCGCCGCAGTTTCTGAACACTAGTGTTCAAGAAGATGCGGTGAAAGATGATGGTGGGCAGCGCTGGAGGCATGGTGGTAGGAGACACCGTAAGGAAAAGAAAGACGTACCTTCAGGTAAATTTTTTCTTTTCCTTTATTTCAAAAATTACCGTCTTTTGTGATTTTGGGAGTCTTGGTAGGATCTTGATTTTCAATTGCATCTGTTGGGTAGTGTCATTCTCTCTCCAGGAAACTTTTTTATGTGTGCAGTTATGGGAATGTCAATTTGATTTAGTTAATCGAAAAATTGATTGCAGTTCCAAAGAGGGAAGAAGCTCACTTTCTTATTGAATGGTGTTGCTCTGGATCTTTATAGTATGTTTCCCTCTCAATATCCTGTTATTTGTGTATGTGGTCTCAGAGTTTCTAATGATTTTTCCAATACAATGATTCAAGAGTTCCCCATTCCAGAGTATATGAATTGAAGCAGCATAATAAGTTCAAAGTGTTTGATGAACTTTGGGGTGGGGTTGTTTGGGGGTGGGGTCATTCTATGAAGTTTGTAAACATTCAGACAAACTTCGATGATTTTGCTATCTTCCAGCATAACTGGCATCTTGGTTTTTGCCTCTTTGTAGTTAGTGGATATACTGGTGTGTCAATTTTTGCAACAATTTTTCTTGCCTATTTTCTGCTTCTTATTTACTCCTTCCGCCCCATAGTTGTTTACCCCTTTGATTTTGGCATGAGTTTTTGATTGAGATGGAGGGAGTAGTATTTAAAGTGATGAGATGGTTTTTGATTGAGGGTATTGTAGTTCTTTCTATTTTATTACTAAAGTAGATGTTTTTTTTGGGTAAAAGTAATGATATGAGATGTAATTTTAAGATGTTGTGACAGACTATTTTTTGAAAGGGGTAAACAACTATGGGACGGAGGTAGTATCATTTTTGCCTCTTTGTAGTTAGTGGACATGTTATTGTGTCTCTTTTTGCTACAATGTTTCTTGCCTGTTCTCTGCTTCTTACTTATCAATTTTCATGATGAATTTGCTTTGTCTACTCCTTTGCTTGTAATCTGAAAGATGGCCGAGTGTTTCTCTGTGGAAGTATTCGCCTTATTATTTCCATGTGGATGTATGCTTTGATGATTTCCTTTCTCGGTTAATTTCATCTAGTTCCATGCATGATAATCTATGTTCTCAAGTTGTTTATATAGGCGTATTAAAGAAGAGCTAAATGTCACTCTAGTAACTTCAGAATAGAATGATAATCTCCCCATATGCAAAGATGCCTCTGGAGTCATTATAGGGAGATCAATATGATGTTCGTCATGTGTGCTTGTGCTTATTGTTGCTCTACATTTAGTCTCAGTTTGACACTTAATACATACTTCGTTGTTCATAGGTGCTGTTTTGGAATCCAAGCCTCAGTTAGTTGGGATCCACGAGAGAGTGAGAAGAGATATGGAAAGCAATGTCTCGCAAGCCCAATCCAGTGGTTCTGCAGTCAGTGCACAGAATGGGAAACGTGTGGCAAGTGTTGCAAACCCCAATGCAGAAGATGCAGCCGAGCTCTTGAGGTGAATCTTGATATTAGAACTTGTGGAACTGAAAATATGCATCTGCGTCTTCCAAATATATTATCTTGTCTAGGTAAATTTATACCTCATTTGTTTAATATCTAACTATGGTGCTTTCAGGATGTGCTTGAGATGTGGTGTTCCCAAAACTTACTCTCACGCAAAAGGAATGATCTGCCCTATGTGTGGTGACCGGTCCGCTGAGGACGGGGATAAAGAAGCAGCAAAGAAGAAGGGTTCAGCCATTAAGGATAAGGAAAAGAGTAAGAGAATGAAAGGTCAATCCTCACATGCAACATGGAAAAGTGAAACAGAGATGCATCTCAGACAGCAGTTTGATTAGCATAAGGGCGATCACAATTCGGTATGTTTAGAGATTTTTATTACTGGAACTCGGGTTTCTATTGTGGTCTACTCGGGATATTTTTTTAGAACCATGCGTGCTATTTATATCTCGCTGCTTCCATATCTTTGACCTCCTTTTCTCTTCATCCTGTGGGTTTGCGATTCTGCAGATTTTGGTTGTATGATCTCTAACATCACTATTCCTGAGTTTCAAACTTACCATGCAAATTCGTCGACAAATTTAAAGCCCAACTTACATGCCTGAAATTGTGGGAACTTAGTTGTTCCATGCAACTCACACAACTAATATTATTTGATAAATACTTTCAAATGAAATTAATTTAAAATATGCTTGAATTGCAAGGTGAAACTTGTACATAAAAATGCAATTTATTTGGACATTTTTTAATCAATTGAATCAAATATTGTAACATTTTGTCTCGATTAAGGTCGTTTACATCCCTTAAATGCGACTAACAACAAAAAAACAAAAATGAGCAATATTTATGTTTATAAATGTAATTATAAATATTACTCCCTCCGTCCCCATCCTCGTGGGATTGTGACTGTTCATAAACATTTAGTGTAATAGTGATAAAATGATAAAGTGGTGTGATGAGTAATTGGAGGTAGAAAATATTGTTTATTAATATTTTATATGATAAAGTGATAAAGTGATGAGTAATTGGGGACAAGAAGTGTTGTTTATTAATATTTTATATGATAAAGTAATAAAGTGTGTAAATAACTTTATCATAAAGATTGAGACAAAAAAAATGAATACTTTACCATAAAAATTGAGACGAAGTGAGTAGTTTCCACTTAATGAAACTTCAACCATATTTTGAACGATCTCCCACCAGTGGCAGAAATAGTGGGTTGCATTGTGTACCTCCAAAATAAAATGTATACCTTGTATAATTAGGAAAAAATTATATTTATTATGTATAATTAAAAAAAAATACTTAAATGTATCTCCATTATACTCAAATGTATCCCCAAATTACTAATCATATATCTGCTAATCCTAGATCCGCCCACATCTCAGTGTTTAAAACACAATCCCTAAAAATACAAAAACATGGATGAATCTAACAAGGCCTAATGTGCGATGACACAAACGAGTATTGGATATGCATTCCATCAGTCGAGACAAACCGTGACGTTCCGAATGCAACACGTAAAATTATTACTCAAAATAATTTAAATGAACATCATGCAGACTGTGACCCCAATTGCAACCAACAAGATATGACGACTTAAATAGAAATGACATTTTGATAAGCTCAAAGGCACTTTCTATACACGGTGAAATGCTCTAAAATGCACAGCTGAAGCCAAATTTGGGCCTAGCACCAAGAGACGGTTTTGCTCAGACATTTGAAGTCAGCAACATTTCTCTACCTGGGAAACTTTTTCTTCACTAACCAGATTGTCAGCCAAGACAGGTGGGCCCGTGATAGATCCGATAACCTGCTAATGACACAGCAAACCGATATAGGATCATTAGACGATGCACACACTAATATACTTTTTGGTACATGCAGTTAGGGCTTTACCACATTGGATGACTGGAAAGGCAACGAGTCCTGTGCACGTTGGGTAGATGAGTTGGATGGGCGATGAAACAATAAGTGTGCTACTGTACGATCTATAGGGTTTGTATCAGTTTCCATATCCATGAAACTGGTGTACCTGGACCAGAAGTCGTAAGTCAGAATTTAATTATTTGCATTTAAGTTCAGCAGAAGAATCAGTCGTCTAGTTTGATACATGATAATTAGCACAAATAAGCCACTGCTTACTCAGATGCTGCAAGAAAAGACAAAATAAGAATCGGGAAAGAGGTAATATACCTCTTTGTTTCATCATCTCCTTCTCCACAACCATCATTCATGTGTGCAATGTTGTGTCTTTGTTCAGCACTCCTAGCCAGACGGTACAAACTGTCCCTTATGCATAGTTTTGTTCTCAAATCCAACTAATACAAAATATTCAGCATTAGGCTTCCTGAACTTGACATATGTTCTACATTCTAAATGATATAATCTATCCCACTTGGATTCCTATAAGATTGGAGGTATGTAATGCAATAACCCACATGTGCCAAATGTTAGCTGTAAGATGTACTTGTAGTAGCTCCCAGACCTTCACTTGATAATTAAGGTAGAAGAAAAAGAACTATGGGGTCGCTTGGGAATCAATCATAAGAATGTTGATTACAGTGTTAGTGGTTGACTCAAATCTCAGGAGAAGTGAGGAGAAAGAATGATTGTAGGGGGAAGCACTTAATCAAAATGGGTATTAACTTATTTTGAACCTTATCAAACCATACCAAGTATAAGGAATGTCAATTGATCCTTGATCCCCTGTCATTCCATTAACCATCCTAAATACTCATGCTCATTCAAAAATTTGAACCAAGCAACCCCAGGTTTGCATCTTACAACTAGCTGATGCAGCAACACGTAGACATAATTCAAAACCCGTGAACACGCATATGAATTGTACTGTACAGATGAATAGCAGTAGCAAACCTCTTGCTTTATGTTAATGATAGTGGATTAAAGCGCCAAATATCGCAGAATATCAAAATCACTCTGTGAGCAGGCATTGCTCCAGATTATGATGCATGTATTTAAAAGTAATAGGAAAGAATCAGGCCAGAATGGAAGTGAAAACTTTGTTTGCTTTGTCCTTTTAGTGGCATGCTTAACTAGTTCTGTCAAAGCTAAACCAGCCTATTACCCATCCATAAATCCATGCGCCATTTTTTCATGCAGGATGCTAGGGCCGGTTTCCACCACTCCCTTTGTTTCCCTACTCATTAAATTAAGGCAGGTTCCAGAACTTCATACTAAAGCAAGTGGATGAGCTGAAAGTTAATGCGGAGTGCACTATATTTGTAGACAGGAATACTTTTTTATTACAACTATATCATATGGATATAAAGTGAAATAGAAACAGGCAAGTGAAAAGTGAAGAGGCCTTCCTTGGAATAGGCAGGCAACAATATGAACTTGTAATAATGCATTTGATATCAAAAACAATTTATTTTATCAAGTAATACCTGTTTCATAACAAGTTGAAGCTGGCAAAAACTAGCAGCTTCTAGTGAAATATCCTCCATATCTGGACCCATGGTCGAGCTTTCTTGTATATTTGAGGAACCTAATTCTGCAGTATTACAAGGATTTTCATATTTTCCTCTCAATCCAAGATCAGTCATGGAGGTCTGAACTGTCATACGTCCATCTTTTGGGCAGTCATGCAACGAGGATAAATTAACTTGATGACAATTTAGCATTTTTCTTTGTTCACAAATTGGTATAGCAGTCATCTCAAAGTCAGGGTTAGGAGAACCCTCCATATACTGCAATTGGCTGGATGAATGAGAGGAGTCCTCTTGGGAAACTAAAGTTAAGTCATTAGTCTCAGATTGAACAGTAGATAGTTTCAAGTTCACCGACAGACCAGACGAAAGATTGTTATCTGATTGCATGTAAGAGACCGGATTTTGCGAATAACTATATGAATCAGGAGATGATTCACGCTGCTGCTGCACTTGAACAAAAGTGAGTCCAGAAGAAAGCTTTCCGATTTCATTTGCTCCGACAGTGACTTGACTTAATCTGTAATTTCCAGGGTAATGTTCGTTGCCCTTTCCGTCAGATTGCTTCTCTTGCTTGATCTGACTATTATGCTCATTGGTCTGTGAAAAGTACCAAAATAAATGACAGTCCTGGAGCTAAAACTATTGGATTGTCAAGAAATACCTATTCGGCAAGCAGGTTCGGAAAATGAACACATGAAAATAATAACAAACAGGCTTCCAACATACCACTGCAGCACTGCCTGATCTGGAATGGCTGTTTGTTGAAATACTTGGTTGAGTCTTATTGTTAAATCCTGATCTCTGCAAAACAATTATGTCAATTATGAACTGAGTGACTAAATTACTACTAGACCACAAGAGAATAGAAGCATGACTTAGATAACAGATACATACAGTAATACGCTCCTCCTGAGGGATATAGCCAACTTTGCCAGCAGTAATATCAGGCCCAATCATAAAATTATTGATAGAGTAGCCATTCAAAAAGTCATGGTTTTCAGATATATTTTCCACGTCACTCGAATCAAGGTATGAAAACTTAACATTTGACTTAAGCACACCTCCACACTCTCCTGTATCATCTGATGATAACCAACCCAACTCATCTTTTCTGCAGATCCCAAGACCAAATGTTGAATCACAATTTCTGAGAATAGGGCATTTTTACAAGTGAAAACAAAGTAAAATGAAAAAAACTGGACAAAGTAATGGTTTGGGATTACCTAAACATCCTGTCAATATCTTCAAAATTCTCTATTTCAGGCCAATCACAATAGAGGAGATCACTGGAATCTTTGTTCTCATCATTTTCAAAGGAATTGATATCATTGCTGGCATGATTTATGCCACCCGTGGGATAATTAAAGGAGTTATTATCAATCATACTGGTCGTGTCATAGAGAATAGTATCAAGCCCAGAGAACTCACCACTATTTGAGTTCCTGCAATTGCTCTTCAAGCCATTAGCAGAAGTACTATCAGAAGCTAAATTTGATGCCTCTTTGACTGCATCACCGTAAAATGCAGAAGTACCTGCTTTATCCGGCTTGTGAGACCAGGAATCTTTCTCCAACATCGTATTTCTTATTTTACTCAGTGGTGAAATCCCACCTTGATACCCTTTTTTATCAACATATCTACATGCAGATCTATCTCCAGCATTACTTGAATTACTAGCGATTCCACAACGATTCTTCTTCTCACTGTCTTCTAGAATACACTGACCATTAACCCTCTTGTTACCAGGATCAGGCACTATATGATCATCACCCATACAAAATCCATCCCAAGCTATGTCTGCACACTGTAACAGCAGTCACAGAATCTTTAGCTGTAATGCAGCAAATACTTCTACATGATAAGGAAAACATACAATGACTTAAACTGAAGCAAATAACATAACAGAAATACTTATGAAGACATGAATGGAAGAACCAGTATTAGTTATTCAGATTCTCCATTCGAATCATACTATTGAATGAGCATCAGAGAACTAGCTTGAAGATGTAACATAACAGAAATGCTAGAATTGACCATCAACATCATATAAATCTGGACAAGAATTAGAAGCAAGCATTTGACAACAAATCAAGTAGAGAATCTAGAGACTAGTACTTTCTGAATTCTGATATATGTAATGTGCATGATTGATATTAACATCACACTTTCTTCAATTTGATTGGCTAAGAAGGCAGCTTCCAGAAATTTACCAAGTAAAAGACTAAAACTGAGACTCATGTATAATGGAAACCAAAATGTCACCTTCCCTGAATATAACAGGAGGCAATTCCCCTGAGACAATGAATGAACATGAGTTCAGGTTTGCAAACAGAGTAAACTTTGGCCAACATACTATAGTCTGATCACCCAGTAACCATGAATACCATCTCTACATGTTGGAAAACAAACTTAACTGGTTTAAAGATCAATTATTAGTGAAAATAATTGTCCATTTGATATAACTGGACCTTTTTGTTGAGGATAAATTATTTCAAAAGAAAAATCTCGTTTGGTGCATTATAAAGTATTATATCATCTGATATGATCCTTGCATAATTATGGGCATATAACGACATATGTCATGACCCATGGAGTTTGTCTCACCTGTAATGCAAACTTATACTTCACAGAAAAAATGTGTTATATTTGTTATTTGACAAAGAGAACTATAAGTAAATTAAAAACGTGTATAATATGATCAATGGCTGCCTATCTCATCATTGATTACAAAGACAGATAACTGACCAGACAATTGAAAATGGTGCACATGGGCGCTCTCTCAAAATAAAAGGAAACATACCTCATGCATATACAAGTCTGACATCCCTTGACACTTTCAGCCGGCACTCAAATTGTATGCAGTTCTCTTCATATTTAATTCAAAATATTTCCTTCTCCTCCATTCAGCAAATCAAGAAACGACAAAATGAAAAGGAATTAGAATTCACTCGGATGCTCAGTTAAATTTATAATACTCCTGTCTGCCCTGCTACATGAATCATACACTGGTTTAACTCCTAAATAATAATAATAACAGAGATTACATATAATAAAGAATAAAATTGTTCGCATTCTAGATTTTTTACTGAGATGCCAATAAATAGATTTTCTTAATTTCCAGAGATTCTCGGAGAAAACAGGGCTAAGCATCCGTCACAAGAAAATAGTGATTTTACTTCCAACTAGGACTTCATCAGAATTAAAAATTGTTCAAAATAGGCATATTAAAAGCTAATCCTCTGATTCGAGTTATTCTCAATCAGAATCAGATCACTTTGAATCACTAATTCTATGGAGTTTCTGGCCTAAAATGTCAGGAAATAACCCAATTTTGTTATCACAAACTTATCAATCTGCTCACTATTTATCTCATTTCCTAATTAGCCAGCAAACTTTGAAACAAAAAAAAATTGTAATCAAAATAATTATCCCAAAAAAGGAAGCATATGAAGTAGGTTTTACAGCTGGCTTAGCTACTACTCAATACCGAGAAACTCACTGGAAAATCGCTTAACCACCGGAATACCGCAAGAAACTGACCAGTATCGGAAACTTGAGTCGCAAAACCTTCGAGTCTAAATCTAGCAGGTTCGAGAGAGATCGAGTGGGAGAAAAAAAGAGACTTTTGCAGAGCACAAAGTATGTATTTGGGAAACATATTTTTAATGGTGAATTAAATTAACTGGGTCGCCAGTAAACCGCCACGTGGCAAGGGGAGGCGGTCTGACTTTCGAAACTCGTGGTTGAGAGCCCGGTTCGAGATAGGGGGTGTTTTGGATCTCTTCTAACACTTGAGAAACACTTTTATTTTGAAAAAGTTGGGTCACACCAATTTTAAAAAAAAATGCTTCTCACTATTAAAAAAAGTGGTTCAAAACACCCCCATACGATCTGTTTCTAAATTCCCATTCGCCCTCGTATTTGGGGGGCGGATCAGGTGCAGCACAACACCATCATGTCCCTCCCAAACGGCGTCGTTTGCCCATTTTCTCATTTCTCTAATTTTTTGTTTCTTTTCTTTTTATTTTTCTCTATCATTTTTTTATTTTTTTGTTCTAAATATTTATAGAAGTTCCTTTTTTCCCTAATTATGTAAACTTACTAATTTTATATCAGATATAGTACTTTTTATTATTTTACTAATTTATGAATTTTATTTAATAAATTTTGCAAAATAATTTAGATAATATCTTAAGTTTGAACATGTGAAATTTATTATTAATTTAAATATTTTAATTAATATATTATATTTCTAAAAATTATTTAGACAATTCTTATTTAAAAGAAAATAGCTTAATATGTCAATCTTAACAAAATTTCACTAGAGATAGAAAATAAAAAGTGAAGAAATAATTATACAATTGAAAAAATTAAATAAACAAATTGGAAAAATTGTATCGTTCAATGTATTTTAATTTTTCTCCTATTTTATTAGAGAGAGTTGGTAACTTAGTGGGAAGAGATAACAAATATAATGGGAAGAAAAAAAGAAAATGGGGGAGGATTTTTATAAATATTTAGAATAACAGGGAAAAGAAGTTGGAGAAAAAAGGGAGAGTTGGCTGCAATTAAAAGGGTGTATGAGAAATGGGCTGATTTTATAAATATTTAGAATTAAAATTTTTTTTAGAGAAATGAGAAAGAGGGCAAAACGGCGCCGTTTGGGAGGGACAGGATGGTGATATACTGTACCTGATCCGCTCCCCGTATTTGGATAATTGTGCAGAGGACACGTGTCGGTGGAGCCGGTGGGCCGGTAGCTGGACTAGTTGGGCCACGTGGTGATGTAGGAAATGGGCTTTGAAAGTTTCCATGTGTTGTAATTGAATAATTTAGGTCCGATTATTTGCACCACTTAATTAGTAGTAGGGATGACAATGGTAAGGCAGTGATGAATAAAAAATCTCAAGCCCGGCCTCTTTATACCCAACCGACCCGATGTCGCCCCATGGCCTGCCGAACTGAGTGTTAAGACCAAGCCCAACCCGCTGTAGGGGGTCGGGACCCCCCCACTTTTGACCCATCTTCCATTGATTTTTTTTTAGTTAAAATTCAATTTTTTTTACATATAAAAATGTGTTCTCACATTTAATACAAGATAAAATGAACTATACACTAAACTACCAAATTCACCATGAATCGAGACATAATGGCAGCTTTTTTTGTACATTAAGTAAATCTCATAGTTTAGGAAATAATGAAAAAAATAGAACTCACTTCGTCGGAGGGAGGAGGCGGAGGCTGTGATTGGACTTCCTTGTCAAAGCCTTGAGTTGCTATGGGGCGGTGGACTCAAGATTCTCAGAATTGCCAAGTGGGTGGCTTTTATTTTCACAGACGTTGAGTTGAGAGGGAGAGGGTGGACTGGAGAGCGGCGCCGTGGAGAAGGAGAAGTGGGAATTAGGGTTGGGAGGAATGTAAAAAAGATGAACCGTGTGTGATAAATAAATCTGAAATTCTGAATTCTAAATTATTATATATATTTTAATTATTAACTTATTATTAATATATATATATATATATATATATATATATAGTGTAGGTCAGGTCGGGTCGAGACATTACAATATTACTACACAAGCCACTTTGCCCACGCCGGGCGGGCCTCGACATCCCATTTTTGATAATTGGTTTGCCTGACTGGCCCAATAAAGGGCGAAATATGGGCGGGGTCGACTTTGGGCCGAGCTGTTTTGCCATCCCTAATTAGTATATACACTCACATACAAAGGAGATCACTACTTATTACTACTCCCTCCATCTATGAAAATTGTGTTTAGAGTATTTTAATATGTTGTACAAAAATATAGATTAAGTTCATTTATGAATAATATAATTGATTGTGAATAAAGTATAATGATAACTTGAGTAATTGTTGGACGATGAAAATAAAAAAAGTCCATAAACATACTTAATCTACTTTCCGTAAAACCTATTTCAGTCCTCTGAACACATTTTTGATGCATAGGGAGAGTATTTATTTACTATGTCTATAAATTAAGTTATAGTTGTAAATTATGCAATAAAATAGTTTTATATAGAACAATACACATATATATATATATATGTATATTATATTTTTGTTTATCAAGTGGGTCTCATGTGCATCCAGGTGCACCGTGCACTCATAGTGCATTTTAGAGCCATACAATTTATTATATCGAAAAATACAATTTGTTTACATTGAACTGTGCAATTATTTTTTCATATTAATAATTACACGATTCAATGTAAATAAATTATTTCTTTCCCGTATAACAAGTTACATGAATTTAAAATGTATTATATGTGCACGGTGCACCTGAATGCATACAAAACTTAGTCATATTTATATTTTTAATATATAATATCAGCATACATGAAAACAGTAATGCATGAATCATGACCCAACAATTGTTGAACGCGAACACGCCATGCTATCTATTCACTTAATTGCTCGCATATTCCTGCCTATCAGCCTATGCATAATGCATTTATTCGTATGCTAATTTGCTACGACTGCGGAGTGCGGAGCTTCCTTTCAATCCACGTAATAGGGTCGACCTATATATTAATACTAGTAATTAGAATTAAGAGAATAAGATTGAGAAACTTAAGGCTGATATTCAGGAGATCGACTTATGGGACGACGTCTTCGGGCTTGAGTAGGAAGAAATAATCAAAAGAAAGTCAGCAACAGCGGACCTATTTCGAAATCTGAATCTGCGCAATAGCCTATGGGCTCAGAAGGCAAAAGTCAGATGGTTGAAAGATGGAGATATGAATACAAAGCTATTTCATATATCGATCAATGCTCGTAGGAAAGGCAACGAAATAGTTGGCATGAAAATCAATGGGGCTTGGTGTGAAGATGTAAAGACAGTCAAGGAAGGCATCCGGGAACACTTTAAACGACTTTTCAGCAAAAACTCAAGATGTAGACCGACTCTAGCCGAGAACCTCTTCTCTCGTCGATTGTCTTGTGAGGAAAACTCTCTACTTGCTGCCCCTTTCTCAGAAACTGAAGTGAAACAGGCGATTGATGATTGTGATAGCTCCACGAGCCCGGGACCTGATGGCTTCAGTTTCTGTTTCATCAAGCAATGTTGGCACGTGATAAAGGAGGATTTTATGAGAATGTTCCATGAATTTCACAGCAATGGGAAATTAGTCCGAGGCTTCAACCCATCTTTTATCGTACTAATTCCCAAGAAGGATGATGTCGAGTGCCTGTCCGATTACAGACCAATTTCTCTCATCGGATGCTCGTACAAGATCTTGGCAAAAATTCTAGCGTCTAGATTAAGCAAAGTGATGGATGGGATCATTTCTGAGAATCAAAGTGCTTTCATTGGCAAGAGAAATATTCTTGATGGGGTAGTGATATTGAATGAGATGATTGTTGAGGCCAAAAGGAGGAAATTACAAAGAGTTTTTTTCAAGATAGATTTCGCCAAGGCGTACGACTCTGTGGATTGGGATTTTCTCGATCTAATGCTTGAATGGTTCAACTTCTGTCACAAATGGAGAAAATGAATCAGAGCTTGTGTATCTAGTGCATCCGCTTCGATATTGGTAAATGGCAGCCCCACAGACGAATTCAGACTTGAGAGGGGTCTAAGACAAGGTGATCCCTTATCACCTTTTCTTTATCTATTGGTTGCAGAGGGACTTAGTCTGCTGATTTCAAGAGCAACAGAAATGGGCAATTTTAAAGCAGCAGTGGTGGGTAGCGACAATATAAAAGTTTCACATCTTCAGTACGCGGATGATACAATTTTGGTGGGAGATGCAAGCATGGAAAATGTCGACACCATGAAACAAATTTTGAGAAACTTTGAATTGCTGTCCGGATTGAAGGTGAATTTTGATAAATGCAGTGTCATGGGAGTGAATGTGGATAGAGGAAAATTTGGAAATTATGGCGAATAATCTTGGGTGTGTGGTGGGGGATATCCCGTTTTCGTATTTGGGTGTTAGAGTGGGTATATGCCAAAAAAGTTTAAATGAATGGGGAGGCTTGGTGCAGAAATTTCGCAAAAGGCTGAAACTGTGGGAAGACCGGAAAATCTCCTTCGGGGGACGGATTAATTTGCTAAAATCAGTTTTGTCTTCGTTGCCGATATACCACTTCTCTTTTTATAGTTTACCGAAAAAAACCCTGAGTGATTTAACCGCTTTACAGCGTATTTTCTTGTGGGGGGGAGTGAAGATAATAAAAAAACATCGTGGATAAACTGGAGTTCTTTGTGCAATTCGAAACTTTGGGGGGGGGCTAGGAATTAGGGATTTTTGGTGCTTTTTAATAGAGTGTTATTAGGGAAGTGGGTGTGGAGGTACCTAGTAGAGGGAGAAAGCTTGTGGGTAAGGGTGTCGAAGTCGTTGTATGGAAGATTGGAGTTGAGGGAGTCGGGACACTTCACTATGGGTAGAGAGAGTAGATGGTCTAGTTGGTGGAAAGATGTGATAGATAACGTCTCGGGTGAGGGAGGGAGATGGTTTTGGACACAAATTGAGAGAATAGTTGGGAATGGGGGGACATTGATTTCTGGAATAGTGTTTGGGTTGGGGATAGGGAGTTAAAATGTACTTATCCTAGACTATTTAGATTGTGTGAGAATCAAGGGGTGTCGGTGAGGGAGATGGGGGAGTGGGTAAACGGGTCTTGGGTGTGGAATTGGAAGTGGAGACGAGTGCTCTTTGATAGGGAAAAAACTGTACTAAACAAGCTTGTGAATGACATTAACAGGAATCCATTACAGGAAAACACCAAAGATGGATGGAGATGGAAGCAAAATCGAGAGGGATATTTTACAACGAAGACGGCGTATAGATTGCTCAGACCGGATGAAGCCTCGAACAACATTGGGAGAGGAGGATTGATATTTTTCAAGAAAATATGGAGTAAAATTGCTCCAATAAAAGCTTCGGCGTTGGCATGGAAGTTACTTTGGGACCGACTACCAACAAGACCAAATCTTCAGAGGAGGCATATTCTTCCACAAAACTCGACGACGGAGTGCCCATTATGTAAGTCTTCCCCCGAGTCAGCGGACCACCTATTCTTTGACTGTTCTAAATCCATGGTTATTTGGAAATCGTGTTTTAATTGGCTAGACATACAAGTGGCATTACCTAACAAAGCTCATGACCATTTCATGGCTATGTTTGGTATGTTACCCGGTAAGAAAGGCCACAATGTTGCCATTGGATTATGGATCTGTGTGGTGTTGTTGATTTGGAAAGGGAGAAATGATTTTGTGTTTGAAGGAAAAAACTTTGACAAGGTGAAAATCATAGACGAAATCAAATGACGTTTGTGGAGCTGGTGCTCTCTCAGATTTCCTTATATCTGTAATTACTCCTTTAAGGATTGGCTAGCATCACCTAGGATCTGTCTAGACTGCTAGTGGCTCTGTTTCTACTGTACATGGGTATTTTATACCCATTTTACGTTATTAATAATACCATTTTTGCTAACAAAAAAAAAGAATTAAGAGAATTGTGATTATCCCCATCCCTAATAGCTAGTACTATCATATTAATATTTACAAGTTACAACTGACGAACCCAATAGAATACTCTTAATTTATCACTCACTCTGTCATGTTTTAAATTGTTCATTCACTGTTTGACTCGTATTTTAGCGAGTTGATTGTTTATTAATATTTAAAATGATAAAGAGTTTTTAAGGTGGGATACGACAGTCAACCTACTCATCATCTATCATACACTTCATTAAAATTCATTTTATTATTTCATATACTAATTTAAATAACCTACTCACTAAAATACAAGTCAAACAGTGAACGTGCAATTTAAAACAGTACGATACGAGGGAGTATATAATTAAGGTTTTGATTTAGTAAACATGCATGATGATATGAGTCCTATCGAAAGCAATTAATAGATGGAGTTGAAGTGTCACTGTCAGGTGTGTTTAATTTTATACTCCTTCCGTTTCAGTATATTTGTTTTTTTTTGTTAAATTGTTTAAGAAATAATATTAAAATAATAAATAGTAGGCTTTTATAGTATTTAATAAATGAAAAGTGAAAGTATTTGGGGTAGTTGGGATGAAAAGTTAGAAGAATAATATTAAAATAATAGTTAGTGGAGTATTACTTTTTCATTTTATGACTAGGACAAATATAGTGAGACGTTCATAAAAAGAAAGTGAGACAAATATAGTGGTACGGGGAGTATATATGAAAATCCCGTGAAAATATCAACAAGGCTTATCCATCTGTGTTGTTGTAAATTCTTTGTCATTAAAGAAATTTATTTGATGAATTAATGTATTTTCTAACTAATGATATATATATATATATATATTATTTCTAAGACTTTGTCTCCCATGAATCAGATCTATGCTATGAATTTAGATTATTTGATCTATTACACTTATTTTAATACATTTTTCTTAATAACTAACTTGACCCCTATTATATCCTGAGTAAGGTCAAATATCATAAATTAAAAACAAAGTCCATCAAATTTATACACTTTTTTGTCAATTTCTAGAGCGATTCTACATCGATAACAACTATATGAAGTTCTTATATTCCAAGGTAACAAATTAGATATACGAACTTTTTAGATAAAATTGTAAAGAAGGAACTAGTCTGGTTGAATCTAATTAAATTCAATTTTAATTATGTGCGGTGTATGTTAATACGCGTGTCATGTTATTTATCACCTTTTTAATTTTACCTACCAAATTACAAGAACGATACATTTAAATTTGGCATTTAATCAATAATCACTCGATCAAATCAGGTACTTTGGGGTAGGCCTGAAAAACCTATGAATTGAGTAAGCTAAGCTTTTATAAAAAAAAAAAAATTAAGCTAAGCTAGAGTAATCTGGACCTTAATTTAGAAGTGTGAATAAAAATAGTCCCATAATTACTTTGACTTCAAATAAATTTAGACATATAAATTTTTTTATCGTTGATTAAGTCCCAATAATTTTGATAATGTTTAATTTTAGTCTCAAATAGTTTGGAACAACGCCATTTTGTCATTTCAATATGGAGTTTTTCGGCGGATGGTGTGACTAGACAGTCATGTGTATTTTTAAGTGTGTTTGACTAATTCTTGCCTCCAATTCTATTTTAATTTTTTTTTCATATAAAATTTTAATTATATGTCTGAAACTTCAGCTATTAAAAATATATATATATATACACGTGGCAGTCCAGTCACAGGATCTGTCGAAAAGCCCCAAATTGAAACTCATGTTAAACAACGTTTTTTTGATCGATTTGGGATTAAAATTGAACATTGTTAAAGTTATTGGGACTAAATCGATAACAAAAAACTTATAAAATTAAATTTATTTGAGGTCAAAGTTATGGAATCATTTATATAGGAATGAGATTACCTATTCCATAATTGGTGTTTCCACTTTGTATTCCATAATATGGATGAATGACCCGTGGAATAATAAAAATTATCCAACGGACCACCATACCCTGGATCCATTTGTTAAAGATTCAAAATGAAATGAAACACCAGTGAAATATGAAAAGTGGAACAGGGGAATCCAACCAATTTATATATAATTCAAACTCTTAATTTTGCCTTCCTTAATTCACTAAAAGGCCAAAACAACTCGTCATACATATTGAGCTGCGTTGCAAATTTTCCACTAACTCTCGTTTGAAAAGAAATACTATTAATTTTGTTTTCATGAAAAACCTATAAATTAAATTTTTATGCCTAAATGAATCTGATCATTATTATGCCAAATTTTAGTCGTCGTCATTAGTAATAACCAAGTAAGAATTGATTATAAATAAAGATGCTCCACATGAAAAATGAAAATAAAGATGACCTTAGAAGTTAGATCTCCCCCTAACCTATATATAATTAGTCAATGAAAACATGTGCTGTGCATGCATATTCTAGAAATCGTAAATATAAAAAAGTTCACAAATACTAACTCAGCTGAATTTTTTTTTCCATCAATTTGCGCCGACCTCTCAATTTAGGCATGGTTTGGTAAAAAATAAAGATTGTAGTATTATTATTAAAACTATGTTAGAACAGCAATGTATAAGTTGGTATTTGAGATGGTCAATAGAAGTACTGGTCAACTTTTGATCACTCAAGCAAGAAAGAGAATGATGAAACAAGTGATAATTAAAAAAATTAAGAATATTCGTTCATGACGATAGGGGTCACGTGGGATGCGAAAAATTTCATAATGTTGTCGTGCGAAAATTCGGTATACGAAAAACGATATTACAAACCAACGTGCGAAATTTCAATATATATCGGTATATCAAATAAAATACGGAAATATTTTCGTATACGATATTTTTTCGTATACCGAAAATTTTTCGATATAAAAATATTTAGGAATACCAAAATATTCGATATTTCGCATATACGAAAATTTTTATATTTTCATACCAAAATTTTTGAGGTGCGGTATAAATAAAATTATTTTATCTAAACAAACCAAAGGTACTTTAAAATGTACCCCATATATAAAACAAACCAACCCTTAGCTTGTTAAGGCAGTTGGTTATATCTTATAATACTCTCTTGTAAACATTATCTATCTAACAAATTACCCAATTTATGAGGATCGATCGGATTATGAAAACAAATATCCATGTGGATTTTTGCAAACATTATCCAACAAAAACTATTACTTTATTTCTCATATTTCAAAATTATCTACTAAGCCTGAACCAATGATTTTAATTTATATATTGAATATGAAGAGAAACGCATGACGGTAATATACACCTCAATCCTATACTGAAACCTCGTGACAAATTGTATTTCCTTGAATAATATATACACAATTGTCGATATATATTCATACGCATAAATTCTCTTGTGAAACTTGTTCATAGTATGAAATTGATATCATTACACTTATAAACTGATACCACTACTCTTATAAACTATACTCAGGATATAAAGTCACAATATTAATTTTACAAATAAATTTCATATATATATATTTATATGTATAATACAAAAGAATGACACGATACATATAATGTGCGTTAGAAGCAAAAAAGTAAAGTTATTGCACTTAATTGTGTTTGATTACCCTAAAGAAAGTGGTTTGAGTACATGGCAAGATAATTCGACCACAGCGATGGAATCCATATACTTGAGCAGCCTCTTCCAATAGCTCTTGGAACTCAGGATTCTTCAACCAACAAATTGGAACCACAAATCTCCTCATCTCCTCACCAACATAAACCACAATGTGCCCTTTTGGAGTTCCTTTCTTCTTTTCCGATATCACCATTTTGCCAATTTTTATTTTGAACAAATTATAAAGAGCCTCTAGCTCTTTTTATAGTGATTTTCGTGTGGTTGGGCTTTCGGAGAAGTTAATGTACATACACTTTGTAATAGGGGATTTACACAGTGGATGAAACTGTTGACAACGTGGTGATAATTATATATTCAAACATGCTTACTGACTTGATACCTAACGTCTTAGTTAACACATTTTAATTTGCATGTGTACTTTCCCGTGTTTCGAGGGGGGATAACATCTATATAGGTATTAATCCAACGGTTTGATATAGAATTGTTGGAAAAATTAGTTTGGAATTAATAAAATATTACTTCCTCCTTTTTTAATTACTTGTCGTTATAGGATTTTTAATTCTTTTCTTAATACTTGTCGTTCTAATATTTTTTTTTCCAATTATCTCATTTTTACCCTTTTATTACATATTCTTGATATTATGGAGATATTATCGATTAAGCGGTTTCATTTAGTCGTTCTTCTCTCCTTTGTGTTTATCTCCTTTTTTTTCTCGGTCATGGTTGTTTTCTTTTTTTTTTTTTTTTTAAGCAATCTCAAGATCGTGTGTTATTTGAAAGCTAATTTTTTTTTATGAAAGATACTCCCCTTTTTTCTCGTTAACTATGATTAAGTCAAAACCCACAACTAATTAAGGGTAATTTTGGTAAAATAAATTATTCTTAATTTAGGAGTTCAACATTAAAAAGACATGTAATTTAAAATGGAGGGAGTATTTAATTGTAAGTAAGAGGGGGTAAGACACTCATTTTTAATTAAATTAAATAAAGGATACAAAGTTTAATTTTCAAAAAATTAAACGGCGTAGTATCGATCTACTCTTGGAGTAGATGACCATAGTTTATTTATAATCTCATAATCGAATTTCGGTGAGTGAGAAATTAAATCACGAAGTTGAAACTTCAACACACTTTTATGGATTAAATAGTGTTGGGAAATGTGCGAGAATTAATTAGGAATTAATACATCCCACATTGAATAATTAAAGTATTTAACAACTCCTTATAAGTAGGAGTTTGCTAGTAGAATTCAATTATAGTGGCTAATGACTGGTTCAATAGCCCACGCATGCGCCGCCTGCCCGTGTCCCCTGACAATTGGACTTTTGTTTTGGACTTGAAGCCCATATTAATTTTTTAGAGCTTGACCCAACTAAAAAAACATGTGTCCAATCCGGGATTGAGTTGGCCCAAGTGAATTTCAGCACATGTCTACAGAAATTCGAATTTGAATTCAGACGAACCTGGACGTCAGTATGTCCAGGTTCATGGACGTTTCTCCTGAAAAGTTGTAACGTTTTAGTTACAAGTTGACCATAATTTCCATTAATTTTGTAACTCCTGAAAGAATTAAACTCAGGAGGGTCCTACCTGGGTGGACATGCTCCTATAAATATGACAGCATGCATGGTTTTTCAAATACTGGAAATATTGAAAATTTGAGCTCACAAAAATCATGCATTCTGCATACCCGATTTTTTCTGCATTTTAGAGTGTAGTTTTCTCCTTGCATCAATTCAGTTAGTTGGAGCTCACAAAAATTATGCATCCTGCATACCCGATTTTTTTGGCATTTTAGACTGTAGTCTTCTCCTTGCCCCAATTCAGATCGTTGAAACTTTATACATTGCGGTGTTGCACGTATAAAGAGGAAAGTCAATTTTATCTTTGGAAATGATACGTCAAATCGAGAGCACTACCGAGACACATTTCGTTTTGCGGGAAAATATTTCACTTTGACTCGACTTTAGTGAGTTCTTCTTGTTTTTCTTTATTTTATTTTTGCTCGTGTGGTTATTCTTGTTCGTGTGTAGTTCGAGTATTCCAGAAATCTGCTAGTGCGTGTGAAATTCAAGTTATATTCCAAAATTAGTACGTGCAGAGTTCGAGTTGCTGTAAAAAAATTAGTTCATGCGAAGATTAATATTTTTCAGAATTAGTGCGTGCGAAGATTGAATTGTTAAAAAATATTAAATTACTTTACTGAAAAATACACTTCCTTTATTGTAAAGTATCATTTCAATCTCTGCATTTTTTTTTCATTTTTTTTTATTTCTCTTCCATTGTAAAACATCGTTGGGTATCATTAATCAGATTGTAAGTTTTGTACGAAGCGTAGATATGAAATTAAAAATATCATTAATATATATATTAATTTATGCTAAAAATATGGCTTATGCATATTTCATTCGACTGTGAGCTGAATATCTACCAAACGGGATGAGATCACCTATTTTATAATTAGTGTTTCACTTTGTATTCCATAATATGGATGAATGACACGTGAAATAATAAAAAATATACAACGAACTACCATACAATGAGTTAATGTGTTAAAAATCCAGAAGAGTGAAACATTAATGAAATACAAAAGGTGGAACATGGGATCGAACCGCTACCAAACTGCATAGGACCAATCAGGGGCGGAGCCAGAACTTGAAGTTAGGGGGGGTCAAAAGTCCACATGACGAAAATATTATTATATATTTGATAAAAAAAATTAAATAAATATTTATATCAAAATACATAAATATTAATTATTTTTAAGTGTTCAGAATAAATCAATATTTCTTCTATAAAATTATGCAGTTTAAAGAACATATTTTTTGGAAATAAAAAAATGACAAGAGAGAAGCCCATAAGTCATGTATATAAAAATCTATCACTAACTACTCACTCCATCTCGCAATTACTTGCACACTTGTTTTATTTGGACGTCTCAACATTACTTGTACACTAAAAAAATATATATATATTTCATAAACTCCACCCTCACAATATTCACAAATTTACACAAAACGTCATTACTTTTGAATCACACACAATTCGATACTTTACTTTACTTTATTAACAAAAGTTTACAAAATTACTCATCAAATCCTTGCATTAAATTTCATTTTCTTAATAAATGTATTATTGCACATATGAAATAAATCTTGAGACAAAAGGAGTATAATATTATGTATTTAATCTCTGAAATGATCATATTAATTAATATATTATCTACATATATATGGGGTGGGGTAGGAGGTGGGGGGGCCCCTTGAGCATAACATAGCTCCGCCCCTGGGACCAATTATCAGTTTAAATAATTAGCTCAACGGAAATATGCATTAACTTCACAATTAGGGAATTAATTGCACATATATATATATAGCATATTATGGGAACTTTATTTTTTTTCGAACATATGGGAACTTTTTTTAGGCACTATTAATATATGTGATTAGCAAAAATTAGGACACCATCTTTTAAGTTGGTCAAATTTTAGTCATATTTCACTAAATGCGGGCCAAACCTGTCATGAGGCCTCAAATCAAGTTTGGGATCCAACGTTTGATTTGACCAACATTTGGTGAAATTTGCCATAAATTTATCTAAATTAAAAAATATACAGCGTCCTAATTTTGCAAGCTCATAATTAATATAGTGTTTTAGTTTACAAGTCAATAAAAATAGTGTCGTAAAAAATGATTTTCAAGCAGATTACTAAGTTATAATCATGAGCCTAGCAAGGAAAATGTGTAGCCAGCTAGTGGTGGAGTTCATTAGTTCAAAATTTATAACCACTGGCAACTCATGATGTGACTGATCATGATCAAAGCATGGGATGAAATAGTTTGATGTTTTAGATAAAGCTTATAAGTGATAAGCTGAGATTAACACTGAAGTTGTGGTTCCATGTTGGGACACATCTTCTTCATCGGTTTCCCACCGGCCATTAATTTCCACCAGATCACATGCAATCTTCTAAATGTACGTATGTCTTCTAGCTTGTGCTATCTGCACAAGTCATTGATATATCAATATCATATCGATTTTATTAATACTATTATTGTCCAAAAACAATTGACACATGAAATAAAACTAATGCATGCATCTAATAAGAAATTGAAGTTACAAGTTTTATCCATGAGGGGGAGAAAAGGCTATGTAAAACTTAATTAATTAAATATAAATGTATCATTTTATAAATCAGATAAGCAAGTCTTATAACTGTCTAGCGAAATATACCTTTATGTGAAACAGTTAAGACATTATTTTTTAAATACGTAATCATAAGAGTGTTATTTTATTTATATTTTTTATTCCAATTCACATAATTTGAATTAATAGAAAGTATCAAGAATGAATAGGTCTCAACTTTTTCACAAATTATGTCGATTTTCTATCATTCTTTTTTGTGGTAAATTAAAATACAAAAAGACCCAAAGTTAAATCAAATAATTGTTATAAGAACAAAAATATAAATTAACCGCGAAATCCAATTGCTTACTTTTACCAAATGTTTTCTAAATAAACAAAAAAAATATATAGTGCTCAACTGTTACAAAGAGTTTTCACAATAATCAATATCAATAGTATACATTATATTACCTTTCAAAAATAATTGTATACATTATATTTAAATAATTATTAATATTGATATATGAAAGGGTAAGTATTTTAATAATGACAAAAACTCATCATATGAGATGGGGTACAATTTAACACAAATTATACCTACATCTCTCAAAGTGTTAAAGCGTTAATGTTCAACTTATACATAGTCTCACCGTGAGACAGTCTCATATACAAGTGTGCCTCTTTATTAATTAGTTCTAGCGCAATTTTTTATCTTGAAAAACTTAACACTTTAACTGAAAGATTCCTCATAAGAGTAACATGTTAATTTTAGAATCATGGGGTTGGTCTAGTTGTTGTAGGCTTGGGACTTAAGAGTATGATCATCTCTAAGTCTCAAGTTCGAACCCTCTCAGATGCGATCAACTCTTGAGATGGGTCAGTCTATACAGATCTTAGTTTTGGCTTGAAATAGGGCCCCGTATCGTGTTATAAAAAAAAAAGAGTAAAATGTTAATATTATAGAAAACTAAGGGGAGCATATATAATCCCCAAAATTCCTTCTAATTAATTCGTAAAAATTATAAAACTAATGACAATAAAAGTATATGTATGTTGGTCTTCAATATATATTACCAATTTAAAAGGAATATATCAATCAATTTCGAGTCAATTAAAAATTTAATTGATTTAATTTTCTCTACCTCTTAATTTACTACTAGGATCTTCAGTTTAATAATCTTATCCATGCTCTTCTATAAATCTGGGTTCATCTGAATTCTAATGCAAATTACTGTTACGCATATAAAATTGGCAAAAACTTGTATCCAATATTACATATAAGTGATATGTGCAATTATAATGTAATTGAGTTTTTTCTTATTTATTCGCGGGTCAGATTTTGTCGGGTTGGATTAGGGCAGATTGATGGGCTTTTCTTCTTTTTCGCGTTCTTGTGATGATTATATTTGTCGATTTCTTCTTCTTCCTCTTTTTTTTAGATTGCTAGTGAATCTCATGAGTTTTCTTCTTCCTCGTTCGTGCCCTAATTTCTTATCCAATTTAATTTTCTTTGATTCGCTCCGATCTTTGGATGAAATTAGGTTTGTTCAATTGGGATTTTGGTGTGGATTATGCGAGAAGAAGAGATAATATGTATGTGATGTTGGATTACCCCTCCACACAAAATATGTGTTGAAATTCAGATCCTTCTGTACTCTTTTCTCATTTGAGAATTTTTTTTTTTTTTATCTTGGTTTTTGTTCATGTAGTAACACTCTTTTGCTCATAGGGTAACACTCTTTTATTCATGTAGTAACACTTCAAGTTGTTCTTTAAATCTGCAATTTTGGATTGGGAATTTCTTTTCGCGCTTGTACTGATTTTATTCACTTGCTAACACGATTTTTCTTAATAGAGTAACATTTTTTTGTTCATATAGTAACACACAAAAACAACTTGAAAAAAAAAATTTGGACTAAGGATTTTTTTCGCGCTTGTACTGGTTTTTGTTCATGTAGTAACATTCTTTTGCTCATAGAGTAACACTCTTTTGTTCATGTAGTAACACATAAAGTTGTTCTTTAAATCTGCAATTTTGGAGTGGGAATTTCTTTTCACTCTTGTACTGATTTTGTTCATGTGGTAACACGTTTTTCTTCATAGCATAACATTTTTTGTTCATGTAGTAACACACAAAAATAACTTGAAATTTTTTTTTAAAAAAATTATGTGCTCAATAAGAATTGAACCTGCGACCAAATACACTAAAAATAAACTAGAACCATCAGATTACAACACAATTCAATAAAAACATCCTTGCATAAAATTTAATAGGTAAATAGTCAATTGACCTGCCCAATCCGCTCAACCCTCCCTGCACTGCCCTCCCGCCCGACCTTCCACATGACCCGCAAATTTTAGCTTATTTTGTTTTAATTGTGATGTATTGCACATAATATTAGTGTGAAATATTTCACACAAGACATACTTTATAAAATTTTACTGTTTAAAAAATATTAAATTTTTAAATAATGACATTTTATAATAATAATTAAAAAAAACACCTGAACTTGATTTTACCAAATTTTTTTTTCATAAATATGCTAGTGCAAAAGTGAACGTACAGACATAAATACATCTTGTTGATGTTTATATTAATTACTAATGATTGGACATTTCAGTGGAACGACTACTGAATCAGTGATTGAACTTTAACATGATTTTTGTTTGTAGTTGATGTCAGTTGCAGAGAGAAGATAGTTTAGTGAGGGGGCCGAAAAATAAATAATATTTAAAATTATGTATTAAAAGATGTACTCCTTTCCATCCGCAATAACATGTATCAATGTTTTCATAATTGAATCGATCATTGAATCGGTTTGAGCACCGATTCGCTGTTCAACCGGTCGGATCGATTGGACCGTCGGTCCAAACGTTAAAATAATTATTTATATATTTTTTAATATTCTCTATATTATATTAAAAAATATGCATTTATAAGATTTATATCGAAATAGACCCAACAAAATAACAAAACAAAAGTAAAAAAACTGAAAACAACTCACGTTAAAATATCAAACTACGTGGTATATAATCCCTAATTAAAATTTAAATTAAAAAATCAAAAGTATTAAATACATTTAAAAAATTATTAAATATGTGAGTTCCAATAAAATGAATAAAATATTAAATAATTAAACCGAATTCTTTTTTGGGCCCAACATCAACGTGAGGTGGGAATTAGAAGTGTAGAACATATTCTTTAAGCTAACAAACAGGTCCTAATTTTTTTAGAAGTGGGAATATTTATAAAAGAAAAAAAAATATAAAAGGTAATATTAAAAATTTAAAATCCAAATCTGAATCTGCGTCTCTTCAAAAAAACCTAAATCTGCGCCGCTTCATCCCTCTCCACTGCTCCACCTTTCCATCGTTTCACTTTCATCCCTCCCAACAAAATCAATGTTTAGCTATTTAACATTAATTCTATATCCCTCTCAAAATCCCTTGGAGGCAAAACATATTAGTTTACAAGGACAGACACCCACCTCATCTCAACAGTGCCCTTCAATCGCCGCTGATTGTCGGCTAGTTCGACACAACAGAGGTCAGTTGTAGATGTGTAATTGGATTTGAGTTGGAATTTATCCGATTTTGAATCAAGAACAAAAGTATTGAATACATTTATTAAAAAAAAAATCAGGAAAAAAAAAGTTTTCCGATTGTCCGATTTTCACCAGTTTTGATCGGTTCTAACCGGTTCGACCATAAAAGCGGGTTTATAGGTGTGTTCGGACCGGATTTATGATCGGTTCCCAGTTGAACCGGCCCGGTCCGGTCCGGTTCTAACAACACTGACGTGTACCTCTATCCGGGCACATAAATTAAGAAAATTTATTTTATTGATATTATTTAAATCAATTATAATGATATTGTGAAGAGTGACTCTCTTGTGAAATATTGCACACAATGGATATGTGCAATATGACCTATTTTGGGCAACATGTGATAATATTCGCGAGTCGATTGGCAGTGGATACGGGCTGAAAATTAAATTCGCGGGTCAACTTCAGTTTTTCTGGGCGTTACCCAACTCGGATATAGGGTTAATATTTTAATAGAGAAAGTTTGATAATAAGATCTTTATAGCCTAATGGCTTGATTCTACTTGATAAACCTAAAGGTTACAATTGGCCGAGCATATCAACATCAATCACGCTTGCAATTTTGCTCGCCGGATATTCATTCTCAACCCTGGTCTTATGAGGTTGTTCAGGCCAATCAAAATCATAACGAGCACTATACTCGGTATATGTTGGGCTATGAGGAAGACCAACAGGGATGTCGAGCTCCGTGTTCTGTTCGCCGTCGAATCCTCTGTTCGACTCATCAACATTCTCAGCCACCAAGATTTCCTCCCTCATATAGTCATCATCCCTATTTACATCGTGACTATATTCAACCCTAAACCCAATTTGGGGTTGGGACAAAGAATCTTCACCCGAATCATCTAAAAAATTGGTACGGGCTAAATCCCTATCTAATTCATTTAGGGCATCATCGAAATCCGATGAAAGAATGGCAAATGACTGTCGAACTTGCCAATGGGATCTTGAACCCAAGGCATTCATCTCCGGCGCATTAGCACCACTACGGGAGATCGGGCGAAAAGAGGAGGAAGAAGAACTTGAATGGGAAGTCATAATTGAAATTAAAGAGCGCACGAAATAGTTACCTGAAAGAAATCCTTCGCTGAAATAATCAAGCTCTTGCCGAAAATTTCAAACGGGACGGAATGTAAAGAGAAAGACGAGAAGATGAAAAGAAGGACTGAGGCGACAAAATAGGTATTTATAGATGCTGCAAAATTCAAAAACGAGGGTTCTGACACAGAAGACGAAGCGACACTCACAATTGACGCGACTCAATATATCCAACAGTCGGGCCCCCATGATGAATACAAAGCGGCCCGGCTGGGGGTATTGTTGTGTTCGATACAATTACTCAATTTATTCGTACACATCAGAGGGACACATGTATTAATCAACTATTAAAATAACTATGCTCGATGGACAAGTGTACTCGCCAGCTTGCCGACCAAACATGTTTGTTCGCCAACTTGCCAACCAAACAAGTATGCTCGCCGCTCGCCGACCAAGCCAGTATGCTCGCCACTTGCCGACCAAGCGAGTCTGTTCGCCAAATCTGGCAAGCCTCATAGTTATTCTCATATGCTCGATGAGGACAGAGTTCCGGTATAAAATTGATATGGTCAAAGAGGCGAACAGGGCAATCAGTCGAGCAAAAGTTGATATGGACGACAAAAAAAAGTCTTTATAAACAAGTAAATCGAAGGTCAACCGGGAAGATGAAGTTGAAAATGCGGGCAAAGATCACATGAGTTCTTTGCAAGACCCAAGTCTCCATTTCGTACTTGCCAAAAACCAGCTCATGTTTGCCGAAGTACTATAAACAGAAGAAAAAAGAACAAGAGCCGGGTTCAGAAAATTTCCGGAGGAGTTCAGTAAAATTCACAAGCACTCACACTTACTCTCAAAATCATCATCTTTCATAAGATTTTTTCCCATGAGAAGTATCGTGTACTGTGTATGTAAACCTCGCAACATGACATCCCCGGCTTGGAATGCCCCAGAGTAGTCATTTCTGATTTAACCGAGTCAACAAATTCTGTTATTTACCGTATATCGTAACGTATTTTATTTTTGTTTGTGAGTTGTTATCAAATTAGCCACATAGAATTCTCATAAAAATGACTCGCAACAATTGGTATTTAGAAGGAGGGTAGAAAAAAACCAAACCCATACACAATCTTGTAGATAATGAGGCGAGAAAAAAAGAAATATAATGTCTCAATCTAGGAATACTCGGTGGAGAGTCGGGGGAGAGAGAGCCGACCTCACGCTCAAAAAGAGGCTCAGCATCAGCCTCCAAAAATCAGTCCGTGAAAACCATCAATCTTGAAGATATCGCCAACGATCCGACGCCCACAACAAAGGCCATCACTTTCTTGTTGCGAGCACAAAAAGAGAGGGCCGAAAAGGAGTTGGCCAAGTTGAAAGTTCAAGATGATGATGATCGACTTCGCATACACCCGATAGCGAGCAAGTCAAGTTGAAAGTCGCAGCGAGCGGGCCAACAAAAGGTTGATGATATGTCGGATGACGAAAGCAACCCAAGGGTCCGGACCATCGGCGTTTGGACATTTGAGGCTCTCCGTTAAAGACCGAATCGGCAATCATAGGAGACAGGATCCCGGGAGGGAACAGCCGACGAACATGCCGGCTCCTTCAGATCCTCATGATCGCCCACATCCCGAAAGACAACAAGAACAATAAAAATCAGTTGGAACTAAATTGTCTATCCATCATCGATTGGGTAGTCGAGGATGAACGAAAGGGGGGATCCTCTATCACGAGCATGACCCTCGTGTCCTCATGATGGGACACCGATCCAAGTCTATCGGGCCCACAAAATTACGTAGTAAAACGCAGAAAAGCAATCGAGAGCTTACAGTCGACTCGGGCCGCAACGGTAGGATTCTCATGGGCGAAAGCACAATGTCGCGTTTCACATTAACACCATGACAATACCAAGATAAAAAAAAGTAGTTAAGATCCCACCACCAATCCCTTTATGTTCGGCGTCGAAGTCGACCTACATGTTCACCTCAACAAATATTCAGACTTTATGATCGCTAAGGCGCCATCGACGCAACGTAGAAGGTCATCATTTCCATGACAAGCATGCATCCCTACCACGATGGTTTTTCGCCACAAGGTCCATCACGTCTTTTCGCCTAATTAGGATAGAAAATTCCCTCCATTTTCATCTATACAGGCTCGGCCAAAGACCAAAATAGAGGTTGGCACATTTCTCCCGGCTAAAGGGTGAGTCGGTCGAGCATACATAGAAAGATTTGACAAATGTTTATGCGATGGAGCCCCGGTTGAAGAGGATGCCAAGATCCTCACGGTGGTGGTGAGGCTTCGACCCTAAATCGGATATGTGGAAAGCCGTGCATCGGGATTGGTGAACACATATATCGAATTCGAAGAAAAGCGGCGACCAAGATTATAGTATCACGAGGATCTCTTTCACCCAATCACGGTTAGGCGAAACAACAACAAAAGAGTTTTTGGTAAAAAAGTAATGAATGGGGGGTATAAACCCCGGGATCTTTTTAAACCATTTGAAGAAGGAAGCGGCGATGCCCTACGAAGTCTTACAGGCGTTTGTTGAAATAATATTTAATCAAATTAAAGATCGGGACATATTGGATAAGCTATGAAGAATCATAATGGATAAAAATCGGCTTAATGCTTCCAAGTTTTGCAGTTATCATGAGTACATCGGACATAATACCGAAGAATGTCGTGATTTACTTCGCCAACTTTGGAAGTTGTATGAAGAGAATCGTCTTACGCAGTTCCTCAAAAACCGGCGAGCAGAGACTCCCGAATAGAAAAATTAGGTGATCGTAGGGGTAAGCGTAAGGCCGAAGAGGCATCTGATAGTGATCCCGAGAAATCCCGCAAGAGGTCAGAATTACCCAAAAGAAGGGCACCTACCATGAGTAGAGGTCGAGAGAGTCAAAAAATCAACATGATTCATCCTGATTATGGTCCAGTGGGTGGATGCTATTAGGCATCGACATTATCGAACATGCGAAAGAAGATGGAGATGCGTGCCATGCAAAGCATCCATCAAGTGAAGGTGGCGAGCACATCAGCTAGCATGCCACCCTCTCACCAAATCATGTTCTCGGAAGACAATCTCGACGGCATAATCACCCCCCACAATGACTCTCTAACCATCAGCGCTTAACTTTTCGGTTTGAAGGTGCATCACCTCCTGGTCGACACCGGAGCATATGCGAACATTCTGTTCGTTAACACTCTGCACCAAATTGAGAAGCAAGTTGGGGACCTAAGTAGTTATATAGAACCATGTGATCACACCATCATGGGTTTCGGGGAATCTATAACCCGGCCCTATGGTCTAATCAGGTTAGGAGTCGAGCTAGAGTCAACTTTAAATCCGGAGATCCGACGAACTAGAATGCTAGACTTTGTAATCGTCGTCGCTCCATCTACTTATAACGGGTTTTTAGGTCTCTCATTTATTCAGGAATTTAAAGCTGCTTGTTCGACTTATTACTATTGTGTTAAATTTCCAACTCAAGAGGAACAGTGGCGTAAAGGCGACGGTAAAAAAAGCTCGAGATTGTTTTTTGTCATGCTTGCGCGGAAAAGCAAAATATCATTAACATGATGGAGCAAACATGGGAGACCGAAGAATCAAGCCAAACAGGGCGAATATATTGCCGAGGACTCTTATATCTCTCTCTCGACGAAAGCACATCTCCACGGCGAACACGTAACAAGGAGACGATAACTCGTGTTCCGAGATCTAATGAACATTGATCCACCAAACGAGTTACTGGGACTAGAACCTCAGATAGGTTTTGATCCTATGGAGGTAGTTGACGAAGACGGGGTCAATCGAAGATCCTCGATGGAAGCAAAAAAAAAGAAAGCAAAGCGCGTGGAACAATTGGAGTCTATCAACATCGACCCGATCGAATAGGAATTAGAAGTGTTTATTGGTTGAGAATTAGGAACCATTCCGAAGAAATGATCGCAGATCTTCGAGAAAACTTGGATGTGTTAAATGCAGTCGGGTCACACGAGGACATGGTAGGCATTGATCCTAAACATGCATGTGTTTCTCTTAACCTTGACCCAACACAAATTCCAATAATCCAAAAGCGCAGAAAAAATTCAAATCAGAGAAGTATCACGGTATGGATAGTGAAATCAAGAAATTGCTCGATAATAAATTGATTCGAGAAGTAAAGTGCCCGAGATGGCTTGCTAACCCTGTGCTCGTCCACAAATCTAACGGAACTTGGAGGTTGTGCATAGATTTCACTGACTTAAACAAGGCATGGCCGAAAGACAATTTCCCGATGCCACATATCGATTATTTGGTCGATAACGCAGCGGAGACATGACATGACCTTTGGATGCATTCTTTGGGCATAACCAAATACCCATGCATCCAGGCGATCAAAAGAGTACGGCTTTATGCAGCGAAATGAATATGTATTGTTGGCAACGCATGCCATTCGGATTAAAGAATGCTGGAGCAACGTATCAACGTTTGGTGAAAAAGATGTTCGACGAACACATAGGTCGAACAATTGAGGTGTACATTGATGACATTGTGGTAAAAAGCGAGCATAAGGAAGACCATATTATCCACCTCGCACAAACGTTTGATATTCTCAGGGAGTACAGCATGAAGTTAAATCCAGAAGAAATGCGGTTTTGGGGTTCATTCGGGGAAAATTCCTAGGACATATGGTCGGTCGGCGGGGATTGAAGCGAACCCATCAAAGATTCAAGCCATGCTCGACATGCGAGTCCCCGAAGTGTGAAAAGAAGTCCAAAAATTAATGGACGTTTGTCTTACGTAGTTCGGTTGTATATCACTTAACCGGAGACAAATGCAAACCTTTCTTTGACGCGTTAAAGAAAGGAAATTCCGATGGGACGAGCATTGCCAAAATGCATTCGAAGTCATTAAAGCAATACCTTGCAGATACTCAAACATTATCTAAGCTTTGTTCGCGCGAACAACTTTATTTGTATCTTCTTTGCATCGAGAACATGCAATTAAGCGTTGTGCTCGTTAAGGCGAGAAGTGCATACACTGCACTATTTATTATGTAAGTCAAGTACTCAAATAATCGAGCTTCGGTACCTCCATCGAAAAACTTCGTTCAGAAACTCTGGGATGGCGTAATGAGCCCAAAACTGCGCGACCATACTTTTTCGATCACTTTCGAGGTGTTAATCACATTCCATTGCAACAAGTTCTCTATAGGGACCGACAAATTAATGGCGGGCGATTACTCAAGTGGGCGGTGGAGTTAAAGGCAATTGGCATTACGTTCGCACCATGAACAACAATGAAGGGCGGTATGGCCGATTTCATGGTTGAACCGACATACCCATAAATACCCGAAAGAGGTGTCGACCAACCATGGCACATGTATGTAGACGGCTCATCCACAAGTTCAAGAAGGCGGGGAGTGGTTCTCATCATTTGACTCGACAAACTTTCATAACAAACCATCCGTTTTGATTTCAATATTTATTTTATTTACAAATAATGGCCGAAAGTACAAAGCTTTGATCATTTGGACTACACACATGGCTATGACAATGGGAATTAGAGGTTGATGATTTATAGCGATTCTCAAATAATCGTATATACCAAGTATTAGGTGAGTCTGAAGCTAAACGAGGCTAACAAATGACACAATATCAATGAAGAACTAGCAAAGGAGTTGCTTGAACAATTCGAACAAGTTTACATAGAACAATTACCACGATTGGATAATTCGAATTCACGATGCCCAAATTGGCACGATCGGGTAATACGAAGGAGTGGACGAAGCACGATAGACATTGTGGTCGTCATAACTTGTTCGCCATCAATTCCCATTTTTGTGGTCGCCCATGATGACGGTTAACAAGAAAACTGGATGACTCCAATTTTAAGTTACTTATAAAAAGGACTTCTCCTCAAGATAAAGCACAATGTTTACTACTGCGTATCGGATTACAAATCGCTTTCGTTATACTATCCTAGATGGCGGGCATTTATACAAAAAAAGTTTCTCACTTCCATTATTGAAATGTATTACTCTTGAAGAGGGTCATGTGATTCTGGAACAAATTCATGATGGAGTATCACGGAAAAAACCATACAATTGGGCTTGTCTGGCATATAAAATTATCGGACAAGGTTATTATTGGCCTACTCTCAAGAAAGAAAGATTAAGATGCGTATGCCAAGATGTCATAAGTGTAAGTACACGCCCACTTATCCATAGTCCACCAAGAACTAGTATTTTTTTGACCCGTGGCCATTTGCTAAATGGGGAATCGATTTGATCGGCCCATTTCCTCTTGGCACATCGGGAGTAAAATATGTTGTGGTTGCCGTTGATTACTACAATTAAATGGGCGGTCGGGAAATTATTGTTAAAGCCACCGAACAAAGAATGTGGAATTTTGTTTGGAAAAATATCATTTGTCGTTTTGGGCTTCCCCAATCATTGGTAACGAGATAATGGCAAATTTGAGTTCGATGGAAGTGAATTCAAAACACAAAATTGTGCTCGTTTGGGGCATAAAAAACATTACTCTACTCTGTATTATCCCCTACCAAATCAAGCGGACAAAAGTAAAATTGTCGAAAAATTATCAAGCATACCCTCAAAGCTAAACTTGATAATTCGAGGGAGGATAAATTTCAAGAGTTACGAAGAAATATTATGGGCTATACTGTCGTCTACTTTCGAACATCAAGCTGCGGAAACCCCGTTTGCCACGGCATTTGGTGCAAAGGTCGTTATTATCTAAAGATAAGTTAAGATTCGAGCCATCGGACAATGACTTTTGGAAAGCACATCAACGACCGGTAGCAGGCAAATCCGCCCTAAGTCATCCCGAACTGTTGGAAGAAAGAAGGATGGGCCGATTTCTTGAGAACGCCATGTATAAAAAAAATCGAGAAAAAGTTCTATAATTCCAAAGTCCAAAACAAGATTCGAGGTTCAAGCGTGGCGGAACATTTGGTTCTAAGACGAAGCAAGGGGTACCAAGTGGTGTGTTCGACCTTGGCCGTGCGTGGGAAGGTCCATTCGAGAGTTCTGAAGCAACTTTAAGCGGGGCATATGATTTGGAAGATGTTTGAATGGAGTTCCGTTTTGTCTATTCGTGGAATCGTCGCCAAATCTGAAAAAGTATTATCGAGAACGACGAAAGCACAATGGCCGAAAGCATAATCGACCATTCGGCTAAGACGAAAGCGGGACAAACACCGAGGAAGAAACACCGCGTCAAAATAAACCACAAATTTCTGAATCTTCTAGAAGAAATTTTGGTAGCATTGCAAAGACTATCAAAAATAATAGAAGATACGTGTCAAAACAAGTTGAGAAGTGGTGGCAACCAAAAGAGGTATGTGTCAATCCTTGAATAAGAATCGCAAAAAACAAGGACAAATGTCAAAATGAGGATTTAAAAAAGAAGGCCAACACCAACTAGCTATCTTGCTAAAGACTGTTTGGGATGGTAGTATAAATTGGCATATTGATGGTGAAGAAAAAGAAAAAGAAAAAAAGAGAAAAAAAAAAAAATCTGCGGAGACATATTAGAAGAAAATTCAAGTTATCGGAGATAGTTGGTTTGGTATGCCTCGGACGAAGTTTTCGACACTTTCGATTAAAGAATCATTTTGCTAACTTAATCATGTGTCTGGCGCTTTGCTCTAAATCGAGCTTTATATCCGTAAGAAGACACTTCGAGCAAGGTTGGTGCTCGTTCACGGACTCAAGATGCTACAGAGTCATGGTTGACACTTCCGCACGCTTGCTTATCGCGTCTTATGCAAGAAGTAAATCAGTAGTCCCTATGCATCCCCAAAATCTCCTCCGGGGGTGGGATGTCGCAAGCGTCCATGGCGAAATAGCAGCGTGGATGTTGATGCTCAGCATCTACGAAGGGATAAAAAGGCGTAAAGAAAATAGACTTTTGGTTCAGTACCGATCTATGTCTGAGGAAGAGCGTGCTGTATATCGCCACAAAAACAATGTCCGGCGAAAGGTTTCCGCGTAATCACGGCTTGTCGGGGAGGGGCAAAATTCGATGAAACATAGTTTTGTTGTTGCTCGAGCATATTACTTGAAGAAAAGTAGAATGAGACCGATCCGCCTCATACTTGTCAACATCAATTCATTCATATCAAACTATTTCTTGCAAACCCCGCCTTTGATGAGAGACGAGATGAGGCGAGTTTTATGTATTTCATGACAAGGTTTTGAATTTAGCAAAACCATAGATGTCTATAGTTATGTGTAATAGAAAAAGTCTTCAAATGTAAAAGGCGTAATAGAATACCAGCGTGTTGCGAAGCATTTTTGTTTGTTAAGTTAAAGCCTTGAAATAGGTTAAAAACTTTCATCATAATGGACTTAATAAAATGGGATGACTTAACAAAGCGAGTATAAAGCGAAGTTTGTGTTCACCTTTCAAAACAATTGTCTTAGATACCCATGTGAAGAAAAGCGAGTGATGGGTACGATCCAAAAATAAATAAGATGACTAATACTTTACAGATACAACAAAGTGAGTGATAGTCATGATGGGATCGCAGACTAAATCTGACGACGAATTTAGTAAGAATAGTGATCGCGGCTAAATAAAGACGATCACTTAAACAAGAAAGGGGGTTGCAGCTATAAGTTAACCCATCAGGTCGCAGTGACTAAATAAGACGATCAACTTTGATTTCACCTCAATAAGACAATAAAAAAATCAAAAAGTTTTCGGTGGAACATAGACACGAGATCATGTTCGAATTCATTCAAGAGAAAAGATGGCATAAACTAGGAAGCAAAACAAACATCAACCGTTCATCAACAATAAAATTCATCCTCCACGATCAGGTTAGATGAAATTGTTCAACAAGCAAATTTAACCATTCAACAAACAAAATTGTTCAAACAAGAAAGAAGAAGACAAAAAAATGACACAAAAGAAGGCAAAGAGAAATGTTCAACAAACAAAATTAAGGAATAAATTCATTATTGGGGGGGGAAAAGCGATGTGTCCAACAAGTCCCGCCTAAATGCGCTTTCGGCCCTTCAGAGCAACTCCTCCAAAGATCATCGTGCCTCGCTCGCTTTCGCCAGTAGCACATTCTGCTTTCGTCTTCGGAGGACCACTTTGTTCACTTTGCAGACCGATCGAACCCCGTTTCGGCTTTCGGTGAGTTTGGTCGATAAGACTCTTCAACGTTTGCATCCGAACCATCTTCCTCATCAAAAAATAGGGTCATCGATCTCGACCCCATCGGGAAGATTAGAGAAATCGCCTGAGATCACTCAAATCGGATATTGGAAGATTGCGATCCGGGGTTGTCGTCGTACTTCTCGAGATGGGTTCTGGCCGGGGTGTCGGCGGCGATAAGTGTTTGTCTAGCGTAAGCGGATGGCATCGACAAAGCGCATATATAAGAGAAATTTGACATGGAATCAACATACTCTCCGATGTCAATTTTGAATTTTCAAAACCCAGACGAAAGTGTTTAGTCTCTTCCACGGTGTGAGTTATTGGGCAAGCGAGTTTTCTCGCATTTTGGGGTGACCTCGATGTACGTTCGAGTTTTCGGAGCTCAACGTTTAGCTCCGGCCCCGAACTCTCATAAAATGCCGACCACCTCTTCCCGATTGCGGCAAACTCGCCGAGCAAGGCCTTGCTCCTCTCGCCCGGCGAGCATCTTCCCGAAGCTCGACGAGCATTCTCTTGAGCTTTCGAGCCTCTGCATCAGCGAGGATACTTGTCCCTGAGCCAACTTCATTTCGTCTTGAGTTTTGGTCATTTCGTTCGTCTTTTCTTGAAACTTTTAATAAGAGCCACGTAGTTGGCATGAAGATTAAGCGGACTAATCCCTAGAAGCTTTCTCAAGGAGAACCAAAGATTGGCCATGGCTCACTAGTAAAATCCGAAAAGCATGGTTTTCAAAGGCGTTGGACCCTAGGTGGCCTCTTGAGCTCGATAGTCCATGCTCGGATGGGAGTCTCGCCGACGCATACGGACATGCTCGGGAAGGCCGGGAACATTGCGAACACTTTCATATTTAAAATATTTAATAATCTTTCAATTCTAAAGCATCGTTTTAGGCGCTATAACTGTTTCAACCCGCATGTTCACAGAACAAACAAATATGATTAATCCGACCAAATCGGATGGAACAAAGAAATACTCCAATGTTGGCAAAATAAAGCAACGCATCTATTCATTCGAAAGTAGGGTCCCATCCCACAAAAAGCGATTTGTCCCGGGGAGAACCGGAATTCCGGCACATGGGAACCATAGAATGGTCCGTGTTATTTATAGGGGTCCCTTCAAAGGAAAAGAAGATGTACCACTCCATTTTGACAATTCATGCGGATCGACCAACCACGCAGGCAGCTATTACGTCGCTAAGTGATGGGGGTCGCCTCCATCGACATCGATGCTCGTCTGAGCTATCGGATTTTGATTTTCGCCAGTGCCCTCGATCTCTTTTGGATTTTTGTCGAATTTCCGCCTTGCTTTTCGACCGAACGAGTTGTCCTCTTGATCGACTCATTTTTATTCCTTGATCAGTATTGGCGAATATGTTTCGCGCTTTCTCTCTCTTTCCTCGCCGATTTGCTCATTTGGCATCTCTACCGGCTTGAATTGAGCCGACTCTTGAGGTCTCTTAGTTCGAGCCATTTCGGTGTGTTCGGATACTTACAAAGCCAAAAGGATTTGACAACGGGGAAAGCTATAGATATAAGAATATATTAAAAAAAAAAAGAACGGGAACAAAGGCACAACACATTTGCAAGTATAAAAAATAATCCTTACCCGGTGGATTCGGCGACAACTAGATGGTGAGGGCACGATAAATCCTCTCTTCTTCCATTTTGATCAAAGAAGATTCAATATCTTCACCGAAAGCGTTCTAAATATGGCTCAAGTTCAATTTGTCAAAATCTTCTTTGAAATAACTGGCGTTTGTCTCTTTTGTCCATTCTTTGCTTAAATTCTCGAAATTGAGAAAATAAGTTAAAATCGGTTCATGGTGAAGAGAAAAAACACAAAAATACTTACTTGGCCGGATCCCAAAATCGTGGGGATATCTAAGCGAGCATTTGGTTCACATCCAAAAGCGGGGCTTTTCCAATCACCCCCGATTTAACCAAAACTTCTCTTTCCAATCATTAATCTTGTTCAAAGACATCCTCGATGACCTTACATTTCGCATTTGCCCGCGAACAACCATCCGTGTTCGCCTTCGGGTCGAGACAAATGCACTAATCGAGAGAGTTCTACTTTTTGTTGGATAATACACGGGCTTCGTTTTGAATAACGAGTTAGAAAACTCATAATCATGTGCCACCCATTCGATTTTTAGGCGTGTAATGGTGATGTTCCATTCTATGAACAAACAGTAATAAATGGATGAAGTGGGAATCAAGACCCGCCTATCAGGTCTAAATTCACAAAGAACACAACCCTCGAAAAAATTTGGTACCCTTTCATTTCATCGGGACGGACCAGCGCGAAAAAACACATCTTTTCGAGTATCGTAATTCCTATACAATTGGCGAGCATATCAACATCAATCACGAGATTTGCAATTTTGCTCACGGATATTCATTCTCAACCCCGGTCCTATGAGGTTGTTCAGGCCAATCAAAATCATAACGAAAGCACTATACTCGGTATATGTTGGTTTATATGAGGAAGACCAACGGGGATGTCGAACTTCCGTGTTATGTTTGGAAATCAAATCCTCTCGTTCGACTCATCAACATTCTCACCACCAAGATTTCCTCCCTCATATAGTCATCATCCCTATTTACATCGTGACTATATTCAACCCTAAACCCAATTTGGGGTTGGGGGAAAAAGAATCTTCACCGAATCATCTAAAAAATGGGTGCAGGCTAAATCCCTATCTAATTCATTTAGGGCATCATCGAATCCGATGAAAAGAATGGCAAATGGTCATCTGAACTTGCCAATGAGATCTTGAACAGAGGCATTCATCTCGGTGCATTAGCACCACTACGGGGAGAATCGAAACGAAAAAGAGGAGAAAAGAAGAACTTGAATGGGAAGTCATAATTGAAATTAAAGAGCGTCTGAAAAATAGTTACGAAAAAAGAAATCCTTGGTTTTAAATAATCAAGCTCTTGCCGGAAATTTCAAACGGGACGGAATGTAAAGAGAAAGAGGAGAAGATGAAAAGAAGAAAGAAGGACTGAGGCGGCAAAATAGGTATTTATAGATGCTGCAAAATTCAAAAACGAGGGTTACGACCACGTAAGACAATCAACTTCGACACTCACAATTGGCGCGACTCAATATATCCAACAACCGGGCCCCCATGATGAATACAAAGCGGCCCGGCTGGGGGGTATTGTTGTGTTCGATACAATTACTCAATTTATTCGTACACATCAGAGGGACACATGTATTAATCAACTATTAAAATAACCATGCTCGATGGACAAGTGTACTCGCCAGCTTGCCGACCAAACATGTTTGTTCGCCAGCTCGCCAACTTGCCAACCAAGCAAGTATGCTCGCCGCTCGCCAACCAAGCTAGTATGCTCGCCACTTGCCAACCAAGCGAGTCTGTTCGCCAAATCTGGCAAGCCTCATAGTTATTCTCATATGCTCGATGAGGACAGAGTTCCGGTATAAAATTGATATGGTCAAAGAGGCGAACAGGGCAATCAGTCGAGCAAAAGTTGATATGGACGACAAAAAGAGTGTCTTATAAACAAGTAAATCCGAAGGTCAACCAGGAAGACGAAGTTGAAAAACGTGGCAAAGATCACATGAGTTCTTGCAAGACCAAGTCTCCAGTTTTCATGCTTGCCAAACCAAATTTCATGCTTCACAAGTACTATAAACAGAAGAAAAAAGAACAAGAGACGGGTTCAGAAAATTTCCGGAGGAGTTCAATAAAATTCACAAGCACTCACACTTACTCTCAAAATCATCATCTTTCATAAGAATTTTCCCCATGAGAAGTATCGTGTACTGTGTATGTAAACCTCGCAATATGACATCCCTGGCTTGGAATGCCCCCAGAGTAGTCATTTTCTTTTAATGGGGTCAACAAATTCTGTTATTCATCAGTATATCGTACACGTACTTATTTTGTTTGTGAGTTGTTATCAAATTAGCCACATAGAATTCTCATAAAAAACGACTCGCAACAATGAGCAAAAAGTGTGATACTAATAGACATCAAATGTGTTACTGTTGTAACCAGAATTATCACACGTCAGCAGGTCCCACCGAGACCACGTGATCTGTCGTGCTTGAAGATTTGTCATGCTTAGTGATTTATCGTGCTTTACGCATATGTTTTGTCATGCTTTATACACATGATTTGTCGTGCTTATGATTTGTCGTGCTGATCCTCTTTATATAAAGGACCTCACCCTTCATTGTAAAAAAACTCTGGAATGTTTCCCTCATTCCTCTGATATACCAACAACCATATTTCAGGGAAAAACTACGGTTCTTCCCGCAGTGTTCTTGTTCGATTTATTATTTGTTTGATGGTCAAATTCAACAAGCCACATCAGAATCGATAAATATTTGATTATCAACAATTAGAGCTAGAAGGAGGTGTTCCTGGTTGAAAAATTCATTAAGAATAGTTTGCGAAAACTCCAAAAAATCCAGAAATCACAAGAACAACTCAAAAAACCAACACAACCTTCTTCGATAACGAACCCGATCGACATCCGAAATGAAACTAAAAAAAAAAACCCAGAAAAAATCCAAAATTCCATTCCTATATTCATCCAAAGACATACAAAACCAAACAATCAGATACTTGGTCCAAATTGAAAACCCCATCTCTTCTTTCCAAAAAACCCAACACACATACCAGATGTATACATACACGTATACGCATAAACAAAAGAGAGTGAAGAAGATGATGACCACGGTATGAGGCCAGGCCTCTCCGTATCAGGCCTTGAAGACGAAATTAGTTCGTTGGCGGAGCTCACTGTGCGCCCGCTGCCTTACTCCACCATCGGCGCCCAATTGGCTGAGCCCTACCATCATCTGCTGGAGACTCGACAGAATCGGCCGACCACCATAGCTCGTAATTCGTTGAGAATTGGTCGCGCAATCACGCCGTGATCCCATGCTAATCGGCGAATCTTAGTTCGAACCATCGGCGACCCGTCGCATGTATTTACAAAGCCGCCCGCCCAAAGATTAAAAAAACAATATGGAGCAGCGTGGTAGGATCGTGGCGTTGACGTGAAGCTCGTCGACGACAAGATTTCTGCCGCCTTGAAGATGGTATAAAATACAGCGTGTGTGTGGAGGTGTGTGTTGGGGAAGATTGGGATTGAAATGAGCCCATGGGGATTGGGCCTTGTTTTAATATCATTTATGTGGGCTTAGTTTTATAAGTGTTGGGTTCGAAAAATTTTGACCACGGATATTTAAGTTTTGGGCTGTATTATATATAATAAAAGTATTGGGCCCAGATCTTTTTCTTTGGATTAATTTGTTGGGCCTGAGTTGGGTGAAATAAATTTTTGGCCCGGGATATTATTTACAAAAAGTAAATACAACCCATTTTCGCCCAAGTTTTGAAGTAAGAAATTTGGGTTATTTCTACTAAACCTTTGGGGTCATTGCTCGAAAGTAGACCTTCAAACCCATGTCATTTGTGGGCCCGATTTTTTGACCCGGATAAAAAAAATGGTGGCAAATAAAAAAAGAAAATTGGACGAGCACCGAGTCTCTCGAGCTACTCAAAGAATCTCTGCAGTCCTTTTGTCCACCCCACCAGGTTTATTCGGATAACATCATTTTAATATGCTGCAACTTATAAACTTGTCATGCACATTAAAAGTGGAGGCATATATGTCCTCGTGGCTTTCATTATTCATTTTGGTCGTGCATTAATAAATGGTCGCTGACCTAATCCCGGACGATAATTCAACAAAGACGAACGAGCCGAAGTCTTCAGGTTCACCGGCAAAACAGTTCAGATTTACAGATGCCCACAAAAAAAGCGAATGGAATGGGTACGGGTCGCAGCCTAAATAAGACGGCCCGGCGGAATAGTGATATCGAAATATAAGACGATCACGAAGAAAAAATGGGGTTGCGACATAAGTTAACCCATCCGGTGCAAAGAAAAATATAACCAATCCAATCGCAACTAAATAAGACGATTGAAAAACCAAAGAAGTCGGGTTGAACACAAGGACATATATCATGTTCGATTTCATTCAAGAAAACGACACTACCGGCCAAATTACAAAAAAGCCCATTTTGGGCTATTTATCCGAGGTCTCCCGGCAAAGAGTGGTGTCGAGCACAACCTTGATAAAGAAGATGACAAGAAAAGGGCTTACCCGGCGAAAGAGCACTGGGGCAACCCCGAAGAAGTTTACGCGTGTTTCGCATCAAACGCACGTGACGCACCACACCATTACCACCGTCGAAAGCAAGACAATTATTCCGTCCGAAATTGGTCCCACCGAAGCACTACCCGCGTGTCCCACCGGCATTCACGGCTTAAAGATTTGTCATGCTTAGTGATTTATCCACCTTTTTACGATATGTTTTGTCACTTTTTATGCACATGATTTGTCGTCTTTGATCCTCTTTTATATAGCCGACCTCGCCTTCATTGTAAAAAAACTCGAATGTTTTCATTCCTCCGATATATACCAACAACTACATTTCGAGGAAAAACATTGCTCTTCCCCAGTGTTTTGTTCGGTTATTATTTGTTTGATGGTCAAATTCAACATGCTTACATCGAATCGCGATAAATATTTGATTATCAACAATTAGAGCTAGAAAGTGGTGTTCTGGTTGAAAAATTCATCAAGACGGTTTTGCTAAAACTCCAAAAAATCCGTAAATCACAAGAATAACTTAAAAACCAACACAATCTTCTTCGATAACGAACCCGACGACATCCTAAACGAACGAAACCAAAAAAAAACCCGTAAAAATCCAAAATTTCATTCCTATATTCATCCAAAAGCATACAAAACCAAACAATCGATTTTGGTCCAAATTGAAAACCCCATCATCTTTCTTTCCAAAAAACCAAACTGCATACCACATGTATACATACGCATTTTAAAGATAAACAAAAAGTGAAAAGATGACACGGCGCCTGAGGCCTCGGCTCACCATCGCGGCTGCAACGAAATTAGTTCGCCGGAGTTTATTCGCTTGCCGCCCGCTTTTGATCCGCATCGGCGCCATTTCATAAACTCTTTTCGTGATTGGCGATGCTAGAGACTCGGCTGAATCGGCCGCTTTCACCATAGCTCAGACGTAGACATTCGCCGCCACGCCGTAGTCCCTTTTTACGGGCCGAATCCATTTAACTTTCGACGCATCGCCGGGTTCTAAAACGATATTCCGCCCCGTCCGAACAATATGGCTCGCGTGGTAGGATCGCGTGGCGTTGAGCGTCCATCCGTCGAGACGGGTATTGATTCGCCGCCTTGAAGATGGGATAAAAGGTACGCGTGTGTGTGGGGGTGTGTGCAGGGAAAGATTGGGATTGAAATGAGCCCGTAGTCGATTGGGCCTGTTTTAATATCATTTATGTGAACTTTAGTTTTATAAATTGCGATTTGCGTTTTAAGGGGTTCTTTGTATTTTATTTAATAAAGTGGGCCCGAGATCTTGCCTATTTGGATTAATTTATTGGGCCGAGGCGAAATTGAAATAAATTTCCGCGGAAGATATTTACAAAAAAAAGTAACAACCCGTTTTCGCCCAAGTTTTTGAAGCATGAAATTTGGGTTATTTTTACTAAACCTTTTGGGCCTTTCTCGAAAGTAACCCCGACCCAAATTCGTTTGTGGGCAGTTTTTATTGATAAAAAAAAAGAAAAAACGGTGGACAAAGTACGAAAAAAAATTGGACGATTAACTTGAGTCTCCGAAGCTTCTCGAAAGAATCTCTTGCAATTTTTGTCCACCCCTTGAGGTTTATTAGGATAACATCATTTTAATATACCAAAGAACTTATAAACTTGTCATGCACGACATTAAAAGTGGATAAGATATATGTCCTCGTGGCTTCTCATTATTCATTTTGGTCGTGCCCAACAAATGGTCGCAGACCTAATCCCGACGACCGAACAAAACGAACGAGCCGAGTCTCAGGTTCACGCTTTGGGCGAAGCAACAGACTTACAGATGCCTACAACAAAACAGCAACGTGCGGGTCGCAGCCTAAATAAGGCGGCGAAGCGAATAGTGATCGCAGCAAGCGTATCACGAAAAAAAAAGGGGTTGCACATCGCCGTTGGCGACAAAATCACCAATCCGTCCGCAACGGCATTCGTGAGCCATTGAAAACCTTTGCGGCGTTGAAACAAGGACATATATCATGTCCATTTGATCTGGGGAAAAACGACCTTATTCCAAATTACAAAAGCCACTTCGGCTATTTATTGTCGAGGTCTCTCGTGGTGGGTGTCAAAACCACAACTCGACAAAAGAAAGCAGAAAAGGCGCTTACGCGCAGCGAGCATCACGGGAGGCAACCTCGAGGCGACCTCAATCCACCTCAAGCTTTCACACCACCATTAGAGCACGCACTACACCATCGGCGACGCTGTATTCCACCGGCGCTCCATCCGCCTAGATCATTCGCCCCACGACGTTCATCCACCTTTACGGGCGTTGATTCCACCCGGTCTTCCGTGATTCGGCGGCGATATCTTGGCGGCAGATCTATCTGATCGGTGTTCATCCGCCTTTCCCGACGTTCATCATCGCTTTTAGCGGCGTTGATGCGTCGTATTCGCGAAGCAAACACTACACCATCGGCGACGCTGTATTCCACCGCATTTAAGACGCCTCGCCATCCGAGGTCGACGGTAGATCATTCGCCCCACGACGTTCATCCACCTTTAAGAAAAGCGTTACCATTCGAAAGAGCACGGGTAACCCGACGGCGACGATATTCCTTTCACTCGTGCAAGCTCGCACACCATTAGCGAGCACGCATCACGCTTTTATTGCTCCATCTCAGATTCCACCATTGATTCACCTTTCGCCATACCGCTGGCTGACCGCCTGGGCTTTTTGTTGGTCTTTCGCTTTACGACACAGAGCCCCTGCTGAAGGAAAGTTGTTTCCTCGCTTATCTCGGCGACGTAGATTATCTCATTTCCCAGAGTCTATCCGTGATTACTTATATTGATTCGCTTCGCTTAAAGTAGTTTTCCGTGACGGGCGACGCTACAGAGCCCCAGCTGGGAGAAGCGCTTCCTGGCGATCTTGCTGACGAGATCATTCGCTTCACCCGGTGATTCATCCGCTTTTTACGGGTAATTGATTCGCCCATTTTTAGCGCGCCGCCTTCCGCGACGACGCCAGATTCCGCCGAAAGGAAGCGGCCTCGCCATCACGCATGAGATTCATTCGCCTTCCGACGCTTCATCCATATCCGCTTTTTACGGCGTTGATTCGCTCAGCTTTATAGCATCAAGCCTTGACGGGCGACGCCAGATTCGCCGAAGAAAGCACTTCTCGCTATCTTCGAAGTCGCAGCGATGATCATCCGCTTTAATCCGCTTACGATATTGATTAACCTTTACAAAGGGCTTTGTTTATCGGGCGACTCCGTATTCCGGCTGAAGCGAAAGCGCTCGCCATTCGGCGCGACAGATCATATTCGCCTCGACGGTTCATCCGCTTTACGGCAACGGATGATCTACCCGCCTTTTTAAAGCCGGGTTTTTGTAAAGGCGACAAGCGTATCCGCTAAGCTAAGCGCTCGCCAACTTGATGAGATTATTCGCCTTACAAAGATTTATCCGGGCTTACGGTATGGATTCGCTTGGCTTTTTAGACGTTGATATTCTCTATCTATGACGCCGCCAGATTCCGCTGAAATGTTGGGCTCATATCTTGCCGATAAAGATTGATGCTTCTCCCTGCTCATCCGCGTGCATGGCTGACCGTCATGAAAGGCCGGGTTTCCGTGACGGGCGACGCAGACTCGCCAACGTTAGCTCGCTTATCTTGCCGATAAGATCATCCGCTTTACTACAAGGATTCGCTTCAAGTGGTGCTACTGCCTTAAACACGGCGAAGCGCAGAGCCAGCCGAAGCGCTCGCCATTCGCAAGTGATTATTTCCGCTTTATTGCTGCTTCATCTCGCTTTTTACGCTGGATTCGCCACTTTAGCGCCGGGTTTCAGACGATTTACTGCTAAGGCTCACCGGTGCCGCTTTCCTCGCCATCTCGGGACGAGATCATTCGGCCCCTTGCCGCTGATCTACCCGGGCTTTGCATTATCCTTCCTCATCGCCGACGGTTATTCCGCCGAGCGGTTGGTTTCGCCATCTCTGACGAGATCATCCGCCTTGCCAGCTGCTTCATCCGCTTTACTTGCGATTGATCAAGACCTTGGCATCGCCTTCCGCCGGCGGACAAGCAGATTCCGGCTGAAGCGAAGTTTCCTCGCCATCTCTCGCGACGAGATCATCCTCCCTCCCGACACTGCTCATATCCACCTTTATTGGTGGTTTTATCTCGGCGGCTACTTTGCGCTACCGCCTTCCGTGATTGGCGACGCCGCCAGACTCGCCGAGAGAGTCATTGCTTCGCCACTCGCAGCGACGAAGTTCATCCACTCTTTACGACGTTGATTTACTCCGCTTTTTAGTAATCGCCTGGTGATAAAGGGACGCTACAGATTCCGCGAGTGAGCTGGCTTCGCTTATTCACGAGATCATTCGCCTTGGGCTGCTCATCCGCTTTTTACTACATTGATTCGCTTACCTATATACCGGGTTTTCTCAGACGCAAGAAAGCGTATTCACCAATAAGCTGCTTTCTCGCTATCTTGGGGCGGTCGGCGTTGATCTGCCCGCCTTTAGCGTTAGCCTTCCCCAGCGCATATTCATCGGCGAAGTGCTCCTACGGTGTTGACAAAATCGCCGTCACGGCGTTAATCCCTCGCTACGGCGTGATCTGCCTTAGCGCTTTAAACCGATGCGTATTCGGCAGCGTGTATTCCGCGGGCGCTGCTCGCCATCTTGGCGGCGAATCATTACTCCTCCTCGGCGTTCATCGCCTTTCCGGCGTTGATCTGCCAATGCCTTTTAAGGGCGGCTTCTTACTCGGCGGCGCGTATTATTTCCTCACGGCGGCGCAGATCACCGCCCTCGGCGTTCACAAGATACGGCGTTGATTTACGCCTTTTTCGGCAGCCTTACGTAAGCGGCGTTGATCTGCTCCGCCACTGGCGATGGATCGTCAGCACTCACGGCGTTTATCTTCCCTTCGGCGATCACCAGTATTCCGCCGGCGCGTATTCGCGGCGGCTCTCCTTGCCATCTTAGCGACAAGATCGTCGCCTCCCCGGCGTTCATCCGCCTTTCGGTGTTGATCACGCCCATTATAAGCTGGTCTTCGGCAGCTTCAGTATCCCGCCGGCTTCGCTATTCGCCATCAAAGCACTCGACGATCGTCGCCCTCCGGCGTTCATCGCCTTTCGGCGTTGATCACCATATCTTTTCATCCGTCTTCGGCGGCGTATTGATGCGCCACCATACATCTGCGGCGACAAAAGATTGTCCTTCCCGTTCGTCCCGTACTGACGAGTTGATCTACCGGCCCTTTAGGTGCTGGCCATAAAATCGGCGGCGTATTCCAAGATCCATTCACCCTATCTCGGCGAAACAAAATTCATCGGCGTTCATCGCTTTATGGTGTTAATCTGCCAGCTTTTTAAAGCGGCCAGCCTTCCTTAAGCCATATTCGGTGTCGTACTTTCACCGCCATCACCGTGCGAATCATCCGCCACCGGCGGCGAGATCATCAGCCTTTTTGCGTTCATCGCCTTTTAAGTGCTGTCGATTTGCCCGGCTTTTAAGTGGCCTTCACCATCGCGACAAGATCATTCATTCCACCGACGTTAAATCGCCTTTATGGTGATGATTTACCAGCGACTCTGAGATCATCAGCATCTTTGATGCGTATAAATCCGCGCTACCGCCGTCTCGATGCAGATCGCTTTTAGCGTTCATCCGCCTTCGTGTTTCTGGCTTCGTATTCGCGTCGTAGAAGTGCTCGCCGCGTTCGTCCGCCTTCTGCGATCTGCGCCCTTTTTAGAGTTGGTCTTGCTCCGCTTTGCCGACCAGATTCGCCGAGAGAGTTGTTTCGCCATCCCCATGATTTAGATCGACCGCTTTACGGGCGCTTCATCCGTCAGTTATTGTCGACCGCCTTCGCTTCTTGCTGACTTCTTGTTTTGCTGCGGACTCCATTCGCTTATCGTTAACTCATTTCATTTTCATCGACTTCGCTGCCCTCTCAGAAGACCGCGACAGTCAATGATGATTTATACGAGGTAAAAGTTGCAACCCGCTTCGCCGAAAGTTGGTCGACATTTAATGAGCCGCAAACTTACTTCCTATAGATCGCATTACCGAGTAAGACGATCCGGACGGAGTAAAGTCACAAACCGCTTACCAGAAAGTGTCAGACGACGAGCTTAAAACCTCATACTCCTCAAGTATCTAAAGAGAGGAAAGAAAGTCGCGACACATTTCGGCCGTAGAAGTGGTCGACAGCGAAAGAACAGAAAAAGACTTCAAACGATGGGGCTCACCTCAAAATCGAAAGCCGAAAAAACTTCGACGATGGGGCTCCCTCGGCGCACGAAACCCTGAAAAAGATTCAGACGACGGGCCTCGGGCACGAAAGCACAAAAAAGACTCAGACGACGGCCCTCAAGCACGAAAGATAAAAAGACTTCATAAAAGAGGCTCCCCTCGGCACGAAAGACAGAAAAAGACTCGCATAACGGGCAACCTCGGCACGAACGAAAGTAAAAAAACTCAGACGACGGGCTCACTCAAGCACGAAAGCACAAAAAGACTCATACAAAGAGGCTCCCCTCAAGCACGAAAGCACGTAAAAAGACTCAGACGACGGGCCCCTCGGTACGAAAGCACGTAAAAGACTCAGATAACGGGCTCGCCAAGCACGAAAGCACGACTAGATCGACGATGAGAGTATGTAAGATCCCTATGCAGGGGCTCATTCTCGAACGATCAAGATCTCGATACGACCCTAGCAAGCTCGAGGCAAACAATGAGACCGCAGACGCAAAGAAAAGATATGCTTTATCAAGACATGAAACAAGATCGAAGCTCAACAACGCCAAAGCCCGATCTTGGGGGCTATTGTTGTAACCAGAAGTATCACACGTCAGCAAGATGAATTATCACACGTCAGCAGGTCCCACCGAGACCACGTGATCTGTCGTGCTTAAAGATTTGTCATGCTTAGTGATTTGTCGTGCTTTACGCATATGTTTTGTCATGCTTTATGCACATGATTTGTCGTCTTTATGATTTGTCGTCTTTGGTCCTCTTTATATAAAAGGACCTCACCCTTCATTGTAAAAAAACTCTGGAATGTTTCCCTCATTCCTCTGATATACCAACAACCATATTTCAGGGAAGAACTACGGTTCTTCCCGCAGTGTTCTTGTTCGATTTATTATTTGTTTGGTGGTCAAATTCAACAAGCCACATCAGAATCGATAAATATTTGATTATCAACAGTTACTACATGAACAAAAGTCAATTTTATTGTTCTTGTTTTTATTATTTTTATATTATTACATGAAAAAGTGTGATACTGCATGAACAAAAGTATGATATACATGGACAAAAATGTGTTACTACATAAAAAAAATCAATTTTGCTGGTCTATTTGTGTTGCTTTTCTTTTCTTTTCTTTTCTTTTTTTTTTTCGTATTACTAAGTGAGCAAAAAGTGTGATACTAATAGACACCAAATGTGTTACTACATGAATAAAAGTCAATTTTATTGTTCTTGTTTTTATTATTTTTATATTATTACATGAAAAAGTATGATACTGATAGACACAAGATGTGTTACTACAAGAACAAATGTTGATTTTTTTTTTTTTTCTCTTTTATGTTGGTTTTCTTTTATTTTTCGCAAATCTTTTTATATTACTACATTACTGGAAGTGTGATATGAATATGCCAAAAAAATATGTTACTACATAAATAAAAGTTAAATTTACTAGTATTTTTTTCTTTTTCTTTTCATATTATATTAATAAACCTAATGTGTTACTAGAAGAACAAAATTATAATATTAATAGAAACAAAATGCATTACTACATGAAGTTAAAATTCGATAGTACCTTAATTCTAGATCCAATATTCATATGCCATAATCATAATACTCAGTTGGAGAACCTTTTTTTCATAACTCAATTGCCGAAATCCAATCTCAGTTCTTAGGAGTATAGAATTTCGAAAAAACTTGATTATACAAAACCTGTTTGTTGTCTAATTGAGACCACAAATGATAAAACAATACTGTATATTTTTTAATCAAACAAGAACACAATTTATTCACCAAAATCAACATAGATCCAGTAGTCAAAATCAATAAACACTTTCTTCACCAACAAAAAAAGCAAAGAATAAATTATTACTTTCCTTCTTTCTTTTTTCTCTTCTTCTCCGAAATATTTTCTGACTAGACACAAAGACATCCACAAAAACTGCAACACTTTGTATACTTTGGAAAGCGCCGCCACCCGATTTGCTATGAATTTTGGCTTCAGGGCGAAGAGAGTCTAGGGCTGTGGGTGGGCGAAGCAGATAATGTTTTAAACTTTTAGTGTTTTACGGGCTTTTACCCATATATATATATATGGTCGGGTTGCAAATTGCACGGATCTTATAATAATCGCATCTGATATTGCATCTATTGTTTTTTCTTTTTTTGTTAATGTATAAATTTTGAGTGTTTTTTTATTGACGGACCAAAAAGGAAATTATGCACGTTATTGTGGGACGGACCAAAACGGAAATTATGCACGTTATTGCTGGAGGAAGGAGTATATTAGACGATTTTTTTTTTGTTACATAAGCTAAAAAAAAGTACAATTTTGATGATTTATATGGACACAATACAAGGAAAGATACTCTTATTTTATTAATTTCAACCATTAAAAATGAAATCATCCTTAGATGAGAGGAACGTCATGACAAATGAAAAATTATTTTAATTTTTTTTAAAAATAGAATAAAAATGCTATAACAGATGACAATTTTAAAAATAAAATCAAGACTAAATAAAAAATGACAAAAACTCTTGTTAGATGTCTCATACATGAGATGGAGTATAAATTAATTTTTCTTTCAAAATGTTAAAGTATCAATGTCCAAGTTATACTCCGTTATAACGTGTCTCAATAAAAAATTATTAAACCAAAAAAACTAAAATTAATACATGATAAATATATTTAAGAGCTAGTGTATATCATATAATGTATACTGCCCATTCTACAGCGAGATGAAATGATGTTGTCATGTGCCCGATGGTAGAAAAAATTATTATAATTAATTATGTTAGGAAACTATTGTAATTGATTATCTTAAAAAAAAAAAAATTTAATTTATTAGTCTTTCCAAAACTCTCGCCCACTACCACTATTTTAACATAATTATATATATATATATATATATATATTAGCAAATTCTCACGTGTATCACATGCATCAATAAAATTGGTGCAATTTAATTTTAGGAGTTATTTTTCTAAATTTTTTTTTAGTTTTAGTTTTTTTTTTTCAATTTAAGTTTTCTTTTAACTTTAATTTCAGTTTTAGGTTTTTTTTTTCTCGACCCAAATCCAAACCCAGCCCGAGTGGTTCATGGTTCACTCGGCCCAAATAGTTCATGGTTCACCCGGCCCGAATAGTTCATATATGATTTAGGATTTGTTATTTAGAGGTTAATATTTAGAGTGCATAGTTCATCAAAATTAAAATTGAATTTAATTACACATTGTGCAATTAATGCACAAGAGAGTAACTCTATATATTATATATAAATTGAGGAAAAAAGTTGGGAGGGGGCCATGGCCCTCTCCACTATCAACGTCCCTTCGCCCCTGGGGTGGTGCCCTTCGGCCCTGGGGTGGTGCATGTTGAAAATAACCAAAATATAATTAAGACAAGATGGTTGCAATACGATAGAGAAGCTCTGCGAATTTTTATTTGACCTTTAAATTTTTTTATCTTCTTCTTCCAACAATCACTTAATTACTCAATTTATTATTATATTTTATCCACAATCAATTATGTTATTTATAAATTGATTTAATTTATCTTTCCGTACAACATGTCAAAATAAAATGAACACACTTTTGTACTATGCATTGCAATTGTGGATATATTATATATATATATACACGCACATATTAAGAGTTGTAGTGTCTGCAAATACAATGTGAATTTAAATAATTTATTAATTTTTCCCCAAGTCTCTTATTTTATTAAGTACAATTTATTCATGAGTAGGTCTAATGTGAAAATTTTTATGTATGAAAATCTATAAAATTGTCATAAATCAACCATCTACACCCTAAACACTAAATAATTAACCCTAAATTATGACTTATTTGGGCCGGGTGAACCATGAACCACTTGGGTGATTGAACCACGAACCACTCAATTTTGTCTTACTTTTACCAATTATAGAATTTGATTGTAAATTAAAGTTTTTTCATGTATGCAAATTTTCATACTAGACTTTATCTATATATATATATATATATATATATATATATATATATATGCGCGCGCACACACATATGCAATATTACATCATGTAAAATTTCATAAATATGATAATAAATAAAAATCTCGTAGATCAAAACAGATAGAATAAGATTATAGTAGGAATGATATGATTTATTTCTCTCAATATTACTTATCAAAAAAAATCTCTATAATATATTTGAAGATACAATTTATTATTTATCCTTAAAATCATGTAGAATTTTATAGAATAGTAAAATTAGAGTACTTTAGAATAATTTCAGTGATACAATATGTAGTGAATTATGAGGTTTCTATAGAACTTCTCATAATGTTGGACAAAGAAAATATCCACCCTCCATTGATGAGTTATTTAGTAAAAAGTATGAGAATTAGTGTCAGTTGTAATAAATTCAAAATTTGAAAAATATTACATTCATTTTTTCAATTTTTTTAAGTTTGAAATTTTAATTTAAAAATTTTAATATATTTTTAATTGATTTCAATTAAATGATCCAAATTCTTTTTCTTATATTTATTATTATTATTATTAAAATTTTAATATGTTTGATGAGTTCAATGTATAATTTAAAATTATATAATTAATTGCATATTTGTGAGATACTTGTATATATTTTAATCCACATAATTCATGTATTAGTAAAAAAAAAATAGTAAGATTTTTTTAATAAAAAAATAGATAAATAAGATATACTACTTTTTTTATATTCCTATTACAATTTATCTCCATGCTAAAAATTAACTATTCAATATTCATAAAAAATAAAAATATCAAGTATTACTATTCTCACTTGAAAAATACAAACTAATGAAATCTTTAATAAAAATAAAATACACTAAAAAATAGTACTTTGCTCTAATTGATGGAAGTCTTCTTGTATATTCTAATTTTTTTTTTCCTAAAGAACTTAATCATCTAATATCTTAAAAATTCAAATCTCCAATATAAACTTCTAATTTCTAAATTTGTTATTGAAAATAAATTATTAGGTAGAATTTCTTTTTAAAGTATAATCAATAGTTTTATAGTTGGTAAATATACATTTATTTATATGTATAATGTATTTTAAAATCAACAAATATTTTGATATCTTCTTAAAAAATTAAAAGTCCTAATTTCTTTTAACAGCTTGACCTCCCAAACTGTTGAGAACAAAACCTAGGCAAAATTTCAATTTATGCTAAGACCCCTTAACATCATACGTCAATATGAACTAGCATAGTATGTCTAACTACCATCCACACAATAACCTCTTGAATAAGTACAACCACCTATATAATAATTTGATCTCAATTAAACACTACAAGTTGAGATGACTGTCTTTTTTTACAATTTGTTTACTTTAAAGACAAAAAAAAAAATCAATTGCTTAATTCCATAATGAACTATATGCATTTAAATTCTCTAGTAACATTAACATAACACATCAATTATGATTTGCAACTATTGATATCAAGTGACAATACTATTATATTTTAGCAACTACTTTATATATATATATAAACACATTCAATTTTTACATAATATATAATTTCACATAAAAAATAAATAAATGTAAAATTCAATGTATATTGAGATAAAAACAACAAATAGTACATGATAGCTAATGCAATAAAAGTTAAAACTTAAAATTACACCAACAACAATAAGAACATTAGAATAACAATTCATCATGTCATTAGTCACTAAAATCACAACTTTTGCTCATTAACTCTAGCACTCTCTCTTACGAGGTGGAGTAAGCAGGAAAAATCGATAAGAACATGTGCAAAGGATGAAGTGATGAAGGCAAATTTTTCGTGTATAAAAGAATGGATAAAATATGGATTCAGTTGCGAACAACAACATATACGTACTAGAAGAGAGATTATCACCTCTTTGAAAGCTTCTGAGAAAATATCTTCTTAGAATAAGGACTATTTCGAGAGACTGGTTTGTAGGACTCAATAGCATCAACTAAGGAATCACGGACATGACCCTGATTTCAAAAGCAACAAGTTGCTATCGTTAAGGGAGATCAATCAACTTTAAATAAAATATAGCTTAAGTGTGTTATATTTAATTAGTTGGTTGTAAGTCTTATTTATCATTCATTTGTAATACAAAAAAGTTGTGCCAAGAGAATAAAAGCTAAAATAGAGTGATATACAAATTAATACCTCAGATACTCGAAGAGCTGTTTGAATAACGTAATTTGCAAATGGATCCTGAAGCAACTGATCAAAGCAAGAAGCTGAAAGCAATTCATGGATGATCTTTGCACGAGTCTCCTCGTTACATACCCAAAGACATTTTTCAACAACGTGACTACTGAACTTTTGAGTAGAAAGATTCACATAGTTCCCCTCAAACTGAGATATCAACTTGGATGTGGCGTATCGAATCTCCTCCAAAATAAATTGAACAACATAATTTCTGCATTTAAAATTAAATTATGCAATCAGGAAATATAACTATGATATATGTACAAAAAGCTTCAAGAACGAAAGAGAAAAGAATAGGTAAAAACATAAAATAACAATGTTTATTGTAATTTACTAAAAATTAAGAGAAATGACCTAGCTATTGTCAATTTGTAAAAATCAAGAGTAAAAAAAAAAACTCAAAATAAACTGCTTAGTGTTCTAACTTGTAAAATTTGTTTTACAAAAAAAAAAAAAAAAAGAAACGATCAAGTTACGAAGTTCAGATACCAGCATATTAGTTATACAAAAATCATGAAATTATGCAAGATAACTACAATGTTTTTGTCATCAAATGTAGGCTATTTTAAACAAAAAAAATCACATGATCCGAATTTAAGATTCTTAAGTTTAAAACACACAAGATCATTCTCCGGGCAAAAAGAGTATTAATTTTCCCACGACCTAAAATTCTAGGCTAAAGTGTAAAAAATGGCTAATATACTAACAAATTAATTACCCATATGCATCTTCAGCAAGAAGAAGTCCATTTGTAGAAATCTCTGCAACAAAATTTTCCAGATGCTCCCCAGTTGAATGTTTGATGCAACTTTGTAGAGCACAACATCCGTTTTGATGTGTTGCAATATCAACACAGTACTTTGCAGCAGCTACAAAGAAGAACTAAAAACAAAACAAATAGAGTTGAAAAGCTTAAATAGCATAAAGAAATCTTGTTTCCTATTATAATAAAGTGAATACTTGCTACAAGATTTTTTACCACCAATGAGTTTTGAGAAGCAATGTGAAGGTAGTCGTGTTTCATTCTTGGAAATATGTTTAGATGTTTGAGCATTGATGTAGTACATTTAAGTCTAATTCTGTAATTTTTCTTTCTCCATCAATAACTGAAATAGATCAATAATATTAATTATGTGAAGAAATGGACAAGTTGAACAACAAAATTTTGTCTAATTCATCTAGAATGGAAAATCCAAAGTGATAACTAAAACTAAATTTCATGAAAACAAATAGTTGTTCACTATAAGTACTTAACTGAATTAAGTGCACACCTATGAAAAAATAACAGAAAATATATTTTGGAAAAGATGTTTCTACAATAGCAAGCACAAATGAGGACCTGATCAATCTGGTGATGAACAATACAAAGCATGTTAAGTGGTAGATAAAAGTACAGATTTAGACAGGTAAATTACCTTACTGTCTTCACTAGGAAAGCATTGCAAGCACCTCTTAATAAGATGACTCCCGTTTAAGTCTTTCATGAGGGCGAGAAATCCTAGCTCAAGGGCCGAAATAACGAGGGAGATTTGATGTTTCGTGTTAAGCGTTTCAACCAACTTTTGTACCACACGGGTGCTGAAAAAACGAAAAAACAAAACAATAACAAATTGTTTAATAGACCTACACAAATAATAATAATAATAATAATAATAATAATAATAAATCATCATATAATTTACATACCCATATGTATTTAAAGATATCCGAACGAGCTCCCCGGGCTCCTGAGTCACCCTGAAAAGTATGTGCATCTTCTGCTCCTCACTGCAAACTTCCAACAATTTTTGCATGAGATAATTTCCAAATGGAGTCATCATGAGTTCAACAGCATGATCAATTATCTCATTGAATATAATCTCCACGTCTCTAGAAGTTCCTTCGTCAAACATCCTTTGCAAGAATCGACAACCTTGTTGATCCTTTGCCATGTGGTACATGTACCCTCGTGCTTCAGTAAGGGAGCTAAACTTCCATGGTCGATGAATCTTGGAACTCTGGTAGCCCTCTTGGATTGCTGCATTCTCATTTAGCTGTGACCTTTTATCTTGAGTTTTCCATGCACCATTCTCACTCTTTGCATTGTGTCCCCTTGAACGTGCATTTCTGGTTGTCCTATAACCGATACCTCCCCCCTGTATGACCAAACTATCCTCCCTATCAACGACTTCCCTAACACGTAAAGACACTCTGTTTCTTCCATTAGGAACTGATTGTTGGTAATGCATTAAGTTTCGTTCGTTATAATGTGGCATCTGATGAGTCATATTATTAGATGAAGGATAAGAAGAACCACTAGCTCCAATTAGGTTCATCATGTTTGGTGAAGAATAAAACAAAGGACTGGAAACATCTGAACAGGATTGGACATTTGGTGCCATAAATTCCTTTGGATAACTACTTTTGGCCAACACATTACTTCTATTTAATTGAGAGTTAGAAAAATCCGTTCTATAGAATCTCCCAGATGAAATGGTGGAATTATGTGATCCCAAAAAATTAGCTACTCTGTGAACACCCGTCATTCCCACCCATGTAGAACTAGCCTCCCCCACAAAACTCATAGGCTTCTTTGGATGTGAAAAACCATTCCTATAACTATATCTTAAAAAATCCTGTGTGGACTCATTTAGGGATTGAATACCGTATCGTGGTACCATTTCCTCTCTAATGTTCATTTTTGTACTAAAGTTCCTAGACAATTCCAAATCACCGGAACTAGAGTGGGGTTTGATTACTTCTTCAAACTGGGGTGGGGATGATGAACTATTGGAATGTGAATCATCGGATGTTAAAGGAAATCCACTGGCGGTCACAGGGGAAGATGCAAATGCATACTTACACTTGGTAGATTCATCATCATCCACCATATTGTGGAAATTATTACCACGATAGCTAAGACCATTCATTCTTTGAGTGACACATGATGCATGATTTTGACCGTGATTATCATGATGATGATTTGAGGAGGAATTGTTAATGAGGTTTTGGAGACTCAATGGTGATGTTGCCTGAGGGATCTCACCCAGTAACTTTTCTAACTCATCTTCATCCTTCATTTTTTGACTCACTCTTCTTCTCAATTTTCACCCACTCAAATGTCCAACAATAAAAAGTAGGAGACAAAAGAGGGAGGGGATGAAACAATTCAAGATTTCACAATATTCCCAAATAACGCAATGCAATAATTATACCAATATCAAGAAATGATCAACACAAAATCAAGAAACGATCAAAAGAAAATCAAGAAAACAGAATTAACCCACTAGAGATTACCCCTTGGTTTTTAGCATCTGGGTTGGTCCCAAAAACGAAAGGTTGTAATGATATTTATGGAAAAGGGGTTGAAATTGGGAGTATTCCATATCATTTGCGTTTCAAGAAATAGAAACAACTTTCAACTTCCTTTTTTAATGGGTTTTGGGTTTTCTATATGGAAAATAGTAGGTGAAGCATGCAAAGATGGAAGGTTTTCATACAAATACTTGTACACACACTGATACAGTCTTTCACACACCATTAAACATGGAGAAAAGCAACAAGTCTCCCTCTGACTCGCTCTCTCTGCGTTACATTTACACTCAATACACAAACATACATAATTTGTAAAAATTAATTAATTTTGTGACAAATTTGACAACTGCTCTTCTGAACAAAACGAATTGTACAATTTATTGAAACATAATGTACGATTATAATATTTATGTTACACACATAAACAAATATAGAAAATATATTCATTTAATTGAAATTTATTTTTTATATGTGAACCATATGATCGGTAAAAACAAAGAAACAAACTAACCTTTTTACTCTCACTGTTGAACAGATCTTTAACTGAATTTCATTTTTCCTCTCCTTCTTTTACTGTTGAAGATTGAACCGATTCACCCCAGTGATAAAAATCAAATTGAAAATAACAAAAATGTCGTTATTGCATATGGTCCGTCAAAAGCTGCCATAACAACGTCATTATTACTAGAGATTCCGATTATTTAATACCTACAAACTTTAGACACATTATTGATATTAATTTTGGCAAATGAAAACGTAGCCTGATTGTTACTCAATCAATTTCATACGTAGTAGCAAAATTTCTATATAATTTATTGTATACAAACATATCTTAGGTGGTTCTAGACTTGCAAAATTATAGAAATTTAACTATTAATTAATTCGTTCAAAAAAGAAAACTACTCCCTCCATTTTTTATTAGATGTCGTTTTAGCTTTTGAAATATTTTTTTATTAGATATCGTTTTGAGATTTTCTCCCTCTTTATCTCATATATACCCTTAACATGATATTTCAAATTTTCTACAAATATGCTGTGTCTAGAATTTTTCAGCCAATAGTAATCATTATTAAGAATTTTTAATTAATATTAACTAAGGTTAATTTTGACATAAAAATATATTCTTAATTTGTCTTAAAAACCCAAAATGACATCTAATTAAAAATGGGGGGAGTATTAATTAATCGCGCTAAAAAAACTATTAATTTATTGTCTTAGCCGTTATGCTCTAGCGCATTTAATTAAAATCTATAAAGTACTTCTGAGCATTGCTGGCTTATAATAAACGAGATGCTTTTTCATAAAATCTCGTATGTGTGAAACAAATACAAAACCCAATGAAAAACGAATAATATCTAAATAAATGTTTGTGAAAATGGGAGAATAAGGTAAAATTGCTGAGTTAATTAATGGCCAGCATATTTTGTCTCAGCCCACTGGACATCTGTTGGTAGGGCTCGTTTGGCTAGAATTCAAAAATAGCTTCTTATTAGGCTCAGGTTACTCACACCTACTTTTTTTAGTAAATACACCGTCTGGATTAATACACCACTCATATTGATAAATACACTCCCCCTAATTTTTCCTATTTTACCCAATACCATAATTCATTCTTCCTTATTCACGTTCATCTTCTTCTCTTCATTTCATCACTTTTCAAATAAAACCCTTATTAACCTCCATTATCATTTTGAAGCGAGAACACCGCCCGCGTCGCCGTCACCGTCGCCGCCACCGCGTCCGCCGCCCGCGTACGTTCTGCCGCTTGCCTCGCCTCGCCCGCGTCCGTTCGTCCGCCGCCCGCGTTCGTTCATCGCCTTGCCCGCCGCCGCCGCTCGCCCTCTCACCCACGTCCCCCGCCGCCGCCTCAATGGGCAAAGGTAAGTTTGCTCCTGAATTTCAGCCTCTGTTTTTTGTTTCCTCTGTTCAAATTTGTTCTTATAAGTGAATTTTTTCAAACAGAAACACCACTCTGAATTTTTTTTCCTTAATGAAATGATTTTGTTCTTATAGTGCAAATGAAGTAAGTGAAATTGTAGTTGGCTACCAACGCGTTGAATTCCACTTGGGTTGTGATATTTAATGGCTTTATTAATGTTGATTAAAGTCAGGGCATGTTGATACTCCAACATAGTGCAATTGTAATAATAAGTAGTAACTAATACTCTAATATATTATTAATTATCAATTGATTATGTGTGTGTTGTGTGCAACAGATTTGTGCATTGTGCACAATCCTTGTTAAGAAATAAAACATATATTAAATATTGGCGTGGACACCATATATCTTAAAATTTAATTCTCTTTCAATATTCTTTAAGGAATAAACGCATTGATGGAGAAGATTGTTGTTCAACCAATATATTTGTAGTAGATGCGAAAGGGATATTCAATATTTGGTCCTCTAATTATGGTCATTGTCACATTTGTTGCTGCTAAGCTCGTAACAGAGCTCACTGCCAATATATCAAAATAGATGGATCTTCGATCGGCCATGCTACTTCCATCATATATGCTGATGAATCTTGTTTATTGAATACAATTTTTCTTTTTTTACTTCCTGATCTTATCTTTGATGTATCAAACCCTTTAGTTTTTTATTAGTTAATGCTACTTCGTACAATTGTGTTAATTGGATAATGATGTTGATATTATATTTGCTTATTTTTTTCAGAGAAAGATGGAAGGGTTCGGCCTACCGCTTCTAATAGAAGGAAAAAGAAGAAGAAAGTATTAAATGATTCTGCTGAACCACAAGAGCCGGAACCAAAAACACCTGAAGCTACAGTTGTTGAACATGATGAAGAGGTAGAGAAAGAAGGAGAGACATATACTTCATCTGGTGGTGGTGATGATAGAGAGGAAGATGAAGTGATGATGGAGATGGAGATGGGGAGGGAGAGGGAGGGAAAGAGCAGGCAAATGAAGATGATATACCAGAACAGTTGAAAATAGTCTCTCCTCCCCTTCTGGAGAAAGGCTTCCAACGTCACGTGGCCAAATACATATATCAAGGAACTGAGCGAGCTGTGTTGAAGTGTCACAGCCATGTGGCAAAACTTAGGGCTTGGAAGGTGGATGACGAACAAGATCGTAGGGATCTTCGTCAGTTCATGTCCTTTTTTAGAAGGTCCAAAATTACAAACACTATAAGTGTGTCTTACAAGAATCCGAACAAGAATTTGATCTCAGCTTTCGTCGAGCGATGACACCCGGAGACCAATTCTTTCCACTTACCTTTTGGAGAAATGACGATCACTCTTGATGACGTCTATTGCCTTACCGGTTTACCAGTTGATGGTCTCCCAGTGTTGCCTACGCTTAAAGAGAAAAAGACGGGGACAGAGGATTTGATGGAGCTTTTGGGTAGAACAGAAATACAAGCTAAAAATGCAATTAGTAAGAGTGGTTGTTCCGTGAAGCTAAAGTGGTTGAGGGAAACTTTTGAGCCCCTAATGAATTCTGCTAATGAAGACGAAGTTCTTTATGCTGTTAGAGCCTATGTTTTGTACATATTTGGGACCACTTTATTTGTGGATAAGACTGGTAGTAGTGTTAGTTGTTCGTGGTTGCAGTATACCGAGGACATGGTTGAATTTGGAAAGTATGCTTGGGGAGCTGCAGTACTAGCCTTTCTGTACAGACAGCTAGGGTCGGGCATCGAAATTTCGTGTGAAACAAATTGGTGGTTATCTCACATTGTTGGAGGTATCACCCATTCTCGTATGTTCAAAAATTATTTTATAATCGTACGTGTTTTAATCTGTGTTATGTTCTGGCCTGGATTTATGAACACTTTCCACATTTGATGTTGCCTCCACAAAACCCTGACTTCATCGGCGGTGAACCCATAGCACATAAGTATGCACCTGAAGCTCATACAGGTCCAAATCTCTCTCGTGTCCGTGGATTTAGAGAGAGTCTAAATGTATATCTAGCAAGTCAGGTTAGAACGCAATGAAATGAATAATTTCAAGTGTTATTTTATCTTTATTCTTTATTTATGTACTAAATTCATCTGTTTACGTTATTTACAGGTTAAGTGGTATCCGTATGCACACCTTCGGGATTTATATACATTCAAGGATGTGACTTACTTCCATGGATGCATAGCAGGTGGAAAGATAGTTGAGCCGTACATGCCTGATCGAGTTTTGAGGCAATACGGATATGTGCAGACAGTACCTGAGAAGCCTCTCCTTCGGTCTAAGAAGGATGGTGCAATGGCCCAACTTTTCTCAACTTGGGATAGCCATGTGCTTACACAAAAAAGACTTGGTGATAAGGTAAAATATCCATGGGACTGTGCTGATGGTTACTTGGACTTGGATTGGTTCCTCTTCAATGGTTACCCTATTGTAGAAAACGACAATCCAAATTGTATTAAGCTTGCTCATTCAACAATCATGGGAAAGGCTTTCTCCACATGAGCTTGCAAAAATCTTGTTCAATGGAGGTCCATGGGAGAGGATTGGATACAGAAGAGACAAATTAGCCAAAACTTAGTGAACCAAAAGCGGGGCCATGTTGAGGAATGGAGGTCCGAGGAGGTGTTAACTCTGGATACAGCAATGTTAGAACAAAAAGGAGGTGGTATAAAATTATTACCAGAGTTAGAACAAGTGGAGGTGGAAGTAAGGGTAAGAAGTAAAGGAAAATAATCAGATTATGCAAACTATGTTGGATATTTTGATGGATATTTATGTTTTTATGTTTTTATGTTAAAGTAAAGACAAATGATGTAGATTATGTTTGGAGTTAGATAAAAGGTTTGAAGATGTGGATAATGTTGGAGTGGAGTTTTTTAGAACAAAGAGGAGGTGGAGGTAAGGGTAGAGGAAGTAAAGGAAAATAATGCAGATTATGCAAACTATGTTGGATATTTTGATGGATATTTATGTTTTTATGTTTTTATGTTGAAGTAAAGACAAATGATGTAGATTATGTTTTTATGTTGGATATTATGTTTGAAGATGTGTTTATAATGTTGGATATTTTGTGGAGTTTTTGAATCAATTTGAAATAATTTAAAATTCAATATTTTTTGGTTTCCATTGAACATGAATTATCATTTTTTCTATGTAAAAATTCAAATTTTTTTTCCCGACTTATGAACATAAATTCAGATAATTTTTTTGAACATAATATTAAAATTCGAATATTTTTTCCGAACCGTAGGTAGAAGAGTTTCGATGTAAAAATTCTAAATTTTTTTCCGACTTATGCACATGTATTCAGATAATATTTTCGAAAATAATATTAAAATTCGAATATTTTTTCCGAAAAATAGCAACATGAATTATCATTTTTTCCTATGTAAAAATTCAAATTTTTTTTCCGACTTATGAACATAAATTCAGATAATTTTTTCGAAAATACATATTAAAATTCGAATATTTTTTCCGACCATAGGTAGAAGAGTTTCTGATGTAAAAATTCGAAAAAAAATTTCCGACTTATGCACATATATTCAGATAATATTTTCGAAAATAATATTAAAATTCGAATATTTTTTACGAAAAGTAGCAACATGAATTATCATTTTTTCCTATGTAAAAATTCAAAAAAAAATTCCGACTTATAAACATAAATTCAGATATTTTTTTCGAAAATACTATTAAAATTCGAATATTTTTTCCGACCATAGGTAGAAGAGTTTCTAATGTAAAAATTCAAACTTTTTTTCCGACTTATGCACATATATTCAGATAATATTTTCAAAAATAATATTAAAATTCGAATATTTTTTCCAAAAAGTAGCAACATGAATTATCATTTTTTCCTATGTAAAAATTTGAATTTTTTTTCCGATTTATTTACATAAATTCAGATAATTGTTTTGAACATAGTATTACAATTCGAATGTTTTTTTCCGAACTGTAGGTACACGAAGTATAATTTTTGCTTATGCAAAAATTTGAAAAACTTTCCTGATTTATGCAAGTAAATTCAGATAAATATTTCGAACATAGTATTAAAATTGGAATTGTTTTTCCGAACTTTAGGTACATGAGTTCCTGAGCAACATATCATTAAACAATATATCATATCTTCACAAACATAACTTCTTAAACAATAATTCCACAATAAAAATTTTAAGAAATGGATAAAAGGACTTACTTTCATAACATAATTGTTTTCATTGTTTCACTCACACATAATTCCAAACAGTTTCAAATGGATATGAATCCCACACTTTTCATTGTTTCTGATGGTAGAATGATTTTTGGTATGCTTCTTCTTCAACGCGATTAAAACAGACTTTGGAGGAGCATTACATTTTGACATATTAATGACGAACTCCTCTTCCTCGGTATTTAGGCGGCCTGCGAAAGAATGACTCTCGAGATGTGTAGCTATAGGATGGTTATGAATCCCACACTTTACCTCCAAAGTCCATTCCAAATCAGATATTTGTCTTCCTTTCAACATAAAAGGGCATCCACATTTTTTCGAACCCGCAAGTCTTCCCCTACTTGATTCTTCTTGCTTGAAATCGAAGTCACCATTTTCACCTTTCTTAACTTTTTTTTCCTCCTTTCCTCTACCCGTATCCTTAATCTTGTCCTTAAACTAACGGTATACGCCGCCACGTTCACAAGCCAACAATACACATGCCTTCTTTTTTCCTAATCCAGCGTCGGAGCGCTTGATAACGATAACAATTTGGTGCTCATTCCCTACCCGACGCACCCATTTTAGTAGTACATCACGAGACACAAAATGCTCCATGGTCATGAAGACACTTGTATAATCCATAGTAATTTCACGACCAAGGACTTCATCATTAGCTTGGCCATTAGCTTCATTAAATTGGTCATTAGCTTGGTCATTAGCTTGGTCATCTTCAGCAAATTGAAAATACTCTTCTTCGACATCAAAATGTTCATCATCTTCAATACCAAAATCTTGATTGTCCGCCAAATTCTAATGAATCAAACACAAACAAATAAAAACAAAACCAATAATCATTGACACAATTTCAAAATTAAACTATGAAAAAAAATGATAATATTCATAACTATTTTTTGAAATGCACACAAATGTTCGAACTTTTATTTCGAAATTTTAGTATAAGTTCAACTTTTTTTTCCGAAATTATTTGAAATGGTCGACATTTATTTTCGAAATATTCTATAAATTTCAGCAAACCAGAGTTGAAGTTTTACTATCGCGATTCCGGGAAAAAAAATGCGCGAAACACTTATTCTAAAACATTATCCCTGTCCATACCATTTTATTCAAACAATCTACAACTATATTTATAACAAACATCATATAAATTGTAAATATTCTCTTATTCACCAAAAAATAAATCCTAATTTTTCAGAAAATTAGAAAACTCACATATGTGTATCCGGGACCATGAGCATTCACCATCCTTGCATATAACGATACAAATAGGCATTCAAAAAAATTTACGTAGATTGAATGATGGAAATATAAAAAAAGTACTGGTATTACATACATACAGGAAGGCAGAACGTCATTTTCAATTAGTGGGAGTGTATTTACTAATAATAGTGAGGGAGGGAAAACTAGAAAGGGTAGTCTTGACATTTTGTTTATTTAATTTATTTTTTTTAAAATTACAGAAAGGTGTATTTACTAAATGTGTAGGTGTGAGTAACAAGACCCTTCTTATTAAAGTGGTTTGGTTAACTCATTAAAACAAAATTAAAGAGCTTCTGTTCAAGATTTAAGAACCTTCTTGACAAAAACTTTATATGCACAATGCAATTTATATATATATTTCTGTCAAAAAAAAAATTATATATATATATATATTTAAATGATACTTCTATTTTTACTAAAATATTGTTAATTTGTTATTATTAGTTATTTTCAATAAAAATATTAATAATTTAAATAATATTATACATTTAGTATACGTGTTAGATATTAAAGCTTTTAATTATAATTATCACAATAGTTTTTTATAGTTTTGTAATCCTTATCAAACTTTAATCAAGATAAACAAGAATAACAATTAGAAAAAAAATTAACACTTTAGATTTTCAAGTACAATAATATACTGAATTATAATAAACAAAGTGACAAAATCTTATACGTATTAGATGTACTATGCAATTCAAATATTCTCTAAAGAGAAAAACTTGTGTAATACTAAATTGACAATGAACTTTATTTTTTTAATATTATTATTATGCATACACCATATCACTATTATGCACAAACTTTATTGCTAGTGTAGCTTTTGTGCATAAGTGAGTCGATAATAGCATTCATATATATATATATATATATATATTGTTCATATGAGTGTTTTTTTTTAAACATATAAATTATTTTCCTAATATGTGTAATTTATTTATACTGAAATATACAATTTATTGTCCTAAAAAAAGAAATATATAACTTGTTTTCATTGATATAAATTGTATATTCAAATACAATAAATTATATTTTTGAAAAACACATTTGAATTGGATTGGACGATGAACTTAAGATAAATGAGATAATATTAACTGTTTTTGTTTTTAAAAAAAAAAATAATAATATTAACTGTTTTTTACCAAATCGTATTTATTAATTTTATTTAAGAATTAAGAGTGTGTAAGTTGAAATAAATATCCCAAAGACAGCTGAGATGAAAAAGAACAAAGGCAATGGAGGAGAGAGAGAAAGAGAAGGGAAAGGGGCGGAACGATGGACGGCAGCCATCGCCAATCTAACAGAGACGGCGTCGAATCTTGATTCTCTGCAGAAGCTACTCATCAACAAAGCGTTATACGTCGACGATGAAACCTTCGCCAAAGCCTCCCTCAGCTCCGAACAAGCGCGCACGATCAAGGTCTTCTTTTATCTGCTTCTTACTCTTCGTATGCACTTAAGGCTTGAATCTACTGTCAATTTGCTATAAATCTTCCTATTTTGTAAATTTACGGGGATATTCTAGTTGAGGAGATGGCGCTTTTGGGTTTATGTGCAGTCAACTATTATGGTTTTATGTAGTGATTGATTAATTTTGATATAATGTTTCGGGTCTTTGAAGTTTAGAGATCGTACATGAGGATGATTTCCTTGTTGTTTTAGCTGCTCAACATTTGCGATAAGATTTCTTGCTTTTGCATCGAATTCCTATTGGTAATTTGGCAAATTTAGATTCCATTTATTGCGGAAGACAATCAGTTGTTTTCCACACGCACGAGTGTGCGTGCATGTGGAATTGGCCGGAGGAGTTGTGACTGATTGTTATTGATGAAGTTAGATACACTTAGGGCCGCTTGGTATGACTTGGGAATGATAATGGGTATCATTGAGGGGTCAATCACATTAATGATTGCATTGTTATTGCTTGGTCACAACATCAACAATGGGTATCAAGTATCATGTGATGTGGATTGAGTGGGGGTGGAATTAGGACATAATGAAAGTAGGGTAATCAATTACTTACTTCTATTCCTATTACCGGTATATCAAAACTACCAAACAACATTATTAGAAATAATTCCCATTACCCCCAACCAAGCGAGCCCTTAGTTTTCATGTTAATTTAAGTTTTTTTACTTAAATTTTTAAATTAAGTTGGGCTTTCGTGAGTTGCATTTGCCTGCCTTTGAGTTTAAATTGTAATATGCCACTGCATTGGAACATAAAAGTCATTAGCTGTTTGGGTTACATTGCTTTTTTTAATCTGGGAGATCTTGTTGTTCATCTGTTCCAATTTTTATCCTGATTTATCACCCAAACAATCATTGTTTCCCATTGCAGTGCTCTTTAAATTGAGTCTTTCTTTTGTCTGAATCAATCTGCTTTTGCTAATGTTCTTGTTCACTTTTTGAGGGATATTGACCTAATAATATTTAAGGGATATTGATCTAATAATGAAGATCATGTCCAGTTTTTCTTCACAGTTATATAACACAATTTCGTTGTTTAATTATTGACTGAAATGTTATTGACAGGGTTGCATATCTAAATCGTTGACTGCAGGTTCTTGAGCAAAGAGTAGAAAATTTAGAAAGAGAACTTGATTCTGCCATTTCAGCAGCTGCTCGTGCACGTACTGAAAAAGTCAGGCTGAGGCAGCACAGAAGGCTGCTGAACTGCGTGCACAAGAAATAATGAAAGAACTTGAAAATACGTCTAGTAATTTTCTTTGATCCCTTCCTTTTATATATAAAGAAAAGTCTTCTTTAAGAAAGTTTTTCATTAGATGCTATTCCACACCATATGTGATTCATTCGAGGCAATGAAACATCATATGGAACCCAATTCCACATGTCCGAGTGTATTATAATTTATATTGCTTGCAAGTTTAGATTTTTTATTCAAGATATAAGAGCTGAAAAATAAGAGTCTCATGGGCTTGAAGGGTTTATTTGAAGATTATTGCATTGGTAGTTTGTGCTATCAGTTCAAAAAAGTTACTGGCTTAGCACTCAGCTGGAGTAGAGACTGAACTACTACATGTTCTTTACTTTTGATATCTAGGATAAAGAACTTTGCATTTATGTACTTAAATGGAAACCTAAATTTAAAAAGTGGTGTGACTTTCGTCATTTGTTTAACCAAGTTGACTAAACGATTTAGTGAAAATACATCATAGTATTAAGTATAGGTCCTAGGGACTTTTTGCTTGTTTGATGCTATTACTTTACATACACTCACAGTCTGAAAGGTGTTCTGACAGTTTTCTAAAGATAAACAGACGCTTTTCTTCATCTTGGCCAGACTTAACTGAGGAATGGTTGATGTATTAGTCCATTAAAAGGAAAAATTACATGCAACCAACTGTATTCTTAAAGAACTAAATGACCAAGTGACTTATCCTGCATCACTATATGGCCAAGGGTGTTTCTAGTAGACATGCTGGACAATATGGCTTGTGTCTCTTTACTAAGAATTTTGATCTAGGTAAAGTTTTTTCCACTTGTTCCAGGCGATAATATTGTTCCAATCTATTTCATAAGTATTTGAACTGCACATGGATGAGCTACGTGCAAAGCAACAAGAGATATCTAAGCGGGATAAGGAGATAAAGCTTCTTGAGGCTATAATACAGACACTCGGTGGCCAAGGATCACTTTCTGCAGATGTCTAAATTCTGCCGTGTAAGTTTGTATTCTATATTGTTAGAACACCAGAGCAGCATATTATGTATATATGGACCCAATATATTAATTTATTAAAGTTTTTCAAGGAATTGAAGAATTGATAATGTTACGATGTATTAGTCCTTTTAAGCTGCTGTGCTTTCACTTCGGCTGAATCAGAATGTCCGGGTTTTACGATGTCTTGGGTCATCATTTATGATTGATGTATCTGTCCCATGTTACAAGTCATTGATACTTCAACATTTTTTATTTTTTTGACAGGAATTGATACTTCAACATTTATCATTCATTTAACATGCAAGCATTTCTCGTTGTCTGTGTGAACCATGACTTACTGAAATTGACCATTTGCTTTCAAGCTCAAACCATTAAACCAAGTCAATGCGAATCTAGAATGGTTTATATCCCAAAACAATTGCATAGCTTGCAGTTTTTCCTCAATTATTGTAAGCTTCTGATTTGGTAATGGTGATTTATTGCCATTCTTTGGAAAAAAATCTATATACAATTCCATGAGAGCGTAGGGTGTCTTTTCTGTATGTATTAACGTCTTTTAGAATCTTTTTTTCAAAAAAAAAAAAAAAAACTGTGAGAGATAACTTTTGGAAAAACTAAAAAGTGATTTCTTCCTCACTTTGTATAGTTTACAAACACAACCGAGTTCTAATCTGGAATTGAACCATTGTACAGTAGCACATGTACATTGATACAAAAATTTAAATTTTGTATTGAACCATTGTACAGTTGACTTGCTTGCAAGTTGCATTGATATAACAAATTAGATTCATAACGAAAGCAAAATTTAGTCGTTACTTTAACATATTATGCTACAATGTAACATACATAATTGTGATATATAAAATTAGACACAAAGTTACGTTTTTTTTTTTTTTTTTTGGAAAACCAGACATAGAGTTACGTTTGAACGCCATTAAAACCGCAAGAATGATGTTCACAAAGTAGCATACCGTATAAAGCGTGGAATAAGCAGCTATACTGCCTCATTTCAATGTTACTATAAAGCACGCAATAAGCAGTATGAATCACTGTTATTGTATATAACAGTCTAGGCATCTCAAGTAAGAACATCAATGATATCCAACAGGAGCCGGTGCCTCCCTTAATTCCTTCCCCTGGAAATGAATGTCCTGCAAGTTAAAACCCAATTTCAGCGTTCCATTATTCCTTTTAGAATTCAAATCTATGAAAGAGAGGTACAAGAATGTGTTTATTCCAAGCAAAATTGAGAAACGCAGTGGAGCACAAACATTCTTCATGCACCTGACTTACGCAAACATTCAAAAGAGCATTCTCTATCAAGGAACGAACATAAAATCGGAACATACTTAAGATGGTCAGTGATACTTACAGAAGCAAAGTGGTTGACGTCTCGGTGATGAGCTTCATCGGCTCGAATGACAGTGATAACATCCTTCAGAGTCGCATTTTTGGGAAGTCTCCAGTAGTCGATTGCAATTGCAGGAGCAGGGTCATTCTTAATTGCACCACTCTCGATATCCTTCAGGAACTCGGTGTATGAGTGTATGGCCTCTTCTTCTAGATAGCCCACGATTCTGTGAGCCAGTTTTGGAGAGAGCAAATAGAGTACAAAGAATGCGTTGAAGAAGACACCCTGAACAGTGAGGACCAGCAGTCTCTCGTACCACACAGGCTTCACAAGCTCGACCATGGTCATCAGGTGCATCCTCTCATTTTCAGCTTCTTCCAGCAATGCTTTAATCCAACCACCGCTTTGCTGAAATTTGCGCAGAGACCTGAGATGCAGCAGCATTCCTCCCACCATACCGGGGACAGCAGCAACAGTTTCAAGCATCATTGCACGACACCCATACCGCCTCTGCCACACCAATCCAATGTATCAGCATTTTACTAACTAAAATGTATGTGGTGCTGAATAGATTAGTGGATTGTTAGATTTTTCTCCTTAAAAAATGTGCACCAGAAATCTTTGTTAACAAATAGAGTATGTTTAAAGCGGAACAGAGAAGGCGAAATTGAGTTTTGTATGTGCCTCAACCTGTAGAAAAATGATATTCAATAATAAACATGCCTTGAGGAAGATGAAACACCTTTCGATTTGAGAAGACCCAATCAGATGTGTTATCTAGTTTAACAGAATGTGCAAACTGATATATAAAATATCACCTATATCTACCCGTTACTTAATGGACCCCAAACCTATAAACAAGACCAAATGACCAAGTCTATTCTAGTTGAATTGTTCTTAGGATTATTTTGAGCATAAGTCTAACGCTTTAGCAGATTAATTGAATCATTGCAACATACTGATTTGTGAAGTATTTGAGTAAGCATGCATAGTTCTTCCATTGTATTGGATGGCATTCAAGAGTACTTATACTTTGACTACTTGTGAGGGTGAATTCGAGTTGGCATACATGCCAGTGTGCTAAACATTCATCAAGATTAAACACTATAGACTTCAGAAAACATTCTGATTCATCATCCCTGCAGAAGAAAAAAAAAAGAGAGGAGATGCAGCAGCTAAGGTATGATAAAATTCTGTAGAATCTTGAAACCTTTTGTTGCCTTATCGAATCAAGAAGATATATATGGCTGAATTTTCCTAAACAATCAATTTCATAATGCAAAACCATGGCAAGATAGTTCTTATGCTTACAAATTACAGGAAATAAAACACCTGGCATCTCTAGAACATAAGAAACAAGTAAAATGAAGTGGATATAATAAAGACGACTAACCTTGAAAAACACATCTGTTGGAATTCTGAGAAGCTTAACTGTCCGGAATGCTACTTTGTCGAGAAATGTCTTCGGAACATGGTGCTTGTGAAGATCGATTGTTAAGTCTGCAGTATAAGTTTCCCATGGCTGCACAATTGTAAATTAAGAAGACAAGAATTCATAATGTTCATGAAATGTGTCAACATGGTCACAATCACAACCTATAACGAGTTGCCTTAATATCTGAATACTGCAAGATGAAGTTTTATCACAACATCAAGCCACCAAAAGATATAATGAAATAAACTGAACCAGATTATGGAGTGTGAGTTGCAGTTTTTCTTCTTAATCTCATTCTCTCGTACTCAAAGACAACAAAGTATATCGTCAACAATTTTCCTATGTCCAAACACTGCACCACTTCCATTTAAGAACTGCTAATTCAGGTATATAGTTTCACCTTTTATTATTTTCAAATATCTATTCCTACATACCTATCATGCCATTACAAATTAAAATATAGGACGGAATATCAACTGCTCAATGTTCAATCAAATTCAGATCAAACGTAATTCCAGAACTAATGCCACTGGAGATCAAAACCGTTGTTCTTGTAGGACAAAACCCGGCTGGATTGTGCAGACTCAATTGAAGGTCCTAAGAAAAAAAATTCAGATCAATGAACTACGGAGAACTCTAAAGAGCATCAAGCACTACAGTGCTTCAGTAAATAGGTGCATCAATTAAAGCAATTCACACTGATCATAAAAGTGCGTGTATGCGCTTTTCCAGCACCAGAAATCAAGGCAGCTTCTCACTTGTATGCGAGACTACAGAAAACAGCTAGCCTAATCCAGTAATTAGCAACTTGAGATCTGTTCTATGAATCAATAAATTACGAAAAAATCTGAAAAAAAAATCTAACAATACAGCAAATTGACAACACCGACAACAGAACATGCAGAGAGGGGTATAATTATACAATCAAAGATATCAACACTTATCATAAGTATATATAGTATATACGTGGCATTCAATCGCCACACAAGCGATCGTATTACCATGAAGCAGTTCCACGGCCACTCGGTGCCATCCTCTCTGGTAATTTTAGGCCTCGACACTCCCCAATAGCTCGAAACCACCATGTCACCTTTCTCCACCTTCTTCGTCGGTAACTCGTAGCATTTGGTGTTCTTCTCCGCCACCGACGGCGGCGTTGTAGGCTCCGGCACCGGAGCCGTGCTCATCATCCGCCTCCACCCAATCAACACCATACTTATCCCCTGCACCTGCACTCCAGACGCCGCCGTCGCATCAAACGGCTGGAACGCACGCATCCCCGCCTTCGCGGCGTATCGGCCGGAGTAACAACCAGGAATCACACGCTTCATCACTGATCTCGCCACGAAGTGGTTCATTTTTCGCTGATTCACGCAAACAATGTTAATTTTTGCAGAGTGATTGTGAAATGAAGAGACGGTTTCCAAAAACAAAATTGAAGTCGGTGGATCCGTGAAGCAGGTAATTAAACCCGTGGAGGCGGCTTGTTTTTAGATGACGTGGTGAGACGTCATTGGTTGTTAGTATGGGATTACTCGAGAAAACACTAGTCTAACCAAATCATATGGATAAAGGGGTTATGGTCCATGGATCATGGATGTGGGCTTGCTTTACTTATGACCCAAATAATTTGGAAGCTGCGTTTCTTTTTCTCCAAGATTACTGGAAATCAGACAATGCGCGCGGCTGCAGGGTAAACAACGTGAGGCCTAGCCTCTTATTACGCGTGGCTAGAAAAATGTGAGATTTGACTTTTGAGTAAGTGCTAGAATATTTACATTTTATAAATAAATTATGTAATTATATACATATATACAGATTTTCATTTCATATATAATATATTTATACTTAACTTAATTTAAAAAGAGTGGCTCTACAAGTAATTCTGGACGGACTGTACGTCTCATAGTAAGATTTTTAGAAGCGAACTATTATAAAATGTGTAAAATATACAACTATTCCAAATGTAAGCGTAACTATGTTCATATTATTAACAGACTTTTCAAACAGTAACTAAGTCGGATTTTTTCAAAGATAACAAGTTGCGGCGTTTCTAAAATCACTATGAAAATATATGGTATCTTAAGTGCATACAAAACCTAACCATAATATTTTTAAAAATAATAGAAACAGTTTCAAGTTTACAACCCACTAAAAACTACTCTATCAGTACACTAAATCTATTCCCACATTTTTTCGCACAACATTTAACAAAAAAGTAGATAAAGTAAGAGTATTATAGGGTATTGTGGGGTCCACTTATAAATAAAGTGATTGATTGTGAGTAAAAAATACAATGACAATTGAAGAAATTAAAGGTGGTGTATTCAATTTGGATTCTATTGGATTTTTTTTTACTTTAAAAAGTCTGTGGATTTTCCATGCAGAGTTTGACTGACTTTTTTTTATTGATTTACATGAATTTTCATAGACTTGACATGATTGTGGAATACACTTTTTTTTTTGATTTACATGGATTTTCATAGACTCCGGCGCTGGAACTATTGATGCAAATGTATATGGAACACACTTGTATATAAAAAAATGTTATCCAAATTGTTTAGAAAAAATACCAAAAATGCATTAGTTCCAAAAAAAAACATTATTATTCATCATTATTATACATTAGTGCCAATGAAAATTGAAAAAATAAAAATTGCATATACCGCAGAAGCTGCGAGGGAGGAGTGAGCGGATCCATCGGGCGCGAGGATAATTGAAGCGATGGTGTGCGCTTGGAAACCAAAAGAAGTGAGGCACCTTTGCGTCGTCGTCTAATGTTATGATGCGAGGCACGGATGAGCCAATTCTGCGTCGTCCAGAAAGGTGAAAAAGCGGTGGACGGCATGAAATAAACAATAAATGGCAATGGCGGAGGAGAACAACGGTTTTTTTTTTCTTCTGACTTTTCGTCTTCATAAATCTCTGGTTGTTAAAATAGATTTTGGAGAGTGAAATTTATTTATATTTTTTGAAGAGCATCAAAGAAAATTCATAGAGTATTAAAATCCATAAACTGTTGAATATCTAAAGATTTTTTTAAGACTTTTTAAAATAGGTATTGAATACTTCAGGGTTTTTAAAGACTTTTGAAAATTTGAATTGAATACCTCAAACTTTGAAAGTCAAAAAATCATACGGACTCCACAATCAATACACTCCCCTAAGTAATGGTTGGAGGATAAAGATAAAATGTATATTTTTATAAAATGTATTAGAATAAATTTGGTGGACAAATAAATAAGGAAAGTGAGAATAAATTTAGTGAATGAATTGAGTAATATTTTTAATTGAACATTTTTAGTTGTCAAATTTGGTAAGAAGTGGATAAAACAGAAAATGACAGTTGGGTTAGTGTATTTATGAGCCTTGAGCTGGACTTTCCTAAATTATAAACTACTAGTGCACGAAAGAAAAAAATCCCAATCCTCATATATACTAATAGGGAGTTGTTTTTGGATGATGTGTCAATACCACAACAATTTAACCTATGTGGCAATATGTGAGAAGTTTAGTATACATGTCATAAAAAAAAATCATATGTGTCATCCTATGTCATTCAAAAATTCCTATGTGTTGTCCTATGTATCATTTCATTGTTAGTCCTTTTAATTTTTATTTCAATATCGAATAAGAATAAAAAATCTAGATTTTTTGTATATGCCGCCCCATGTCGTTCCTCCCGCCTCCCTCCTCCCGTCGTCTTCCGCCGCTCGCTTCTCTCTTCTCTCGTAGCTGTTCGCCGTCACAATTTCTCGATTGGTTTTCCTTTTCCCTCCTCCTGCCGCCTTCTGTCACTCGTCTCTTAGTTTTTTCGCAGCTGTTCGTCGTCTCAATTTTTCAATTGATTTGCTTGATTTAAACTTTTATTTGTTTTAGTTTTTTTTACATTGAGATTCATTCACTTCCCCTTTAAGTAATTATTGGTCGATCACTCTTCAAAGTATTTAGTGTTACTATTTGATCTAATGATCCATAATTTTTTGGGTGTCATCTACCGTATACAATAGCAATTGGCTAAAAAACAGCATTACATAAATGTATATACTGCTATAATTACTTAACTCAAAGAACTTAATCATTGAATTACCATTGCTTGAAATCCCATTCTTATTTTTCTTCTATGTTTTCGTGAATTTTATTTCATAAAATCTATCCGGTATTAATATTTGCATCTTTTTTTATTCTTAGATTCTAAGACATTGCTAGCATCGTATCTCTGCCTTGCTTAGGGATGTAGGTGTTTCATGTTCCTTTTCGAATTTATGCGTTGACGTTCGTCCATCCACTAGCGTAAAAGGTGAATTCAGTTTCGTTAAGTTTAGTCATTATTATCGTTCTTTTGATATATACACATTTATAGCATGACATATTGATTCAATTTTATGCTATAAGCTTTTATACATTGATTTTGTTTGCGACATATATTGTAAGTTGATTTTTGATTTATAGTATTTGCTAAAAAAATATAATATACAAATTTGTTTGGATTTTATAAGAAAAAACATTTATTGTGAATTTTGTTTTTCTAACTGAGATGAATGAGTCATATTTTCCTGCTTATATATTATCTTCAACACATGCAAGATGAAGTATTTGTGGTTTATCTTATTCTGTAGATGAAAGGAACTTCAAAATATGCATATTATACTATGGTTTCATAGGTAGAAATTGAAATTATAAGTTTCTTCTTATTGTGGTGCCATAATTCGACTAGGATTGTTCTACATTGTATCCAGTGTTAGTGTAGCTCAGAATGGAGGGACTGTGTTGACAACAAAACATCAATGCATGTGATTCCATAATCACAACAACATGCAATGATGCTCGGGATTCATGATTCAAAAGTCTGAATATGATTTCACTTCTATTGATTAAATATAAAGACAATCTAGACAAGAAGATGTTATCTTCAGAGGTAAACATTTCATAAAAAAATATTATGCATTCACATATTTCATAATTATGTAATGCACAAATAAAATTGATAAGCCACAATCTAAATTCATACTCCATCTGTCCCAAATATATAGGCTTGTTTCACATAATTTATTATATATAACACCTAAAAATATATATAAATCTAAAATTCGTAAAACAAAATGTATGCAATTCAATTTTTTATCTCCCCCAAAACTTAACAATATTCAATAATTTAATCTTATTAAGTAACAAAACAACAATTCAAATACCATCAGCCCAATATATGAGTCATAATGATGAATTCAATCTAAAACGAGTGTCATATTGTCAATTTAAGTTGCATTACATAATAAAGTTCAATTAAATAACACATATAATGCTTAATAACATGACCATATTTAATCATTTAGCATGGATTCACGTATCGGATTCGTGTGTCCGTTAATTTTTTTTATTTTATAATTTACCGATTCGCCAGGTGACATCCGGATACGCGGATTCGAGAATCTCACCCATTTTAGGGTGCGGGTGCGAATCCGATACTGCATTGTGATATTTTAAGAAGAATCCGTGCATCATAGCTTTTCACACATATTAAGAAATTATATTGGAAAAGTAAATTAAACATGCCAAATTTATATTATACCCCTATTTAATGTTTGTTATAGTTTCCAACATAATTAATGCATAAGGTTATATTAGTAAATTGATTATAAAAAGTTACTTTATGTAGAAACAAGCCTATATATTTGGGACATCCATAAAAGGAAAACAAACCTATATTATTGGGACGGAGGGAGTACTTTTGTATTTATAGATATAATTAGATGCGTGGTTCAAATTTTTAATCTCGAGACTGTTGATAGACCTGTATTTACACACGGTCAACTACATATTGTGATTTCTAGGGTGAAGAGTTAAAAGTGATTGAAAATACTTTGTCTTGATGATGATAAAAAACTCTCTAACTCTACGATTAATGTTGTTTTTAAAGAAGTTTTTCAGAATCTTAAATGAATTTAAAATAACAATATTTTCATTATACGTATTTTGATTTAATGATTAATTATTGTACAAATTAATTACATCTATATTAATTTATATTTTATCTTATAATACTAAATTATATTAAAATATTATTATAATAACTTGTCATACAAAATGACAAATGTTAAAATTTATATTAACTAAGTCCATTAAAAAATATAATATAACTTAAAAAAATTAATTTATTTAAAATCCCGTGTAAAACACGGGTTCTACACTAGTTATGTTATTAATTTCAATTAATACCTTAAAATTATTTACTTATAAAATTTTAAATTATGCGCATTATATTTAAAAATGTGTGTATTTTTTATTTAATTTACATTTATTTATTTTTAAAAAAATAGTATATGAGAAATAGTTTTCAAATGGGTGTGTTTTGAATTATGGTATACAACATCAAAACAAAGATTTCATATCTGTAGTAGGTACCCACTATCCCGGCCTTGGATACAATTCTTCTTAGTTGTGGCAAATCATTTACGAAAAGTGCAACATATTAATGATTTTGATGCATAAGCAATCATGTGGAGTAATTTGATCAGCCAGCCTTTCCAAGCATCCACTAATTTTGTTGTTTCGTGGTTTTATGCTTGTATTCTTTTAGTTGTAGCATTGGGGCAAATACCTAATAGCCCCAATTTAAATTATTGGAATCATTTTCTTGTTTCAAAGAAAAGATTAAGCAAATATGTTTATATAAGAGGATACACTTCCGATCTTTTTACTCCTGATAATGAACCAAATATTGCAAACAAAGGGTAATATAATTAATATCACACATATCCAAAGCTTACACATGTGATACAAAGATTTACCTAAACATTTAATTACATCAAAACCAAAAAATATAACCACAAGTAAATTATAATTTTTAGGATCGGCAGAAATGTGTGGCAACAGAGGGAATTAGGTAAATTCATATAAGATTATTTTACACTAAAATTTAAAAATAGATACAAAGTTACCTGTTCGATTACATAATTTAAGAACATAACGTCCCTTTCAAAATAATTCACATAATATTTATGTTCAGTTACGGACAACCATGTGTTGTGCAAAATACATGACTATGAGTTTTTCTCAGGAATGGGGACTTATCTGGAGAGACATGGAACTTATGAGTTATGACACTAATCATCATAAGAAACCAAAACCATGGGAGTACTTAATCCTTATGCGGCGTTATATGCAAATCACTCATAAAAGTTAAAAACACAAGAAAAAGAAAAGAATTGCACAGAAATATGTTAAGCTTTTTAAACTTAAAAAAACCTGCAACCACAACCTTCAATGAAAATTAATATTAGTTTAAGAAAAAACCCAAGAAATGATGTAAAAAATGATTGAATATTGTTAGGCAATGGAAATTACAGTTAGCCCGACTTGGTGTTGTCATACCCAAAATCTATAAGACCCACTATTCGATTCCACAAATAAAAGAAAAAATGAAAGAAAATTAATAGACAGTAAATCAGAAGGGATAACATGATTAATAGAGAAAGTAAGAGTCTAATAATCACATTAGTAAATCAGATCCCAAAACTCTGAGAAATTTGTTCATTGGCAATATATGTTTGTTGGTCTGATCAGAGTAAAATAAATAAAAAAAAAAACTTAGATAATATAAAAACCAGAACAACTAAAAATGAAATAAATCTTCAGTGGTTTCTCTCCCAAATCACTTATAGGAATTATCCCCATAGGAGAGTTGGTTGCAAACGGATCGATTTTTCGAAACCTCTATACAAAACAAAAGAAACTTATCAAAACAGAGTGAGAATTCTCATATGAGTAAATAGAAAAAATGAGTAAGAAGAATTGACTGAGAATTTTGGTTGAAAGAATCACTCGTGAGTTGAAAGACGGAGATTATATATATTTGACTTGGTAAAATAAATAAAATATGATAAGTTTAAATTTAATAAAATATTTTATAAGTTTTTAATTATAAATCATTTTGAAATACAAATAATTTACAATAATCCCCACCTATTTCAAAATCATTTATAAAATAATTTATAAAGTCTCGAGAAAAAGATTTATAAAATGCAAAAATAAAATAAAAACAGCTGGGTATCACAGGACTATGTAATGCATCGAATCTGGTGTCTTTTGGAATATAGACCTAGAAGAGATAATATATAAATTACTAAGCATTGATGAAGCATATAAGCTTCTATGAACCAATAACTTATTATTTGTAACTTAAATTGTTTACTCATCACATTACATGTGTTTATTTTTTATTCAAAAGCGGTTGTCTTGTGAATAGGTCATCTTGGCGTCTTTCTAGTTATTCATGAGTGAGTGCTCTAGAGACTTAGAATTTGTCTCATAGGAGCTGCCCCACTCCACACTCATATAGGTGAGTTCATCAAAGTATATTCTGCAAATAATATGTCACTCATAAGGGCTATGACTCATTAAAAGTTTTAGCTTATCCTCTCAATTTGCAGTAAAGCACCACACTTATTTTAGAAATCATTTGCTTTAAAATACTACACATTTAGGAAGGGATATAATTTAAGGTCTTTAGCGAGAACTATCAGTGGCTTGTTATTACCATATATGAACCTTATCCATGGGATCTCCAATCACAAAGATTGAGTTCCTACCACTGTTAATTTTCAATTGGCTTGTCTCATTCCTCTTCAATTAAGACTAGTCAAATCAATTCATCTTCTAACAGTTGGTTAACCACTTAATTTCGTACGAATATATCTATTTTACCATTGAAAGTTTTATTCTTACCAATGGTTATTGCTTCTTATCAATCACAAAACATCGACAACAGAACGTTCGTTTCTCATCAAATTGGAATGCAAGCTAAGCAATTTCTTAGCTTCGTGGCCTCATTGCCAGATAATTTCAGAGCATAAAACTCTAACACTATAATATTTTTAACAATTATAGTTTGTGCATCAAATTATCAATAACTTTTGCAAACTCAAAGTGAGCCACAAGATCACCTTGATTTTTCATCAACAGATTTTGTATGTACACAACCATCTACTTCAAAAGAAGTAAAATCACTAAATAACAGACTTGATCACATTTCTCATGCCACTCATATAAATCTTATAATTTAAATCTCTATTCAATAATTGTTTTGATGTCCATTTGATGAATAAAAAGTTTGTAATCTGAAGATAATTTATTAAATCTCAAATGGACAAAATTGTATACACAGTGAAATAATGTCAAAATAAAAAAAAAAATACTTTGAGTAAAACTATTTTAAAAATTCATTCACAACCAATAGGTTTATAACCTTATGATAAATCATTTAAAAATATATTTCAATTTTGTTTAAAGACTCCCTTTTTTTTCAATAGAAATAATTTGGTTCAAATATTTTTGAATCATTTGAAATAATATAATTTAAAATTTTTCGAAAATTTTTCTCAAATAAGGTAAGTATAAAACTCATTTGCAAAAATTCTTTTTCACTCACAAAAATCATAAACTCCATTATCAACAAGTGCATGATATAATTAACTCTTCAAAGGAGTACAAATACAAAGAATTCAATATTCTTTGTCTCGACAATATACTTATCATCCAACACTTTTTTCAACTAAAAAAAATGTGTGTAACATAATTTAAGCAAAACATCCCTATAAATATTTTAAATTATCAAATTTATTGCAAACAAAATTAACATCCAAATAAATAGAACAATATTGCACCAATTCGAATTCAAGAAAACAGTTCCAAAGTTAACATCAACGCCTGTCAAATATGAAGCCACATGAATGAAGGAATTATTTATTTACTTAAACACAGTCTAAAGATGGCGTAATGAATTAAAGAATAAAACATGATAATGGTTAACCATTCAAGAAAAACGTTCACTATTTACAAGATATACCGTACAAATTTATAGAACTTGGTTATAGTATAAAATCAAGTTAACAGTAATAAATGATTCATTAACAAATCACACTTCATGCAATTTTACTAATTCAAAGTTCATATTGAAGGCAGACAACATATCAATCTAAATATTCAAATTCATTAATCATGCCCAATTATCTATTCTACTAGCATTATAAGGAATAATTAATGATCCATACACATATTCATTGATACCAACACACAGACAAATAAAAGATAGCCAAACGCATTAATTACAAATCATGTACTTTCATATATTCTAATTAATAAATTAGGCAATAGAAAATTTATATATATACCAAATTAACAGCAACTCCAACAGCATAAAAAACCCCATTAAAATAAAAAACATGAATCCAATTACGCCTTCCACACCATAATTCGAATGATACCATTTATTTTTTTATTTGTTTTTATAAATCTAAAATAACAACTAAACTCTATCCCATGAGTCATAACATATTATCGGCTATAATCATTGGGACACATCAAATTGCTAACCTAGATCACAAACTCATACAGAACAGGTGATCATCATTGTGTATTTGGAAAAAAATAGTTGACGATATATCAAAAATAACAATCCATATAGACTAGATTTCTGGCTTAATTAAACTCAAATTAAATGAACACAAGAACTCACTCAAGCATACCTCCATACTGAACACTTAAGAAACTAGGGTTTATGACCATACCAATTTTATCCGCCTCCATACTTGCCTATAACTGAGTCCTGGATTTCGAGAGCTCAAACGACGCGATCACCGTGTTCTTGGAGAATCAACTTGGAACGAGCAGGTTAATCATAATATTATTTCCCTCGCAATAGGCTCACGTTTGATCTCAGCCGGTAGAAAAATGAAGTTTGATCTTTGGTGATTGTAAATCCTTAAGATTGTTGGAAATATTAGAAAATCCAACAATCAAAATAAAACAAGGAAAATATAAAAATGAAAATCAAAGGAAAACCACTTGAGGCGTGCTTGAAATGCACTGTCCTTAAGGATTTACACTTAGCAATCCCCCAGGATTCAACAAGTCTTCTAGGATAAACCTAAGATCAGGAGCAACATAATAATAAACCCAACAAAAAGAGAATAGAAGAAAGAAGGATTTACACAGCGTATGTTTCCCATTTGTTCTCAATAAACATTATATTATATATATAAGTGTAAAAGAGATAAGTGGTGACTAATTCCAATCACAAAAATAGCAACAACCATTAAGTTGTTAGTCAAGACCAAGTAAATAGGAAAAATGAGTAAGAAGAATTGACTGAGAATTTTGGTTGAGAGAATCATTCGTGAGTTGAAAGACGGGGATTATATATATTTGACTTGGTAAAATAAATAAAATATGATAAGTTTAAATTTAATAAAATATTTTATAAGTTTTTAATTATAAATTATTTTGAAATACAAATAATTTACAACATTGGACATTGCGTTTAAACACTTTAAAAAATGTGGGTATAGTTTGTACTAAGATGTACCTATTTTATGGATCAGACTGTCTTATATGAGTTTTTGTCATTATTTTTTAGTTGAATTATTTTAGCTGTCAATTTGGTGTGATTAAAAATTGTAACATTAGTTATGGTAAAGAATGGGTAAAATAGAAAATGATAGTTGGGCCTGTGCATATATGACCGTTGGGCCAGAGTGTATATATAACCGTTGGGCTGGGCTTTCCTAAACGTTAGTATTTGTGATCATTTTAGTGCATCATTAAATAATTGTGAGATACTAATCTAATTAATAGAGCTTTATGATCAATGTACAAAATAAATTTTAGTTAGATTTGTATAGAAATTTGCATCAATAATCAACCCGGGGTGAATTACTAGTTGTAATTATAATATGACAGTTGTGTCTAACACTGAACGGACCCAAATTCAGTTAATTGAATATTTTAGCTGTCAATTTGGTGTAAAATTAAAAATTTTAAACGTCGAGTGGATAAAACAGAAAATGACAGCTGGGCCTGTGCATATATATGACCGTTGAGCTGGACTCTCCTAAACGAACAGTTGGGCCTGAACTAAATGAGCCCAATCTCTTTCTTTATGGAATATGGAATGATATCCCTTTACAAAATTGACTGTAGATTCAAGTTTCCCGATTACGCACCACTATCCTTATTTTATAAATCTCCACCGTCAAATTGCTGAGATTTATAGACAAATGGCACAATAAGAATGGTGGCTATAAGTCGCGCTGACTTTGCTTACCTGACCTCCCAATCGCATTCTCCCTCCGTCACCCCCGCCACCAGTTCGCACCACCAGTCCACCTCTTATGTATGTGTGTGATAATTTCAAAAAGTAATTGCGAGCGTGTGCATCCATAGATTTTAAGCAGATTCGAGAGTTGTCGTTCACTTTGATCTAGTCATCCATGACTGAAGGTGGATCGTACAATCTAGGGTTCCGATTGGGTACGGTCTATTATCCATGTCTTACTTCGAATTCGTGTTGTTTTGTTTCCTGAATTTAGTTAAAGTAACTTTAATTCAGTGAAAATGAAAGTATAATTTAGTTTTAATCTTTAATTTATGCGGTTGTGGTGGGAGATTTAAAGAAACGTAAATTATATGCTCGGAAGTGATTTTCTTGATAATCTTCTAGGTGATTGGTATGTATTCGTTTTTATGTGGATTCGGAGGTTATATGTTGCTCTTCTGCATTTACACATCAGCATTTACCAAAGTTTGTAGGGTTTTGATTTGTATCAGACAAATCGTGATGTGTAATTAGGAATCTTGGTGTTTTAAAGACTAGATGATGATAGCATGACATTGCCGTTATTGATTCTTCCCCCAATGTAGTTCTTTCACTCTTTTGAAAGGTTGAATATATTCTAGTTTTCTACTTGTTATACTTTTTCTGCAATGCCATAAAAGATTGTAAAGTTAGTCTTTCATGGCTTTATGTTATTTATAAGATTTTTAAAAAAATTGATGTACTTGAAATAGGTGTGTTGAGTAATTCAGTAAATGGTGGCCATTTTGAATGCCAAATTATGCATAATCTCTGAACATTTCAACATGTGGTCCCTGTTTTTGTTGCCTGAAAATGGTTTTGTGGATGCTTAGCTGTGAGTCTCAAGGTCACTGAAATCTTTGCAGCTTTAACTTGCTGTTGGGTTTTGGGTTGGCGAAGTGGGTTTATAGATTGTCCTTGTGGTAACTAGGAGGCTTTTTCGTTATATTGTTGAGGTTTTGTGTATGTTTTACTGGATCACTAGGATAGTGCAGAACATAAAGTTGGTTGTACATTTGTAAGACACAGATAGCAAAATATTTGTTTTGATATTTTTCTATAGATCAAATAGTTATTGTCGCTGCTATAGAAATGCTAGGAAGAGAAAAACTACTTATCCTGTGTCTGTCCTTCCATCGTGTCACTTTCCTTGAAACCTTTCATTTGCTTTTTAATGCATAGAGTTTTCAGTACAATATATATTTCATTACGACTTGGCTGTATAAGAACCTTTTGGAAACTGTAATGTAAGTGATATTTGGGTAGTACAACTAATTTCATATGCTCAAATGCAGATATTGAGCAGATACTGTCAGAAGCCCAGCATCGGTGGCTGAGACCTGCTGAAATTTGTGAAATTCTACGAAACTCTGAAAAGTTCCATATTTCACCTGAGGCTCCTAATAAACCAGTTAGTATGTCTTCTTCATCTAACCCCTCTTTTGTTTACTTCTTGACAAACTTTGATTTAGTTGAGTAAGCCAGTGTATAGGAAGTTGGTATCTGTTTATGCTGAATTTCATACTGCATTTGCATGTAAACCAAAAAGACTTTCGTTAAGAGAAACAACTATCTTGCATATGCAGGTGGTTCTGTTTTTCTTTTTGATCGTAAGGTGTTACGGTACTTCCGGAAGGATGGACATAATTGGAGAAAGAAGAGGGACGGGAAGACTGTTAAGGAAGCTCATGAGAAACTGAAGGTTAGTATGGATTACATTCTAACCTTACCTATGAATATTTTCAGTATCAAATATTGGAAGGGAATGTTTAGCTCTTACATAAACCATTATCGTTGATGCTGGCCCAGCCCTGTCTGGCGTATTGGTAATTTCTCTCGTAGATGGGTCAGGTTCTTGATAAGACTAGTTAGCTTATTTATCGATGATCTAAGAGGCCCTGAAATCTTATGTGCTCAGTTTGAACCGCTGAGAATATCTTGATATGTTTCTAAAGTTTTCTTTATTATTTATTTTTATGTGCATAACAAACTGTAAACCTAAGCACCAAGTCCAGATCAGCAGTTGATCTGTGGAGCTTTTGATCTACTTAATACCCATAAATTTCAACATTGGAATTCTAATGCAAAGCATATGCATATTTTCAGTCTGTAAGCATCTTAGTATCATGTTATAAACAAAAATTTAGTTTAGTTATTTAACCTCATATATCATCCATTGGTTTGTATGCTTCCTTAACAATGTTTTAGTGCACTTTGTCTCTTGTCAAGGAAAAATAATAAAATGTCTCGTTTAGCTACATGTTATATTCTGATTCACTTATATTTAGGTTGGAAGTGTTGATATGCTTAATTGCTATTATGCCCATGGCGAGGATGAAGAAACTTTTCAGAGGCGCAGCTACTGGCTGCTTGAGCAGTGAGTACAGACTATTTAATACTTGATTCATAATTGCACAAGAAGAATTTTTATCTGCATCTCACTATCTGTGATGGTGCATCTTCCTCCTAAATCTCTCATGACTGGGCTCAAGTTATAAACTTATATTTGGTTCAACCTCTTTTCTTTTTTTTTTTCCTACAAGGTTACAGTCTGCATCAAGTCTGTTAATCATTTATCTGCCTCTTAAAACCCTTCAATGGATTGATTTTACATGAGTAATCAAGTCTGTTACCAATTTTTTTCCCCTAAAGTGGAAAGATGGTAGTACAGGGTCTGTTGCTTTCCTTGCATTGAAACTTGTATTTTCCTTACTTTTGTTTTCAATGCAAATTCTTAAATTTGGCTGGTTCCTGTCTTTCTCATGTAGCTTGTATTTATAACATATTCATATATTAATTGGGAGTGCTTTAACTTGAGGTGGGTAAGTTTACTTATGCAATTGATCAACACTGTCCTTAAATCTTAAACTACTCAAAGCAATCATCAATCAATTCTTATTGAGTTTTCTAATCATGCAGGGATCTCATGCACATAGTGTTTGTCCACTACTTGGAAGTCAAGGTCAGACTCGATTAATATATTGAATACCAATGATTTGATATGGTTTTGCTTGGCAGTTTTCTTTCTTAAACTGGAGAGTTAGAGCATTTAAATCTTCAAATATGTCATCATCAATGTTCCCAACACTTGCAAACTTTCTCATGGGTGATATATATATCTTGATGACTGCTGTGACTGCAAATTGCCAAAAGGACAGTGCATACCTTTAGGTTTTCCTGTAAAACTTAGAATAACATTTACAGGAGTTTTAGTGCTTAAATAGCTTGTGAAATGTGAACTGCTCATCATGCTTTTTGAACCAGTTACTAAGAACTATGCACATGCAAAGTAGTAGGCTTTAAAATGTGGTTTTATACTTGTGATATTTTATGTGATACTATAATAGTTAATCTCTAAACGATTATTTTGAAGAAGTATAGAGCCCTATTAACTTTTCTTGTAGGTGAAAGGTAAATAATCGCGTTGATTGAAATTCGTATCTTGAAACGGTTAAGTATATTTTAATGAGTTTTTTAACCCTTCTTTGTTTATCTTCTCCAGGGCAATAAGACAAACGCCAGCTATGTCAGAAACAGTGACAGAGTTGTATCAAATTCAGAAAATGACAGCTCATTATCTTCCAGTTTCCGTGGAACAAGCCCTACCAGCACCTTGACGTCAGCATATGAAGATGTTGAATCTGGTAACTGTTTTTGTATTTTTCGACTCTATCTCAGTATCTCATTGCAGTAAATATGGGTTGATATTAAATGATTGCCACCCCCATGTAACCTGCTTCAGAGGGTAATCACCAAGCAAGTTCCAGTCTTCATTCATATCCAGAATCTCCGTTGACTGATGATAATCATTCTGCCCAATCAAACACTTATAATCAGTTGTTTGGTACAGGTACCTATATCAAGTTTTTCTCCTCCTTAATGTTGGTATCATTCCCGTGATGCAACAATTGCAAAGCAGAAATAAATCTCATTCCCTTTTATGTTTTGAAGGAAGTCCAAATATTTCTGCCCTGGATTATTCATCACTTTCTGGGGATAATAGAGATGGAGATTTCGATGGGAACAGTCTTGTATCTGGGGATCATGTGACAAATGGTTTGGCATCATGGCAAGAAGTTCTCCGAGACCCCACTACTGGTATTCTTTATATAGCAAGCTGATCATCGTTCAAACAATTTTGTGAGTTTTGACTGGATTTACATTATATGCTGCTTTGAAACAGGGGAGATTTCTAATACACAGGGTCCTCAGTGTTCTCTGCCTGTCCAGGCCAAATGGCAAGTTCTCAATGATTTGCTTGAGGGAAAATCTCTTCCTTCAGATCAAGGTAATGATGTGTGGTCATTTTACACAGTTCATGATCAGAAAGAGCAGTCTGGACTAAGGAACCTTCAAATGCTCCTTTCTGATGTAGAAACTGGATATGTAATGAACCCAAATTCAGAGAATGGAATGACAGCGATTGGAAATGAAAGCTACCCTTTCCTCCTAAGAAAGCCTCTGATTAGTGGCTTGAAAACGGAGGAAAGCTTGAAGAAAGTTGATAGCTTCTCTCGTTGGATTGCCAAAGAACTCGGAGAAGCTGATGAATTAGATATGCAGCCAAGTAATGGAATCTCATGGAGTTTTACAGGAAATGACTATGAGGCCACTATGTCAGATCAATTGCAAGTGGACACACACACACTGAATCCTTCTATTTCCCAGGACCAGCTTTTTAGTATTATTGATTTTACACCTACTTGCGCTTACTCAAATTTGGAGACAAAGGTACTTGAAGTTAACTCTTTGCGTTTTGTGTGTTTTGGAGTCTATAACTGAGATAATCATCTAGTAATTATAGTTGTCTTACACACACACTAAATCTTTCTATCATAGATCTCTTTCACATGAGCACCCCACAATCATTAGCAAAGTTCCAGTGTTAGTCTTGATGCATATATTCCTATCATATGATTATCTGTGCTAGGTCAACATTGGCTAGTTGAATTGTGAAACCATTGGTATTATTTTTAGTTAACACTGTTCCCTTTTTTCTCCCCCAAACAATCAGGTCCTTATCACCGGAACATTCCTCAAGAGTGAACAAGAGTTGTCTAAATGCAGATGGTCTGTTATGTTTGGTGAAATGGAGGTTCCTGCAGAGGTTTTAGCCGATGGTATTCTTTGTTGTTGTGCTCCATTACACAACCCTGGAGTTGTCCCTTTCTACGTAACCTGTTCCAACAGGTTGGCTTGCAGTGAACTCCGCGAATTTGAATATCGGTTTGGGGCAGACCGAAATATTAGTTCTATTGATGTAAATGGAGATAGTGCTGTGATGATGCACCTCTATCAAAGATTTGAGATGATATTGACATTGGAACCTGTTGGAAGTTTTATGATTTCTGCTGGAAATGATTATGAAAAGCATCAAATCAATAAAATCATATCCTTTATAGAGGAGGATAATAATCTGGAGCCAAGGCTGACTTCAGAAAATGATAGATCCCATTTGAATCTGATCGGAGAGCTGTTCCTTTATAAGCTGATGCAAGAGAAGTTCTACTCTTGGCTTCTCCATAAGGTATCTACAGGCGGTAAGGGGATTACAATTATTGATGAGGGAGGTCAAAGTGTGTTGCACTTGGCTGCTGCCCTTGGTTTTAATTGGGTCCTCAAGCCATTAATAGTAGCAGGAGTTAGCATAGATTTTCGTGATGTGAATGGTTGGACTGCGCTTCACTGGGCAGCATTTTGTGGAAGGTATACTTTCGACTTATCTTCTGCTGTCCCTAGTTTATTTCCTCATAGAAATTATGCCATTGAAACATAATATGGCCTTTTTCTTGATTGACTGCTAATGATACTCTTCTACTATTTATGTTAATGTCTACCTTGTAGAAAAAATATTCAGAATTTGTTAATAGTTGGTAGATTACGTTTCAACATAACTTATAAGTTCTTGATTTCATTTACTAGATGTTACTAAAGAAGAAACAGAGAAGTAAAAATTTTGGCTTTTTTTTTCCTTAACATTTTCTTCTAACTTAATAGGGAGGACATGGTTGCTGCCCTAGTTTCTCTAGGTGCATCTCCTGGAGCATTAACTGATCCATCTGCTGAATATCCACTGGGTAGAACTCCTGCTGACCTGGCTTCTTCAAGCGGTCATAAGGGCATATCTGGTTTCCTTGCTGAAACTTCCTTGACATCACACCTCGAAACTCTGAAAGTAAATGATGGTGCCACAGAATTTTCAGGGCTTAAAGCAATACAAACAGTTTCAGAGCGTTTAGCAGTTCCAACAACTGAAGCGGATGTTCCTGAAACACTCTCACTCAAGGATTCACTTGCTGCAATCTGCAATGCTACACAAGCAGCAGCTCGCATTCACCAAATTCTTCGTGTTCAGTCATTTCAGAGGAAGCAGCTTACTGAACAAGGCTCCAGTGACGTTCTGAATCCGGATGAACATGCTATATCTCTAGTAGCTTCTAGAACATCCAGGTTAGGTCATTCTGATGGCATGACCAATGCTGCTGCCCTGCAGATTCAGAAAAAGTATCGCGGTTGGAAGAAGCGAAAAGAATTTTTACTAATTCGTCAAAAAATTGTTAAAATCCAGGTACGTTTTACTTATCTTGTATTAAAAAGTGAAAGATTGCAAGTCCCAAAATAGATCCATGATTCTATTCAGTTCCCTCATTAAGTGGATTGCTATTGTTCAAAATTTGATATCGAGACTGACTTTTGATTGGCCTTGTGTAAAGGCTCTTGTAAGGGGGCATCAAGCTAGGAAAAAATATAAACCTATTATCTGGTCAGTTGGAATATTGGAGAAGGTGATCTTGCGTTGGAGACGTAAGGGGAGTGGACTGCGTGGATTTCGGTCAGATGTGGTTCAAAAAAGGCCCAACATAGAGAGCAGTTTGCCTCCTCCACCGGAAGATGATTATGACTTTCTCAAGGAAGGAAGAAAACAAAATGAAGAAAGGATGCAGAAAGCACTTGCTAGGGTGAAATCCATGGCTCAATATCCTGAAGCACGAGCTCAGTATCGTAGGCTACTAAATGCTGCTGAAGGGTTCCGTGAAAATAAGGTTAAGTTGTGTTTTAATATGTTTGTTGAATTCAACTATAGAAGATGGAGTAGTATGTTTGGATTTTATTTTTTTATTTTAATTAACTCTTTATCTTCAGCAGGATGTTTTGGACGTGATCCCGGACTATACAGAGGACATGGTTTACCCCGATGATGATTTAAACGATGTCTCGAGTCTGTTGGATGATGATACTTTCATGTCTCTTACCTTCGACCAAGCACCATAGATCTTTATCTTCTTTAGATGTATGTATGTGCGTAGCTATCCATTTTAACTGACTCTTGCCAGATAAAAAAACAGACCGTTTTCTTGTATATATTATACATAGGTGATTTGACCGACCTTATAGAATGTGTTGATAAATCTAACTTCTATAAAGAAATACCCCAGCAGGCGTCACACTGACGGTCTATGATTTGCTGGATTGACTTTGACGATGCGCTTTTATAAAATGTCTCTTGTTTAATGATATAAAGATCGGGGTACTTTGTTATTGCTACACTAAGTGACAGAATAATCAAAGTTTAACGCTAATTGCTATACTAGGTTAATTACACTAATACGACAGCCATTGTCATTTTTATGTATACTTTTATGTATACGAAGTGTTCCTATTTTATATGCAAATTCATGAGTTTTTGCCTTGTTTATAAGCATACGTGATTATATACATTCACCGAATATGCACGGTATACAATGAATCCACGTGTTTTCTGCCTGATATGGTACATAAACACCCTTATCTGATGTGTGGATAAAACTCGGAAATTAATTACAAGTAGGCACTTATCTAGAAATGACTCGCAGAAATTCAAAACAGAGTTGGAATCGCATTCATATCTACATTACCATACAGTTCTTGTTTAAAAAAGAGACATCCTTCATGCAAATGTATTTACAGATGTAACACTCTCGTAGAAGAGAATGTATCCATGATCCGTGTTATTCGAGCATTCCTGAGCAGATCCAAAGAATGACTGGATAGTAGACTCATCAACTATCTCCACATTCTCATCATCGAAAAACAGCCAATGGTTGTGGCTTTTCACAAGACTGACGTAATGCCCGTGGTTGGGCCCACCACCAACGTGAACCACAACAGCAAATAATGAGTACTCAGACTCGACATTCTCCATAGTGTTGCTCAGTTTCAGCTCGAGTGGGAACACAACACGATAGAATAACTTCCTGTGCCGCTGTTCCATGTACTTGAATCGCTTGAGATGAATAACCAGAATACGAGGTGGTCTCTTTATTTTCATCCTTTTCTGGGCTTCTTGCAAGCTGCACAGAGACTTGAAAGAATTAGCAAATAATCAAGTTCATACAAATTTGTAACAAAATGCAACTTAAATATATACAAAACCGAAGGTTAGCTACCAATTTGTAACAAAATGCAAAAATAGGAAACAACAGCGTAGTTTACTTTAACCTTCAGAGGAAAAACTAAGAAAGTATTGAAACTACCTAGAGCACTTGTCACAAAAGAATTTATCTTCAGCATTCAGGGTCTCTGTGGAGCTGAAATTCTTGAGACAGCTAGTTATTGAACTGTTTTGTTCTATATCAAGGCTTAAATCTAAGAATGTCTCGTCCCTCGCTGTAATTGTCTCACACCTTAAACACCTCGTCTCGTTGGTCAGAATACCCTGAATCGCAATAACAGTCAAGATCAAATCTATTAGAAACAACATAAATATCCAGGAAGTTTACCTGAAAATTTTTGTGCACCCAAGTTATTAATGGTCCCTTCTTGACACCATTGATCTGATGATTGCTTGGTCCCTTTACATCACCATCTATGGAAGAAGGTTGTAGCTCATTTGTCACCCTGTGAGACTCTTTTTCCAGTATGTCGACAAGTTCATTCAGCAAAAAGTTCAAGAATTCATGGGCATCCTGCATGACAGCAGGTCTTGAACATAATTAAACAATTATAATCATTTAACACATATATATCTATAAAATCTGAAGTACATATCAGATATTTGTACAGAATTTAAAAAAAAAAAACTTAATCTTCGTCAAAAGTAGCTAAGAACTCTAAAAAAAAAAGAAGACATGTTACCAACAACATACCTGATGCATGTATCCTCGGAAAATCTCATTCTCTCTTCTAACTCTGTGTACGAAGCGTCTTGGAGCTATGACACCAGTTCTTTTCTTCTGTGAATTTATCTGCACGAAGAACAATTAACAGGTAAGTCCAAGGTTCCAGGTCTGCCCCAACCATACTTTACACTTTGAAGGTAATTATCAAACTGCAATATGTGTTAATAAACAGATAACAACAAATTTTTTTTGTACATGTAAACTTTTTCATTTAGTGTGGTTCAAACCATGACAACTGCATACAAATTGCACCATATTCTTCTACCATATAAGCAACCCGAGCTCATGTATTAAGCTAACAAAAAATAACAAAGCTCGTCAAGATCAGAGCGGTGTAATCTCTAGAGGGTTACTGAGAGCTAACACAAAAAAAGTGAATAAGGACCACAAATAAGAAATGCTGCACATGCTAATCGGCATACTACCTGTGAGAAAAGTTCTGCAAGACATGTTAAAATGTTCTCATCTGATCCACCGAGGTTGATGTTTTTGTTGTTCAAATCGTACTCCAACAGCTCTTCACGAAACGGAACACAAAAGTAAAGGGCCTGGGAACAGACCAAGTCATATCACAAGTTAAAAATATGCAAGAATTACATAGTGTATGAAGTAAATGTGTCAACATGCAATTTCTAGCTATCTCAGTAGTCCTCTTCTGAAACATGAGATTCACGTATTCGATAATCTACTCTTAAAACCATTCAGTTATATATTCTCAAAAAAAAGAAAAAAGAAAATCAACTGTCCCAACAGCCATAAGCTCAAGTCAAAGGTGAGAAACACATGAGCCAATTTCTCCCAAATGAGGTGATGTATAAGCATCTCTTTGCAGAAAATAAATATATCAGCTCAAACTCTCACTCGGATCAATATATTGTAGCAGCAGATTCAATCAAATATGCCCTTAATACGACTATCAGGATATGCAAAACCAGCACATCAATTGAACTGTTTAATCATTCTTCTTTCCTTCAATCAATCGCCTAATAGAAATCCTTCCCCCTTTCCTTAATTCCATCAGTTCCAAAATTCAGAAATTAATAATCTAAACTAGCCAATAATGTTTAATTTCAGCAAACCAAAGGAAGTTGAGAGTAAATATTCCCAACACATAACTAGAGAGAGAGAGAGAAACCTGGAGAACACTGTTACAATAGCAAGTATTTCCAAAATTCTCCAAACCGAAGTACCGTTCGCCTTCGGGAAATTGATCGCCCAAAACCTTCTCTAGCTTCGAACCCGTCACACCCATTGATAGAGCGACACCATCCAAAATATAGCAGAACTCTTCTAACTTTATCACTCTTTCGCAATAATCAGATTCTTAATCAATTATACTCAGCTTTTAGCTTTTCTGGTTGATTTTTATTTGTCAATTTTCCCCCTTTGATCAAAGGATGAAAGGTTTTGCGGCCTACGGCAATGAAATTACTGTTTCTACATCCTGTGTGTATATATACATACAGGAGGCGTAAATGAGTCGGCGGGGGTGGTGCGGTGTCTCTCTGCTGTAGAGCCACCGAGGTCTGCACCCTTGTCGTATTATCAAGTTTTACTAATCACGGAAAAAGTATATTTATTACTATTATTTTGTATTTATTTATCGTTAATAAAAGGATCTTAATACAAATTTGTACTATTTTTTTTAAAGAGATCAATAGAAAAGAAAATTGATTCCAAATTTTATCGTTAAATTTTAAAAAAAATACCAGTTGTACTCGAGATTAAATAAGATGTTAGTGTTAGTGTCCTAAAGATAATTTATTGTAAGAATATAATACTCGATGATATTCAGTTTGATTTAATATTATTATCCATTTAATATTAATGTATGACAATACACCTATTCGAATATTATGTTTGATTGTTTGCATTTATTCTTATTTGTGTTCCCATGAATCATTGTTGTCACTGAGGATGTGAGAACTCATGTGACTTAAGCATGATTCTCAAATAGCCTTATCAAAGATCATCAAGAATGTGATATTGATGATGCAATTGAGATTGATGTGCGACCTGCATCATACTCTTAGAGAGTGCAGTAAGATCTTACTTACTACGAGATACTAGGTATCTCATGATGGATGCACTGATGCACAGATACCTTAGAGGGTATTGGTATACCCATCCGAGAAACCGTTTGATGTAATTTCACGACATATGTCTACGGGTGTCTCGGTTAGTGGGAACGATGCGATACTCCTTTGACTTGAGGTCAATATGCACGACATGTGTGGAATGATGAACTTTGACCATGACCGACGCTTCCGCCTTTCCATGGGTAGATATGACTTGGATTGGGTTCATCACGAAATGCATGTGCGTGGTAGTTGAGCCAATAATAAGATTCATTTCTCAATGTGGATTTAGAGAGAATACTCATCTTCTCATCATAATTGAATCTAAGTCATCGGTCGATACACGTCAACTTGGACTTTGTGGCCAAGTGTGACATAAGTGATCAATTAGTGATTAGAAATAATATGATCAAGTTATTTGAATAGACACTTCATCACGTTCAAGATTTAATCGAGTATTCGCGAATGAAAGGAAGTTATCGTAATAACTCATGTTTCAGTTACAGGTAGTTACATGTTTTCTCGTAACGTACCTCATATATTGAGAATGTCTGATTTATTGTCTAGGGTTCGATTAAGACAGTTAGTTTGACTAATCTCTCGATATATGAGGGCCTATGGGTCACACAACAAGTAACAATTGTTTACTAATTATAGTTGATTGATTAAATATTATATTAGATATTAATATTTAATTTATGGAGAATAAAATAATAATTATATTTATAATTAATTATTATTATTACTATTTAATTAAAATGAATTTAATTAAATAGGATTCCTAATAATAATATATGGAATATTATTGTAGGATTTGATATATATGAAAATCAAATCCGTATAGATTTGATATACATGGAAATCAAATTCATAGGGATTTATGTATATGAGAATTAAATCTATGGAATTTAATTTGCAAGATTATGTATTTTATTTCCTAATAAGGTTAGTTTAAGATTTAAGTTAGGTCTCCCCTATATATATGAGTGTTGGGAGATGAATTTAATAAAGATTGGATTTTGATTAGATCTCAAAACCCCTGAGTATGACATGTTCAGGATAATCTTGATAGTTGAGTCAGGATTCAGTTTTTAGAGTATTCAGGATGTTATCTGCAAAATGTATAGTCGGTAGATATAGATCAGGATAGGTTCTGAAGACTCGGTAAGTTTCTAAAGAAACTGAAGTTTCAAGATGAAATGAAGTTTCAAGAAAAAGGAGAAACGAGAAATCAAACTCGGAGAAATCGAAATCAAGACTCAAAGATTTCAAGATATCGGTCCAAGATATCTGTGAAGACTCAAAAGACTCAGAAGAATCAAGACTCGTAAGACTCAAGAACGTAAGATCGAAGACAGAGAATCAAGGCACGTAAATTATCAAGACTCAAGAATGTATCAATGCTCAAGATATAAACCTGAATGTTCCAAGGCACTGAAAATATCTATCTGAAGGATACAATACAGAGAAAAACGCGATTCCTTAGAAAAATAGATATTGCCCAAGACATTCAAATGCAGACAAAAGGAACTAAAACTAAGTGTTGTTAAGGTTATATCACTCAGGGATATTGACCAAAAAGAGAGCCGTTGTGTTTATCTACCTAATGGAGATAATGACCAATAAGAAGAAAACAAGATCGCACTTCATCGACATCGACAAATGACAGTCATGAAAAATGTCATTAGTCTTATGTTCGATCGCAAAAAGTGTTGAAAATTTACATAAAAAAGCTATTGCCTAAAAACGTACAGGGAGTCTCAAACCCTAAATATAACCGATTCTTCACACACCATAAGAGGAAACTCACGAAGCTATCTCTTCCAACGGATAGTTTTTCAAGAGTGCCTTGGTGTATGCCTATAAATACTTGTGACCCTCCACATTGTAAGGTTACGGGAAATTTGTAAGCAACTCAAGAGCTCAAACTTATTATTGCAAGTTGAAGCACTCGAAAACCCAAGAATTTCCCAAGTGCTTTATATCGAAGAGAGCTCATTCCACTAAGCCTAGCTTGATAAGATATATTAGTCTTAGAGATATCCAGAGCCTTTGCATTATTCTTTATTGTAAAGGATATCTCATCCTAAGTTGGAAACCAACAAAAAAACCCCAAACCCTTTTGTAAGGTAGTTTGAGTGTGATTGTTGGTGAGATTGGAGTTGTAAAGAGTTAGTAAACTACATTGAGGTAGTCGAAAAGCTCTAGAGAAGAAGTGAGTAATCTATCTTGGATGAGCGAAAGTTTTGTGTGCGTTTTGAGTTAGTAAACTACGTATGAGGTAGTCGAAAACTCAAAATAGAAAGGTTAGTAAACTACAAGAGGTAAATGAAAAGCCTTAGGAAGTGATTAGTGAATTTCTCTGAAGAGATCAGGGAGAGTGGACTTAGGAGCTTGAGTCTCTGAACCACTATAACTTGATGTGTTCTTTGCTTTCTGTTTTGCTTTGATTAACTGTTGCATTACTTTGTTTTGAAAGCATATTTTCACTGATATTCAGTTGGAATCAATCCACTGAAGTTGCATCTAAATTGAATCACAGTCTAATCACTATTCCATTAAAATGAAGGTTTTCAGCAAAAGCTTAAAACGAGTATAAACTAAGGGCCAACCATTCCGCACATCTGAGTAGCTAGAACATATAGTTACCAAACTGAACTTACTCTTCTGAGGGTTTAGTAAGATAGTTATCGATCAGAAAACTCGGGATCTCTCAAAAACTTCGGGATCGGTTGGGATTATCCGAGGTATCGAAAGTTATTTCGGGATCAATCTCTCGTAGACTTTGACTCGAGCGATTTGTGCTTCTCGGGACCAAATCATCAGACAACGACCAAGTGACCTCGGCAAAAAAAAGTTTTAAAAACGAACACGTGTATTCCCCCATACGTGTAAGACTCATTTGCTTTGGGACCAACAAGTGGTATCGAGGCGGTGGTTCAACTTGACCACCTGCTTTGTTGACCAAGTCTTATTTGCTAATATACTTGTGATCTATCTGAACAGATCTTATTTGTTGAATTCTTAAAAGACTCAGATAAAATGTCTTCTAAGAAACTTCCCATGTTCTCGATGAGAACTATGATTTATGGAGATCGAGAACGCAGCTCACCGTATTCTAAACATGAGCGTATGTAGAGAGTGGTCTCTGGGAAGGGGCCATTCCAATTTCTTGTGGTGAATCGGAGAGAACGTAAAATGAGAGAAATGATCCGAGCGAAATTTCTAAGTCGATGACCAAGTGACTCGAGGAGAGGAAGTTAGTCAATCTAGATTATATTGCTAAAGACACACTATACAATACAATTGATGATGGTGTGATGGGAATGATTTCTCACATAATGTTTGCAAAAAGAAATTTGGGATACACTAATTGTGAATGTGCAAGGCACATATCATATCAAGGAAAACAAACTTTCGATTTGCAATTGGAAAGTTTGATAGTTTTTGAAATGGAAGAAGGTGAATCTATAGACAAATTGGAAGTCGATTCACTAAAGCATTATGAATGATCTAAATGCACTTGGAAAGAAATATCCACAGAGAGAAGTTGCATTGAAAATTCTTAGAGGTCTTTCTAAAAAATGGGATATACATCTTTGTGGTGATTGAAAACACCAAAAACATTAATTCAATGCCATATCAACAAGTCTTCTCTGAGATGAAGGCCTATGAGTTCGTAATTGATAAGAAATCTAAAAAAGGTTGACAACAAAGATGATTCATCATCTAGTAAAAATGTGGCTTTCAAAGCCAAGGATAAAACCCAGTAAAACTAGAGAGTTCGAGAACTCCCTTGCTAAGAATCGGGATGAGCTTGAGGATAAGCTAAAGACCGATGGCAAGGAGGTTTGAAAGACTTAATAATCGATATGGAAAATACAAAAACTATTACAGAATCACGGTACCCGAGAAGAAGTTCCGGGACAAATCAACCGAGAAGAAGAAGGACGAAAAGTGAAGGATCTTCATCCAAAAGGAAGGACTCCAAGTCCAAAAAAGAAAAAGTGATCGGGATGATGATGCCAACAGATGCTACAATTTTCAAAAGAAAGGTCACTTCCAAAGATGATTGTCCCGACCGAAAAGTGCTAAGGAGAGAAGAGAAAGACAGTTAAAAGAGACAAGAAGTTCTCTAAAAAAAGGCCATGGTTGCGAAGAAGAAGAACATTCCGAGGAAGGATCTAGCTCTTGGATGAAATCTTCCCGATAAAGGAAAGTGATGACCTCGCGTCTAATGGCTATTGAAGAGGTAAACTCTTCTTTTCTCTGTTATTGCTCCTACACTAGCACAAGAGTTGTCAAGTTCAACTGTAAACAATCAATTTGACTGATGGATTCTTTTCGAGAGTCTAATGAAGGACTATCTTTGCTTTTTACAAGAATCGCTAAATGAAACTCAAGAGCGTAAAAAGGAATCAAGGTCAGTAAATCTTAAGTGGAAAGACTCTAGCAATATTTGAAATCACTTCTCAATTAATGGGAGCTCTTGATGGGCTGGATGTTCGAAAGTACAACTCTCGAGAAAGAGAAGTTGATAGTGACCCTAAGCGAAAAGCTAGAGAAATCCATCAAGAGATTCAAATTGATCGTAACTAAATTCAATGACCTCGAGAAGCATGAAACTCTAATGTAAATGTGAGGATAGTGCGAGAAGAAGTTAACTCTATTGAATAATCGTGATCTAAAGTGATAGATGAAATTGAGTTATCGAGAGACCGCCACTATAAAATGCGGATTGGGATACATTCCAGGGGAACCTCACAAGGTCATCTCGAATCTTTGATCAAGTAGCAAGAAGACAATCTTTGTTAAATCGATGGCACCTACACTTCAAATCAAGAAATGCCCAAGGTGTTAGACAAGGAAAAGGACCTATGGTTCCAAAAAAACCGAATGATCGGTAAGAAAGCCCAAACCTCGGTGAAAAGGCTAGAAAACCCGAGCACTCAAAAGAGGAAAAATTATTAAGTACTTCAAGCCTCGGGCTAAGAATGCAAACCGAAAAGGATCTGATTGAACCATCGGAGGAATCTTCGAGAAGAGAAACACTCAAGCAGAGACATTCTCAATCGAAGAGACCAAGTCCTCAAGATATCTTGAAAGACCCAAATTTTCAAGACAGCAACTGAACCCCACTTGCCCTAAGGGTAAAGGTTACTCAACCCGAAGTCAACAAAGATTGCAGAATTTTGCACAGAGCCAAAGCAATCGAACAAAAGGCCTGCACTAAAGAAAAACTCTAAGGCTCATGTTCATGCTAATTAAAGACTCATACACCTAAAACTACTAAGGCACCCAGAGTAGTAAATGTGTATGTAGATGTTTATGGAAGACAGATCGGCCACTCTAAAGTGATTAGAGTTGTCGAGCGATTTGGATTCGAAAGGTAAATTTAACCTTTGTAGGACCCTACACAAATTGGGTACTAAGAATTGATCTGCTTTTTCGGGGAGAAAAACAAGTGGCATCGAAGTGATTGAAGATCACATAACACCGATGAAAGCAGAGATGAAAAAGGCCCTCACAGTATGGTATCTTGACGGTGGATGCTCAAGACATATGATGAGATTCAAGCCGGATACTCGGTGGACTATGTTGAACAAAAGAAACCCTCAAGGGACGGTGAAGGATATGGAACTTTGGAAATCGACTCGAGTTCATATCCATGGTGTTTCATATGTATCCGGATTGAAGCATAACTTGCTTTCAATAAGCGATTACGTGATAAGAGATTTAATGTTGAGTTCTCTAAGAACTTATGTTATGTGAAAGATGATATCTCACGTAAATATTCTGATTGGTACTAGAAAAGGAAATGTGTATCTTGTCGATTGGAGTTCAACTCCTAAAGATACATGTTTGGTTGCAAAAAAGTTCCTGAGATACCCAGTTGGTTATGGCATAAAAGGATGAATCACTGAATTTCAAAACCCCTGAATAAGCTTGCAAGATTAGCTCTTGTGAGAGGGTTGCCTAATGAAGTGTTCAAGAAGGAACATATTTTTGATGCGTGTAAAAAAGGGAAACAAATTAGAGCATCATTTTAAAAGCAAAGTAGATGTTTCTCTTGAAAGAATACTTCGGTTGTTGCATATGGATCTTTTTGGTCCAATAACACTTGAAGAAGCGATGATGGCGGAAATATACACTCGTAGTAGTTGATGACTACTCAAGATATACTTGGGTCATATTCTTTTCAAGAAGAAGGAGACTCGAGATAAAAGAACTGAACCATCGAAAAGGCTCAAGATTGAGAAAAAATCGAGTGTGGTCAAAATCCCGGATCGACAAAGGAACCGAATTTATAAACCATATTATATCGATTATTAGGCAAACAAATGGAATTACTCATGAAACATCACCGCAAGGACCCCTCAACAAAATGGTGTTCTTTGAAAGAAGAACAAGACTCTAAAAAGAAGTTGCAAGGACAATGATAAGTGAAAGTCGATATTCCTAAAAGATTTTAATGAAAAGTCATCAACACCGCATGCTATTATTCACAAAATAGATCCATCTTGACCAAGAGTTAAGGCAAAACACCATACGAAGCTTTGGAATGAAAGGAAGCCTCTCTTTTTTTCTTTCTTTTTCGTGTGTTTGGTTGCAAGTGTTTCATACACAATAATGGTAAAGATCGGGTTGAAAACATTTGATAGTAAAGTTCGATGAAGGAATATTCTTAGGATATTCGAAGTCAATAAAAGCTTTCGAGTTTACAACCGTAGGACTCTTATTGTGGAGGAAACACCTCATGTGTTTTTTTGATGAATCTACTTGTGTTCGTAAGAAACAGAACATGATGAAGAAGAACCGACCAAGAGGATCACCAGTTAAGTCCTGAAAAAGAATGACAAATCATGTTGAACACGAAAAGAAGAAGTTCGGTCACCTTCTATGATTGGAGTGACTCGGACTCGCAGACAAAGAAGTTGAAGGATGGAACTCGGGATGGTGAGACTCGGGAAAACCAACACACCAAAAGGTGACTAATCTGAAGCAGACACCGATTCGGACTCGGGTATGTGATGCCTATGAAGATGTGGTCACGGTGAGGCAAATCTCGAATCTATCAACCGAAGGGGAACAAATGTCACCGACAATGTTTCGAATAGAATTTCCTAAGGAAGATGATTCCTTTTCTCCTTCATTTGTTCCTCGAAGTTTATTGAACTAATCGAACCTAACATTTCAAATGTTGAGGATACTATTGAAGGGGAACATCTATAAGAAGATGGTTAGATAGTCATCCTACAAGTCGATTGTGGGTGATCTAACCGATGGTGTCAAAACAAGAATGTTCCATGGTGAGAGTGCACTATTCTGGCCGCTTCCTATCGAGAGAAAGCTTCTCTTGAGATTGAAGAAGCTCTACAAGATTCTCATTGGATTCTTGCTATGCAAGAAGAAGAGTGAATCAATTCTCAAGGAATGAAGTATGGGAGTTGGTGGATAGACCGAAAGGCACAATGTTATTGGAACCAAGTGGGTATTTAAGAATAAAAGAGATGAGAACAACAACATTGTAGAAGAAACAAGAAAGAAATTTAGTTGCACAAGGTTATTCCCAAGAAGAAGGCTTGGATTATGATGAAACCTTTGCACTGTTGCAAAAGACTAGAAGCTATCAGATTGTTTCTTGCATATATGCCGCCCACATGAAGTTCACAGGTCTATCAAATGGATGTGAAAAGTGCATTTTGAGCGGTGTGCTTAAAGAAGAGGTTTATGTGGAACAACCTCCGGTTTCGAACAGAATGACCAAGTTTTCTGTGCTCGGAAAAAGCCTTGTATGGTCTTAAGCAAGCACCCGAGCATGGTATGATACTATTTCTCGGTTTCTTTCATCGACCATGGTTTTGTCAAAAGAATGTTTGATAGAACTCATTCGGGATAGAAGATGGGGAAGATATCTTACTAGTTCGGATATATGTTGATGACATCATTTTTGGATCTCCAAATCATCGGTTTTGTGAAAAGTTTTCTACAATCGATGAAAGGCAAATTTGAGATGTCTATGATGGGGAGATGAATTTCTTTCTAGGTCTTCAAGTGAAGCAATCAAAGGAAGGAATCTTCATCAACCGAGCAAAGTACACCGAGATCCGATTGTCAAGTATGGTGTACAAAATTGCAATGCGATTAGGATTCCCATGAATACTAACTACAAGATGGATCCCCGATTCGAAGGCCGTCGAAGTCATATCGATTATAGAGAATCATTGGATCATTGCTCTATCTCACGACAAGTAGGCGGATATAACATTTCTTTGTTGGGATATGTGCAAGATACCAAGCTAATCCTAAATTTAGTCACATGGAGGTCGCCCGAAAAAGATCTTGAAGTATCTTAAGGGGATGAATAAAGGATTGTGGTATCCGGTGATGATAACCTCAATTTTTTTTACTCAAATGCCGATTATGGAGGTTGCGAGAATCGATGTGAAGTCCACTACAAGAACTTGTCAATTTCTTGGAAGTAAGTCGATATCTTGGTTTTCAAAAGAAAGGACCTCGAGAGCAACCGATCTTCTTGAAGAGTTTTGAATACATGGTTGCATTTGAAATTGTGTTGTGCTCGATTCTTTGGCTCGGACAACAATTAAGGGATTTTAAAGTTGTAGCCAATGAAGTACCAATATTTTGTGACAATAATAGTGTCATTGCTATTTCACAAAATCCGGTATTGCACACCAGATGCAAGCATGTGGATATCATACATCACTTCATCAGAGATCATGTCGAGAAAAAGGACATCGGGATGGAGAAAATTCATCTTGATAGAGAGTCGATATCTTGACTAAACCTTTGGTTGAATCAAGATTTCGTGAACTATTATTGAATTAGGGATGTTAGATCCGGTGTATAGAGTAAATTTGAAAAATTGAAGGTTTTCAGATGCATGAAGTTTTCTCGAATTCTCGAGAAACTTCGGGATAAAATTGAAAATCTTGAACCGAGTCTCGAAACTTAGGTATCTTTGAAGGTCAAGATTTCGATTAGCATCTTGAACCCATTCGATTTTCGATATCATATTGACATTTTATCAAGGTCAATACTCAGTAAGACTGATAGAGGGAAATTAGTCTGAAGAAGTAATGACTCATGCGACTCATTTATTGCTTAAGTGAAACTCAGTAATCATTTGCAATAAATACAAAACACCTGAAGAATGTTTTTGGGCGGGATCTTTGAAATTCCAAGGAAGGTCAACAGTCATTAAATGCCCTGTTGCATTTATTCACCAATGAGGTTAAAATGGCGGCTTACTTTTCGGAGGATCGTCCTTTCGCCTACCCGATTAAGTCGGTGATTAATCTTAACCGTTGTTTTTAATAAATCACACGACTTCCCACGAATTCGATCTATATATTCTTTCAAAAGCCATTCAAAGCCATTTTATTAAATCCTTGAACCTTCGTCTTCCCAAAAACCTTTGCAAATCAAAATTCCCTTTACCCAGAAAAGCTTCATCGCTCAAACCCTAACCTCAAATATTCCCAAAATGACTCTTACCATATTCGACAAATTGGCCGAAACAAATAAGCCATGGTATGAGTACGTGGTGTCTCTGGAGAGTACATCAAATGCTAAGCATGAAGAAGAGGCGCTTCATTTGATCCGACTAGCGAAACTGACGAATCTAGTCGCGAACCGACCGGAGGCGGAGTATTCTCGCGAGGTAATAGAGTTCATCTCTAATATGGAAATAGATGAGGATGATTGTATTGAGTCCAAGATTTCTGTTTCGCACCTTGAGCATACATCGAAGTTTGTAGATTTTGTTCGAGAGTTGTATATTATTCCCAAGAATTTGAACGACGTTTTTGAGTTGTGCGATAGGGGAGATGATCCCACTTTGTATATGTTAGGTCGAGAGCAAGAGTATCTTGATAGGATTACTGAGAATCCTGTTAAATTTGAGGCGACCTTACATAAGCGGCATTTAAGGCCAAAATACAGAGTGTTGATGGATATAGTGAGCAAGTGCATAATGAGTCGATCTGGGAGCTTCGAGCAGATTAGCACTCCCAAACTCCGACTGATGGCGGCGATTGAGGACTCACCCACCAAGGATTTCAACTGGCTGAAGTATCTGATCAAGGTGGTGAGTGAGCAAGCCAAGGTCATAAAAAAGGAGGATGGCTCTATATCGATCAAAGGCAAGATCCTCCATGCCACCAAAATAGCCTTTATTTTGGAGAGATGTGTCGAGAGGAGGAGGACATCTTTGCCAACTCTACTCCTTTCCCTAAGTCCAAAGTAATGTTCAAGCCCATTGCTGCAAAGAGGACCTTCAAAGGGAAGAAAGAGAAAAAAGTGGAATCACCAGTTGCGGATGCCACTGAAGGAACCCAACAAACCAGGGGGAAGGTTTTGTTGGAAGCCAAGAAGGAGCAGGGTGAGAAATTGAAGAAGCAAAAGACCCTTGCTCCAAAGCGCAAGAGAATGGTGGTTCTCACTGATGAGGAGGAGGAAAGTGAGATCGGGAGATTCAACCGAGAGCCAAACGCGCTTTAAATCGCTTTTTTACATGTATTGGCTCGGCTATCTCAAAGGCCTTGAGGATCAAACCGAGGAGCAAGTTTTCTCCGAGGTTCTTGAGAATCGCTTAGTTCGATAAGTTTTCTCAGGAAATATTCCAAGGAAAAGAGAATGTTCAGATTCCCCGGAGGAGTGCCCACTCCGGTTCTCAGAGCAAACTAAAATTCCCATCGAGGAGGAGGCGCCACTGGACCTCGTAACCAAGTCGATTCAGACCGAGGATCAGCTGCCCAAACCTCAGAATTTGCTGAGCCTCAGGAGCCGATGAATTTTGATGAGCTCCTGAGTGAATTATTGCTTGATCCTTTCAGCAGATTTTCCCACTGAACCTGAGAGCCCGATGCTCAAGAAAGGTGAAGCTGAAGAGACCGAATAAGCGAAAGCGGGGAACGGTTCATCCTGACCGCTACCCCGAGCTTAGCTCATTCCTGCACCTCCAAGACATCTTTTGATTGAGGTCAACGGTCTTCATCCTCAACCAGACTCTTCCGGAGATGCTCAATATAGCTTCATTCAGAGGCGAAGGCTGGTGGAATGAGGAAACAACTTTTCTCACTAAATTCTCAGGATTCAGAAAAACTAAGCTCAGGATGAAAATCTCAGACTTTGATGAGTTAGTTAAGAGGAAAGCGGCTGAAAGGAGGATTGCTGAAGTTGGTGCCCCGAGCTCCAAAGACAAATCTTAGGATGGGGACCAACAAGGGGATGATGATAGTCAATCTCAGAAGGAGAAAGACTCAACTGATGCCGAAAAGGCTGCTGTCGAATATCCTCAGACTGAAGTTAACCTTCAGGTAACTTTTGGCACTATTAATAATTATGCCAGGATTACTGAAGTACCTATCTTTAAATCTGTAATGTCTGATATGCAGACTGAGGCTCAAGTGGATACCCAAGCTCAGGGGTGAAAGCCCAGATTCGAGGTGAAGCTCGTGGTCGACCGAGACTCGGGATGAAACAACCATTTCAGAGACACAAAGAAATCAAATTTGCTCCTGAGATTGATCTCACCCCTGTGATGGAGAAGTTGGAGAAGGTTGGGCCAATCCTGACCAAATTTGCTCAAATCGAGGAGGTATTGGCCAACCAAACTCAGAAGATTGAAAGCTTGAGTTCTTCTTCAGAACTGGTGCAACTTCAGAACTCTATGACAGAGAAGCTGACCTCCATGGAAGGAAAATTAGAAGAGAAGATGGAGGGGGTCAAGGCTGAGCTTAATGCAGAGCTGAAGCAGAAGCATCAGGAGCAAACTGAATCTCTTGAAGCTAATTTGGCAGAGAAGAATGAGATGCTGGTGAAGAATGTTGTTGAGGAAATGAGCTCAATGCTCATGGCCAAGATGACAGATATGTTTAAGGAACCTCTCTCTAGCCAATTTGCTCATCTTTCTAAAGAATTCTCAGTGGCGAAGAACCACCTTAGGAGGCTCGAGGAGGAGCAAGATCGGGTTAGGGGGAGGTGCGTAGTGTCGATAAAGAACAATATCATATGGACACAAAGACTCTCCGGGCTTCTACCGAGTATGGATCAAGAAGGGGAAAGACTGGAGCCGATCTCGGGAAGTTATTGGATCAAACTCTGAAAGGCAAGACGATCAAGGAAGCTGAAAATAAAATCATTGCCGAAGCCATGAAGGAAATCGAGGCCACTGAGAAGCTGAAGTTTAAGAAGGTGGAGAAGCCAGTCTACACTCAGGTTTTAGGAGAAACAATGCAAGAAGTTGCTATAGAGAAACTGAGTGGTAGAGGAAGAATTGGAACAAGTTTCAGATAATTGCCCATCAAAAGGAAGGTGTGGCGATGGAAGAGCCCGAGGGCAAAAGAGCAAAGGCTTTAATTCGGAGAAAATCGATTCGGGATATTGAAGAATCCGAGGTTGAGCCACGAAGAAGGTCTTCAATACTGAAGTGCTCAAAAAACACTCCAAATTGAACAAGCAAAGAAAACCGCCGCTTTATTTCTGGTGTGCCCGTGATCAGAAAGAATATGGAAGAAGAGCAGAAAAGAAGGAGTGGGTTCAAAAGATTTGTAAGCAAGAGGAGATGGAACACAAAAGCACAAAAATGGTCGCATGTTGACAAATGGATGCCAGTCCAGCTCAACGATGCATGGGAAGAAATAAAGAGAACTTTTTGGTTCTATTATGATGTGCTTTCGAGAGAATGGAGAGGGAGAGCTCGAGATCCCAATGAGGCTTTCATCGACTATCTCCCCGACCTTCTATCCTAAATATCTTCAATTTGGATAAATCTTGCGGATGAAGGAAAGGTCAGCAGATAACCGCCTCGTCCATACTTGTACCCTCCTCAAATTTGGAGAATGGCTGTGTGAATGAGAAAGCCATTGCTCAAGAAATCTCTCAGTACGCCATTCAGTTGGGCCTGATAGGGAACAATCCTGATATCATTAAAGAAAGAGATGCGCTGAAAAGAAGATATTATGGAATGTTCAACCTTGAAGTGATTCACGATGAGGTGGAAGAAGATCGTAATCGAAGAGCCGAGAAAGGAAGAGCAAAAAAGAAGACCGAAGATGAAGACTCAGAAGATTCATGTAATCCTTTATCTTTTTTGTCTTTTTTGATTTTGTCTTTCAGATAAGATTCATTGTAACTTGTAACTGTCTACCAATCATCAATGAAACCTTATCATTTATGCTCAAAAGATAATATCTCATTATCTTATTTACATGTCTTTTACTCTTGATATGTCTGAATGTTGTCTCTAAGATTAATTGTTTAGTGATGAATCCTTTTAGAGATTCATTACTGAAGAAATTGTTGGGAAATTAATTGTTGGGAGACTCATTATGAATGGAAATTGTTGAGAGATATAACCAATCTTGTAATAGGAAAACTGAAACCTGAGTATAGGTTAAGTGTTTTGTAACAAGATAGGTTTTGGCATCATAAAAAATGGGGAAATTGTTGGGAGATGAATTTAATAAAGATTGATTTTGATTAGATCCCAAAACCCCTGAGTATGACATGTTAAGGATAATCTTGATAGTTGAGTCAGGATTCAGTTTTTAGAGTATTCAGGATGTTATCTGCAAAATGTATAGTCAGCAGATATAGATCAGGATAGGTTCTGAAGACTCAGTAAGTTTCTAAAGAAACTGAAGTTTCAAAGATGAAACGGAAGTTTCAAGACTCGATGAGAAACGAAATCAAGACTCAAAAGGAGAAATCGAGAAAATTAAGACTCAAAATAAGATTATCAAGATATCACCAAGATATCTGTGAAGACTCAAAAGACTCAAGAATCAAGACTCAAGACTCAAGACTCAAGACTCAAGAATGTAAGATCAAGATCAAGAGAGAGAATATGAAGGCACAAAAATTTTTCAAGACTCAAGAATGTCATGAATGCTCAAGATAAACCCCGAATGTTCCGAGGCACTGAAAATATCTATCTGAAGGATAAAATACTGAGAAAAACGCGATTCCTTAGAAAAATAGATATTGCCCAAGACATTCAAATGCAGACAAAAGGAATTAAAACAAAGTGTTGTTAAGGTTATATCACTCAGAGATATTGACCAAAAATAGCCGTTGGTTTATCTACCTAACCGGAGATAATGACCCAATAAGAAGAAGACAAAGATTGTACCTTTATCGACATCGACAAATGACAGTCTTTGAAAAATGTCAAGAGTACTATGTTCCAGATCGCAAAAAGTGTTGTTGAGGGCTACATAAAAGGCAATTGCCTAAAACGTGCTAGGGAGTCTCAAACCCTAAATATAGCCGTTCTTCACACACCATAAGAGGAAACTCACGAAAGCTATCTCTTCCAACGGATAGTTTTTCAAGAGTGACCTTGGTGTATGCCTATAAATACTTGTGACCCTCCACATTGTAAGGTTAAGGGAAATTTGTAAGCAACTCAAGAGCTCAAACTTATTATTGCAAGTTGAAGCACTCGAAAACCCAAGAATTTCCCAAGTGCTTTATATCGAAGAGAGCTCATTCCACTAAGTCTAGCTTGATAAGATATATCCAAAGCTTAGTCGAGATATTCGAGCCTTTGCATTATTCTTTATTGTAAAGGATATCTCATCCTAGTTGGAAACCAACCAAGAAACCCCAAACCCTTTGTAAGGTAGTTTGAGTGTGATTGTTGGTGAGATTGGAGTTGTGAAGAGTTAGTAAACTACATTGAGGTAGTCAGAAAGCTCTAGAGAAGAAGTGAGTAATCTATCTTGGATAGACAGAAAGCTTGTGTGCGTTTTGAGTTAGTAAACTACAGAGGTAGTCAGAAAAATCAAAATAGAAAGGTTAGTAAACTACAAGAGGTAGTCAGAAAGGCTTAGGAAGTGATTAGTGAATTTCTTTGAAGAGATCAGGGAGAGTGGACGTAAGAGCTTGAGTCTCTGAACCACTATAACTTCTTTGTGTTCTTTTAGAAAATTTTTTTGCTTTGATTAACTGTTGCATTACTTTGTTTTGAAAGCATATTTTCAGCGATATTGGTTGGAATCAATCCTTTGAAGTTGCATCTGAATTGAATCACAACCTAATCACTATTCCATTAAAAGGAAGGTTTTTCAAAAAAAAGCTTAAAACGAATATAAACTAAGGGCCAACCATTCCGACATTATCCGAGTAGTTAGAACAGATAGTTACCAAACTGAACTTACTCTTACGAGGGTTCAATTAAAGATAGTTATCGATCCAAGCATTTCGGGATCTCAAAAAACTTAGGATCGGTTGGGATTATTTGAGGTATCTGAAAGAACTCGGGATCACATCTCGGGTAGACTTTGACTCAGAGCGATTTGTGCTTCTCAGGACCAAATCATCAGGACAACCTGACCCAAGCTGACCTCAGCAAAAAAAAGTTTTAAAACACTAAACACGTGTATTCCCCCCCATACACGTGTAAGACTCATTTGCACCGGGACCAACAATGAGTCATTGGAAATTCATAATACAAGACTTTATATTTTTTCCATAAAATCTCTAAGTTAGAATTTTCCTAGCAAATTCATCTCGGTGATTCAACGCTGGCAGATCTGTGTGAATTGGTAAACGATTATTACGTGGATACCATAGTTGAGGAATCTGTGTACGAATTGCTGTAAGAATTCCATTTACGTTTACTCGTATTTAAATATGCAATTATATGTTCGTTGTTGGTGAACTGTTTTAATTCGTTGCGCATATATTACGTGTTTACGTGCCTCTATATTCCAACATAAGACACTTAAAACAACATGAATATTAATTTCTTTAACCCCAAAAATTATACTCCCCCTTCTCAAATTTAATTGAACATTTCATATTTGCATAGGTTTTAATGTATGAGTTATTTATTATTATTAAAAGGTATAAAATTATTTTGTGATGGGATTAAATGATAAAGTAGTGATGTGGAAAAAATAATGACATAAAAGATAATATTGAAATGTTTGAGAGATATTAATAAAAGAGAAAAAAAATGATTTATTGCTACTTAATAGAAATGTTCAATTAAATTTGGAACCACCAATTTACAAATTTCATTATCCACATAATTTAGTGAGCGTCGCCAAATTTTTCCATGGACTGCTTCTTTCGCCGTCAAAGTGCCTATTGTACCAGTTCATATTTGGTTACCCGAAGCTCATTTAGAGGAGCCTACAACAGGATCTGAGTTTTTAAGATTTTCAATACCCATGTTTCCCGAAGCGACACTTTGTCCCACTCTTCTCATTTATACTCCAAGTGTGATTGCTATAACATATACTTCCTCAACCACTTTAAAACAGATCAATTTTAAGAAGATCAGAGCTTACTCCTCCGTAGCTCATATAAGTCTGATAACTATTGGTATGTTTAGTCAGGCGGCGGCCACTAGGTCACCTATTTTTTATCCAGTTATGGACACACAAGGCCAAAATATGTGTGTCGGGCGTGCAACCCATCAACCTGCTAGCAATGGAGAAGAAAACATAGCATGTCGCAATAAATAATTGAGGCGTCAACAATATCGTCTATTCCAAATTAAAAACCCCTTAGCGCCCCTGAATGGGAGTGGAGGGCGGCCCTATGCACAGGCAACAACAGCACCAGCCTTGCTAAAGTAAGAATCGAATATCAAATCTTTTGTTGGATATTCCAATTCATTCGTGAATAAAAATTCAAGGGCGTGAAGAGAGTGCTTAGCTGCATCGCCTGCTTTTTTTTATTATGATTAGTATTTCAACATACACTAAGTTTTTGAGTTCTTGTTTGATTTATTTAATGAACTAATTAACTCTATTAACAATCTAATCGAATCAATATACATTTCCAACTAACTTTAAATACAAATAGCATAACACATGATATTCAGTTTAACTCGATTTATTTTATGTCCTATGAATATAGTCCATTATTATTGTTGACTGACGAACTTGATTTTTTTTTCGTTTTTTAACGGACGAACTAGATATTTTTATATGCGTTATAAAAAGTTAATTTATTGATTGATTCCAAATAATATGGAAATCTATTTCTATTATACTTTATAATGAAATGCTTAAATTGTAATAATGATTGCCTAAATTAAATTACCAAAAAGATTGGGGAAATAAAAAAAGATAACGGCTACTTATCAAAATGATATGCCTTAAATAGATTAAGAAAAAAAAAGGAATCAAAATTTTATTCAAAAGAAAATGTCTATTTTTTTCAGAGCAAGGCAATTGGATTAATGAATAAACAAATAAAAGCCTAAAGACTAATGGAAGAAAATAAAGAGAAGTGGGGCATGCTATGGTTGCTAACCTATAATAGGGACTGACCAAATCAGTATGAGAAAGTTATGATTAATTACAATACCCCTTTAAAGTAACTTGGGATAATAAACCTTGGACCTTTTTTACGAGTAGTAGTAACTGTTCATTATATAACCAGCAAAGTCAACAAAAGGAGAGAGGCTTAAAGCGTGTTGGCAGCCGTTCTTTCCTGCAAAAACCGGCGAATCCCCTCTTTCCTCAAGGAAATCGAAACCCCTGCTTCTATTTGATTTCTCTTCAACTTTTTTCTTCATCTATACAAAAATTTTAGTTTTGAGTATCGAGTGGGGGTGTAATTCAAATTTTGTGTACTCTCTCTATCCCTCTCTCTGCCCTTTTTTTTTTTTTTTTTTTTTTTTGAAGTGGTGGATCGGTAAGTTGAAAACTTGGGGATGCCCATTTTGTGATTCGGGGGCCTTCTTTTGATTCTTAATTATTAAAATCTTGATGTTGTTAGTTTTAATTTTTGTGATTTTAATTGTTTAAGATTTTTATTTTTCCCCACATGTCACAGGTTGTTGATTTCTTGAAGGTGCATGTTTGTTTGGAGAGGAAGTTGGTGAAGAATTCTGAGTCTAATGGATAGTTTGTGTTGTTTCAATGCTGTGAGTTTCTTCTCTCTTTTGGAGGGTTGTTATGGTTCTGCTTTTGCCCCTTTGTGCTTTGAAGTTGTTTTAGAGTTGTACTAGGATGTTGAGTGTTCTGAATTCTGAATTTTTATGCGTGTGCACTGCTTCTGTTGGATTGGCAATTGATATATGTAATCTAATTTCTGTTAGGGTATTCTAGATTGGTTGCCCTATGTGTTTCATAAGATAGAAAACCCGTTGTCATTCTGTGTTTTGGAATATAAATATTGGGTTTAGGGGCTAGACTTGTGAGCTTGATGTGTGATCTAACATTAAATTGTTATAAATTATACCATTTTTTTTTTTTTCAAGAGCACCTTCAAGAATTGTTAACTTTTGTAGAATTCATGTGTTTTCATGATAACTTTTGTAGAGTTCGTGTGTTTTCATGTATAATTATCTTTGTGTGATCTGCTTGTCAGTTGCATCTCTTTTGACTGCTTTGTTTCAACACCAAAGATATGAGAAAGGAAGATGTGGGAATTGGATTAACTCTAAAACCTTGTATATTTTCTGATTGTTTTTGTAGTTAGCCTTTTCTTTTCGTTTAGCTTTCAGGAGGACGTTCAACATGTGCCTCTGGCAAGGGAAGCAGCAATACGGGGCATGTTAAGTATGGGTTCAGTTTAGCAAAGGGGAAGGCAAGTCATCCAATGGAGGATTACCATGTTGCTAAATTCGTACAGTTTCAAAATCGTGAACTGGGGCTATTTGCTATCTTTGATGGACATCTTGGAGATAGTGTACCAGCTTACTTACAAAAAAATTTATTTACAAATATCATAAACGAGGTTAGTTGCTGCACAATGAGTTTTTTTTATGCTTAATCTGAATAGGAATTAAAGGTTTACTAAGAAACTTTATACTATTGTGAATTAGGTTTGAGCGTATGCAGGGATTAAAAATTGTTTTTTTTTTTAAATCTCAGACCTAATTTACTTTATGCCTAGTACAGTTGTCTTCTTTACGTATGCACGCAACAAAAGAATACAATAAATGCCAAATGGAACATCTGCAATAATGAATCTAGATGGTAGTGGAAAATTGTTTCCTTAAAATTGCATTATCGAATGTTCCAAGTCTACGTGAAAGGAAAGTTGAGGAAAGATGTTTGGAACTTTTTGAAGAAACGGTCGAAAATATTTAAATTCTCTGGCACGAATAAATGGAGCATGTTCAATGATATAATCGTGTTGTCAAAATAGATTTTGTTTCTGAAAACTCTAGGGTTCGGTGCATGTACAAATGATTCTATGCTAATTATCTGTAAAAATCCATGTCTAATAATTGGGCTTCTTATCATAAATAGACAATTATGAACTAGCTTAAAACGACCAATCATATACCGCCAACTGGATTAATCAAAGCTTTATCAATATCAGCCCATAACCATGTAGGACAAGGGTTATTGTTTGTGAACTTTTTGAAGGGCTGAATCACCGCTACCCTTATCCATCTCACTAATACAAAGTGGCCTGTTTGTGTGCTCGATTTCATTAAACAGATAATATATGAACTTTTTTCAGCTCTAGGTTGCTCTTCTCACTGTTTTACCTTTTTTTTGGGTTATTCTCTTAGGTTATTAACGTGTAACTAATGTATTGAATGATTATAGGAGGACTTTTGGAGCGATCCTCCCGGATCTATATCTAAAGCTTATGAGAGAACCGATGAAGCTATTCTGTCACACAATCCCGACCTGGGTAGAGGTGGGTCCACTGCTGTGACTGCTATCCTTATAAATGGTAGACATCTGTGGGTAGCCAATGTTGGAGATTCACGAGGTGTACTTTCCCGGAGGGGGCAAGCTATACAAATGACTATCGATCACGAGCCCAACACAGAGCGCGGCAGCATTGAAAACAGAGGTGGATTTGTCTCCAACATGCCAGGTATTATATATTACTTATCCAGTGTTGCTTCTTTAAGTTTTACTCAAGTTTAAGTGCCTTTTTTGAAGCAACATATTGTTGTGGAGTTGTTCAATTCGACTTTATTGGAAAAGGGATCCTTTTAATAACACGTGTCGAACTTGCTTGTATAGGTCCGAGTTTTTAAGGGAAGTTTTTTTATGGCATTAGTGGACTGCAAAGATCTATTAGTATGTTGGTCATTTTATTTGGATTTCATTTGCACTAATTGTCCAAGAAGTATTTATTTAACATAATTCTTGATGACTATTGGGCAATATCTCCCCAACCTTTAAATACTAAGCTAATGCAAGTGAAGGATATAAGAGATTGAACTTGATCTTTTCTACCTGTTGAAAGTTCCCATTGATATTACCATGTTACACTTTACATTGTTGAGTGCCGTTAAATCCCACTCCCTCCATACCACAGATAAGCTTCCTTTCTACTTTCGTTGTCCCAAATTATAGGCCTGTTTTCTTATCTAAAGCATTAAATATTCTTCAATTGACAAAAGTGTCCCTATTTAACACGCTTTTAACAAAATTTCAATGAACATTTAATATTTTTTTCATATGTGTAAGGGTAAAATAGGAAGGATATAGGAAAAACGTATAATTCCAATAACATTTAATATGTCTTCATAATCCGTGTGAAAATTTGTCCAAGCCCATCTTAGTGGCGCGGACGGAGTAATATGGTAGTGACACAATATAGGTAAGAAATCATGTGCGTGTGTGTGTGGTGAAAGTCGTAATATTATGCATGTTCTGCCAGGGGACGTTGCAAGAGTAAACGGGCAGTTGGCTGTTTCTCGTGCTTTCGGAGACAAGAACTTGAAGACGCACTTAAGATCCGACCCTGATGTTACAAATGCCGAAATAGATGCTGATACTGATCTCCTGATTCTTGCTAGTGATGGTATATGGAAGGTTTAATTTCTTCTCTCCCCATATTTCATCTCATTAATCATTTTTGTCTCACCAATCGATTATCGATCTAAGGAAACAAACTGCCGTGCCCCATTCTTTCTTTCCCTGCAAAACCCTCCAGGTACTCTCGAATCAAGAGGCTGTGGATATTGTGAAGAAGATCAAGAACCCCCAGAAGGCAGCGAAGCAACTCGTGATGGAAGCATTGAACAGGGAGAGTAAGGACGACATATCGTGCATCGTTGTCCGTTTTTAGCTGCTCCTTGTTTTGTACATTATGTTGTTACTGTGTAATTTGCAAGTAAGACGTATAAGACGGGGGGTTTTGTCAAGTGTATTTTTGTGTAATAATTTTAAGTAGAGTGGTGTATACAAGATGCAGCCATATTGGTGAAGATGAAGACATCTTATACTTGTTTCAAATTTGTTTATTTCTTTTTCAGTTGTAAACTAGTGGTTTAAGGTTTTTTTTTATGATAATAAAAGAAAACATGTGTTGGTTCTTTCATTTTGTGAGAGAAATGAGCTGGTTTATTTGTGTTCACAATACAAACTATTTTAAGATGAATATTTGCTTTCCTTGTTCGACAATTAAGCAATTGTGGATGAGCATGCGTGTTTTGGTGAGGAATTTGAGATTGTTTTCAAATTATAATATTAACACAAGTAAGCTTTTCATTTTTTTATTTTTTTTTTGGTTTATCTCAAGACGAATTTTCCTTTATTTTTTTATTTCTTTGTTGCAACATTATTTTTAATGTGTTGTATTATGTAATTGGATATTGGTGTTTTATATCTTTGGATCATTATGTTTTAATTTTTTTGTTAAATATTATATACTATCACTTTAATCATTAGGTTTAATTATTTGCTTAAATATAAATATGAAAATATATACTAATTTATTACTAATCAATATTTGATCAATAAAAAAAGAAGATAAAATTAGAAATATTCTAAATGAGACAAAATTTGAGTTCAATGGTGGAAGAAGATTACTATTTAACCTAAATTTATTGGTAAATTAATAATTTTAAACTCAAATTGAATTCGAGGGTTATAGATGGTCTTAGTTATAACTTATAACTAAATCTAAGTAAAAGTGAAAATATGATCCAAAATTAAATATAAATAAAGAGATACAATATTAAGATTCACTTAAGTTGTTTTATTCGATGATTTTTTCGTCTTCCATATTGGTTAAATTTTCTAGTATTATAATTCTTTTTGGTGTGAGTGTGAAAGAAAGAAAAAATGAGTGTGTTTTTTTTTTCGACCACAAAAATAGTAAATTTCGTAAGCAGGGTTCATATCGTTAACTTGAATTTAAACCCATTAAACTCATTTTCAACATATTTTTCTAAACCACTAAATCTCGACCAGTATTATACTTTGGGTAGTGTCAAAATCCATTGAATTAAAAATCGAGTTAAATAAAGATTTAATCGATTGGATAAAATTTTTGTCCCACAAAAATGAGTGTATTTTTTGGATTTGGATGTACAGTATGAAAACCGTATTTTTTAAGGAGTTCTGAATGTAGGTGTGAAAACAGAAGTTGGTGTATTTAGAAAATCAGGTATATATATATTTTAATTTAAAAAAGAATATTAATATTTTCTATTAAACATATTTTTTTCCAGAAAATAGGTGAATAAATTAAGTACATAAAACAATGATAATTTGAACATCAAAATACTAATTCCTTGTCGCTGCACACATATCTGATATCTCCGCTCTCTCTCCCTAAACCCTCGGTCCCTCACTAAAACCCCCGTTTCTTTCTACACAAGTTTTTCACACAAACCGTCTCAACAATTCGTCGACTATTCAACAAAATTCAATTGCGTTACAATTCCATCGTCAAATGTCAATACTATCGAAGCTGAGTCCATCGAACCCTAGAGTATGGGTGGTGATCGGCGTCGGAATCGCTGGAGTAATAGTCCTCGCGGAGGTCCAACGGCGTCGGATCAGAGCAAAGAGCTTCGTGAAAGAAGATTTTGGGGCGTTTCTTCAGCGGTTTCAGCTTCCTCCATTTCCTCAGCCCCCGCCTCCCGCTGCTCGCCTCTCGCTCTCTGGTCTCACATTCGCCATCAATGACAAGTATATGATCACTATTTTCTTTGTTTTTTTTCTTCTGTTCTGAGATGTTAGATAGTGGTAAATGATGTGGATTCTGTGAATGTGGGGTAAAATGTAGTTTGTGATAAGTTAAAACCAGCATCTTCTATTAGGCTCCATTTGGATGAATGAATTTGAAATCCATGAATTTCACACACAAATCACCACTCTCCAATGGATTTATAAATACTTAGACGAGATAGAAGAGAAGAGAGTGAAGGGGGGAGAGAGAGGGAAGGGGTAGAGAGGAGAGATTTCACAAATGACTAGGTTTTGATGAGGATTTGAAATCCCTCCATTTTAAATTAGACTCTCAAATCTAAGTACTTGTAAATCCATTGGAGAGTGGTGATTTGTATGTGAAATCCATGGATTTCAAATCTAATAGTATTAATTAGCCTTTTTTGCCGTGCTGTAGTCTTGCTTTTCAGAAAACATTTTTGGAGAAGCTGAATAAGATGGTTTGTTGTAGTTAATTAATAAGATTCGTCAAGGTAAATTAGGCAAAATATGTAATAATACTGTCTAAACCTCTTTCTAGGAAGCAAAATAAAGATGATATATAAGGGAGAGAATAGAAAAACTTATATATTTAATAAGAAGGAGAATATGATTTAATTTATTTCCCTTTATTTGTGGTTATTCTATAGCATTGATGTAAAGGGCTATGTGACTGGACTTGGAAGTACAGATTGGAAGAGGACACATGACGCTGCAGAGAAAACAGCTATAGTGGTGACATCAATGCTAAGAAATGGGGCTACCTGTGTGGGCAAGACCGTCATGGATGAGCTCGGTTTTGGGTATTCTCCCTTTTAGTCTTTGACTCTTTTCTAATACAGCGCTATCTTATTTAATGTGAAAGTGAGACATTGAAAAAGAGAATTGCAATGATAATGATTACAGGATATTAGGGGAAAATAAAAATTATGGAACTCCAACAAACCCAGAAAACCCATCTCATGTTCCAGGTGGATCATCTAGTGGATCAGCTGTGGCTGTTGCAGGCCACCTCGTAGATTTTGCTCTTGGTATGGTCTTCTGTTTCCTTTCATTTTTTAATTCTTCAAATCACTAAGACTTGGTGTTACAATTATTTCTAGAATTTCATTGGCTAATGATTTTGATTATGTTTCTTAAATGCCTATATGCATTTTTCTTGCTATACAATAACACTTAAAAAGAAAGTAAGAGGAGTTATTTATAGCAGCCATCCCTTTTATTTTATCAGAAATTTTTTGGTGCCACAGTTCTTACCTTTGGGCATCATGTAGCTTCATGTTCTATCTAAATACAGAGATAATAGACCATTAGATTGCTCACATGCTCTTGCTTGTTAATTTTATATTTTAATAACATATTTCTGGTACTGTAGGTACGGATACAGTTGGTTGCATAAGAGTACCAGCTGCGTTTTGTGGCATCATTGGATACAGACCATCTCACGGTATTGTATCAACAGTTGGGGTTTCTCCAAACTCTCAAAGCTTAGACACTGTTGGTACGCGATCAAACCTTCTCTTTCAAGTTACTCATCCCTTATAACATTATTTTTATTCAGTTTCTGGTTGAATCATCATACACCCAAATTATGGTTACTTCGCAAGGGTGTTATTCCATTAGAACCTTGGATTTTATAGCATCATGGTAATATCAAGGAACTTGTTTCCTGTCAGTTAATAATATTCAGTAATGTTTACATTATTGCTTCAGGATGCTTGGCATCTGATCCATCTGTCCTGCATCGTGTGGGGCATGCTCTACTTCAGTTAAATCCGTTGGAGCCAAAGAGGACGAGACGCACAATTATAGCTGATGATCTATTCCAGCTTTCTAAGGTCCCCATGCAGAAGACTGTTCATGTTGTAAGCAAAGCTGTAGAGAAGTTATCTGGTTGTAAGTTTCATATTTTCCTTGGCTTACTGTGGAATTGTTTCATCTTCTGTTTTCTGGATAGCTTGCTAAATTAAGTTTTAGATATCCATTTCAAGAATCTCGTTACTCTAGTGCAATATTTGGCCTAAAATGAAAAATTAAAATTTAAGTAGCTCTCCTTTCCTTTTGTTTTGAATACGCAGACCAGTCACCTAAGCATTTAAGTTTGGGGCAGTACATTGCTTCAAACGTGCCAAGCCTAAAAAGTTTCCGTGAAGAACCAATAAACCAGCAAAATGGCATCTCTACATTGAAAGCACTGTCTTCTGTAATGCTTTTACTACAAAGGTATGCTTGAATATTTTGTTATATCAACCCAAGTATTGGACAAGAATTAATATACTGTCCTACTTTGCTGAAACTCACTTTTGATATCTTGAGCCATCTGTATGAGCAGGTAGCTGCAGTTTATCATTCTATGACTTCAATATTTGGCTTTTCTGGAAGAGTTCCCTTTCTCTAATGAAGATTGGTGTCCAGAGGACATATATTTATTTCTACATAAAAGGACCAACACTGGTTGTATTCAGTTGCAACATTGATTGTTCTATCTGTGTAATGTGCTTTCAGGTATGAGTTCAAAACAAATCATGAAGAATGGATTAAATCGACCAAACCTAGATTAGGTCCTGATGTCTCAAGTCGTGTTTCGGCAGCAATAAATACAATTCAGGAGAATGCTAAAAGTCTTTATAAAGTGAAAATGGAAATCATGGCTGCTCTAAAAAGTCTGTTGAAGGTACTTCTGCTATTTTTATCCTAGCTGATTATTTATCCATATTTGACTGATGGCATATGTGTAGGGTTATTGTTGGAATTCTGAAGGGACATTGTAGCATCTATTTTTTTTGTAGCATCTATGTTTTTGGGTCATTTGAATCTGGAGGAGTGCATCAGTATGATGATTGCAGTGGTGGCTGAGTCACAACAGTCGCTTTTCCCACCTACGAATAGACACTGTCACTATCAACTAACCAATTGAAATGAATCTTAACTTGCTTTACCTATCAGAGAAGAGACTGATAATAGAAGACATACATGAAGCCTTTTAACATGGTCTTCTGTCTAATACAGATTCCAGTTCTTCTGGAAATGGGCTCTGGAGTTAAAAGATCATGGTCTATAGAAAATGTGAAATGCATTATCTTGTTTATAAAGTGCAAAGGAAATCTTGGGGGCCTATGCTTTTACTAAGTATGCAACCACGTTCTTTTATGTTGGAATTTGGGTCTTAACTGTCTGTTTGATATTTTTTAAGGATGATGGGATATTAGTAATTCCCACAGTAGCTGATCCTCCACCCAAGCTGAACTCAAGAAAAAGTATCCCACAGGAGTTTCATGACAGAATTTATTCTTTGTTTAGCATTGCAAGCATGGCTGGAGGTTGTCAGGTAATTGATATTCTGAGGTTTCAGATGCACAAACAATTCCTGCGGAAGAAGTTATATGGTTTATATATCTAATGCTTCTCTCTCTCATTCATGATCTTTTGTTTTCTGATGTTCAGGTCGCCATTCCAGTTGGAAGACATGATGACTCTCCAATATCTGTATCATTTATTGCATCTCATGGAGCTGATAAATTCCTACTTGATACTATGTTGGATATGTATTCTTCTCTTCAAGAAGTTAGCGCTATTTCCAGTTCATTACAGTTCCCATCGACCAACGGTGACATGGATGCTGCTGAACTTCTTAAAGAAAAGGTTCATTCTCTTGAACTATTTTCTCACTTGATCTTTTGACCTTCTGTCTTTTTCACTAAAAGTATCTTTATCATGCAAGCATCATTTCTGTTAGGCGTGTCTTAGATTGATTTTCCTGTGAGTGTGATATGTGGAAATAAGTGTATTAGAATGCTCTCAAAAGCTAGTGCATGTGTTCCGTATTCATGTGGTGAGAGAATGGTTTTAATAGGATTTAAATCAGATAGAAAACTTGGTAGACAAAAGACTTCGTTACACAATTTGTTCATCTGAGACCATATGGTACACAGGTCAGATATATTTAGAAAATTTTGTTCAAGTTAATGTTCTCTTGCAGCATTGATGACATTTTATTTCATATTCTCCAGGCTCCAGGTGTTTGTTCAAAATCACAATGGCAATGTTTGTTTTCGTATGTCTTAAAATAAAACAAAATATTATGAAATGCTCTCTAATTAGGCAGAAAGATATTGCAATATCAGACATTCCCAATATAGAACTGAACATACATCACATTCCCATATGCCTTTTCCCATAAACAGTTCCCTAGAACACCTAGAAAGTAAAGAAATTAATGACAATATCCAGACCTATTTTTGTTTGTACCTTGTAGGGGTGGCCATTGATGTGTAGGATTTCTGACTTGAATATATTTTGCTTTATGCCATTTTAAATCCTAACTCTTCTTTTGGGTTTGTTAAGTTGTATATTATTGTCTCGTCTCAAGACTTTTTTCTTGTTTTATATTATCCATGCTCTTTATGTCAAAACATTACAGTGTTTTTTCCTACTTGCACGCTTCTATGTAGGGAAATGCTGCTTTTAAAGGAAAGCAGTGGAATAAGGCCATAAGTTACTACACGGAGGCTATAAACTTGAATGAAACAAATGCAACTTTCTTCTGCAATCGAGCAGCTGCCTACTTGGAGTTGGGATGGTCCAGTTCTTCTTATACTTCGTTCAGTAGTTTGTGTATAACACTGAAAGTTTTCTTCTAATAAATTTGTCTTCATACAGCTTCCGGCAAGCTGAAGAAGATTGCAGTAAAGCAATGTCACTGGATAAGAAGGTGAGGGGAGCTTGGTCTTTTAACCTTCTTTATTTTTTCCACTTCTTCAATAGGGTCATGTAGGTCATTCTCCAATGTCATTTCATGCTTGCCTTGAGTGGATGAAGTAAACATTTATGGAAATACAACCATTGTAATTTTCTTGAATCTTGATTCATCTCATAAGATGCTCCATAATTCTTGTTAGTGCTATTTAACAAGGATGCCAGAAGTTCCATACAAACTTTTCTTTGGATGGATAACCAAAGGATTTGTATTTACAATGTTGTTCTAATGCAGCAAACAAAATTTAGTGTTAGTTGAACCCTTCAACACTGTATAATTGTCTCTATTAACCAATATGTCCTTCGATTTATTGCAAAAAGAAACCAATGAAATGCATGGAATAGCAGGGTAATGAAGTTAATAACCAGAACCTTTTTCCCTGCAGAATGTGAAAGGCCTATCTAAGACGAGGAACAGCTAGAGAATCACTGCTTTTGTACAGAGAGGCTCTTCAAGGTTGGCAACCACTTATTACCCTTCTTTATTACTGCATACTATGTTTATGGTCTCAATTCTCTCCCGTGTTGCTAATGTTCCTTGATAATCTCATGCTATAAAGGATCTTTAAAATTTTATATCATTAATGTTTAACTTGTTAAAATTTCCTGTATTTCATATATTAAACTTAGTGTTTACCATGAAGTATATGACCTTCATTTAATTAATAAATTGACTGAAGAGTAATTTGGGGTTTCCAAAGTAATCATTTGGAAAATATTGGTTGTTTAAGAATCTATATCATGTTTGTAACCCAATTAAGTCAACCTTGTCCTTACCCTTAATGTAAGCATGCTTGCATCTACACTCTCATTGTCATTTCATTCTTAAGTTTTGTCTTGGCCCGTGACTTATTGGGTGTAAAATTGAGTGTTAAAAAATTATTTTTGGGTTATGTTGAATAAGGGTACCTATGAGCTTTTATTTGTCACTTCAATTACATTTTGGGGGCAAATTAGTCTTTTTTTGTCAACTTCATATTTTCTGTCAAATATACCCGATTGGCGATTAGGATAATATTGGGGATTAAAAACATAGGTTAAAATTGACCACTAAACCAACCTTTAGGGATATTCTTGTCGTGATCTTTGCCCTTTTTCTTGCAACGTAGTTTTACTGTATTTTTGCTTGGCTATTTACTTTTTCTGTTTACTGGCAGATTTCAAACATGCACTTGTTCTCGAACCTCAGAATAAGGCTGCTGGTGTAGCTGAAAAGAGACTAAGAAAATTGATCGGATGAGTGCTGAGAAGTTCTTACCTGATTATTGGTGGAAATGTTTAAACATTAGAAGATGGAATAATGTACGGCTGTTGATCCTATGGAGAAACCTCATGGAGGTCAAAGTGGACAAAATTGGTACAAAACAAATCAACTCGAGGGTTGTAATTTTGAGTGTGTATATAATCATAATTTACCTGCCGGCTTACCCGCAGCATAGTTACAGAGAAAACCCACTTAATTTTCCGTGCGAAGGTATGTTTTAGCTGCAAATGCAAATATCTTACTGATATTACCATTTTATGAAGTATTTCTCTTTAGTCTTCAACACTCCAGAACATCTACTTTTTACTGCAATAGTCTTTTTTTTTTTTGGTTTAGTGTTTATGGATTTCTCTATTCATAGGACTACGCAATGCCTCCCCTTCTCTACTTCCTTGGTAGGAACATTTGTTGTCATAGTTATTGGAATGAAAATGCATTTATTTTGTGAAATTAATTTGCATTATTGTCTATCTAGGTATAATGATTCGAACATCACTTATGACTGATGGGGATGACAATGGGAGACCGCCTGCCAAGGGTATAAAAGATCTTTAACCTGTCCCGACTTACCTCTCAATCTAGAGCCAAGCATCTTCTAAACCATACCCAAGTTCTTGGTTATATTTTACCTTCTGCATACTGTCTCATTATGGCAGAATTTGTGTTAACTGAATAATTTTTTGCTTTACACAAGAAATAAGAAAGATGTTAGATTAAACTTGTGTGAAAATTTTACAAAAAATCTATAAAATTGTCCTAAATCAACCATTTACACCTAAACACTAAATAATGAACCCTAAATTATGACCTATAAGTGAATCATAAATCATGCGAGTTTGGTGTTTAAATGGATAGTTGGATATGGCTCAATTTTTTTCTTGCATTCACTAATTACAAAATTTAGTTGTAAATTAAAGTTTTTTCATGTATGAAAATTTTCATGCTAGACTTTGTCTACATAAGATCTCTAAAATACAAATACCATTAATAAAAGGTGATGCTTGTGTTCACCAATTGTACCAATTTTAATTTTGATGAATCATGAACCATAAATCTAAATTTGGAACCCTAAACCCTAAATCAAAATTCCGAGTGGTTGGGTGAATGAATGAAATAGATAATCCAAACATTTAGAAACCAAACTTAAACTCATTTTAAAGTAAGGAAACCACAGTTTGAGTTTGTTACAAAATTATTAAAAAATTTAAATTATTCTCTCTATTCTAACTATCTCTTCCTATCTAATTCTCTCTCTCCCAATTTCTTCAAAATCTTGTTCGGATAAAAAATTGGAAAAAAAATTGAAAAAAAAAACTAAAAAAAATAAATTCAATACCAATTTTAATTTTGATGAATCATGAACCATAATCTAAATTCTAAACCATGAACCCTAAACCCTAAGTCATTAATCATTAGTAATAAACTCATTGGTGTTGGAATTGAACCATGAAAGATAGTTGTTCGGGTTTTTGGGGATAAAAAATTGTGGAAATTTGTCTTGATAAAATTTAGACCCTTTAAACCTAAAAGAATAAGCATAGTTGTTAAATGGCATGGCTAAAATTTGAATCAAAACTTATTATCCCCTCCAAAGACATTTAGCCGACCCATATCCATCCTAAATGGCATTGTACTGGATTTAGGACCTGTTTGACCCAGATACGTTGCTAATGGAATCAGAGCAAAAGGTAAATGAAAGCCTTATTCTGCTGTACATTATTCATGAGTCCATCAACTTGTGAGCTGTAAGAGGACATTAACCCCAGTATTACTGAGAAAAGAAGTTTGCATTTGACGAGCAAATTTACTTGTTTTTAGTGAAATGAACAAGATACATAAAAACACTAGAGTGAAATCCATTACAAAGATTTTGCACCACCTTCTTAGCTTATGCCACATGTAGAAGCTTGATTAGTGATGAATTTATAACTTTTTGCTCAACATCTCACACTGCTTGATTAGAGCTTGAACTCTGTGTTGATGTCAAACTCCTCCGTGGATGACAACAGAGGATCCTGTGAACATATTCTCAGAATACTGTGACCCACTTATGCCAAATATTTTTTTGCAAAGTTACAGTTTATTTACATTCCATTGTATGGAAAAGATCGAATAAACACCTTGGTGTAATAAATGAAAAGAAAGAGAGATTGAGGAAAACCTGTAAGATCTTGCGCCAGAAAACTCTCCTGAATCCACCACGAACGCATCCTACATTGTCATCTTTCTTGAGAGAGCGATGCATATGATCAAGTATCTCCATATAACTTATCTTTTTTTTGTTCATGATTGCTCCTTTTACCGCTCTTATGAACATTGATGTCATCGCACCAGTCATGTCTGACGAGAAAGCCTGCAAAGAGAAGCTGGTAATGATATTGATGATTATTTATAAGTTGTATGCGTGTGTGTGAGATGCAAAATCTACAAGGAAGAGAAGAAATGAGGAAAATGAAAAAAAAGTACTAACTGATGTGTCTGCAGCGAGTTGATAATCTTCACAGGCACTGATACAGATGGCCTTTCCACCACTTGTACCCTTAGAACCATCTCCGGCTGGAGGACGATTGTTATCCCATTTTCCCCTGATAATTATCGAATTAATGAAATTTATATATGAGGGAGAGAGAGAGAGAGGATCCGCTTACGTTGTTATGTTGTAGACCAAAGGCAAGTCAAGAACAGTTCCACTGTGACAAGAGTCGAAAATAGCGTGGAGCGTGACGCCCTGGATGAGTGGTCTAACTAACGTTTGATTAATGTAGTTGTCAAGAATCATCCCATTAGTCTCAAAATCAACTGGACATATTGTTTCATCAAAGCCGTCGATTTCATCCCCGTGAAAACCGCGTTGCCTCATGCCATGACCCGAGAAGTAGAACAGCAGCGAATCCCCAGGTTTAATGCCCCTCATCAGCCACTGCAAACCATCTTCTATGTTCTTCCTTGTGGGCAACGGATACGATTCCTTTTCTGCAAAATCATGTTTCCATATGGAGATCTTGAAAAGTTTCAACCTCATTTACATATCAAAACTAATGGAAAGATGGAGGAATATTTACCTGCAAGAATAAGAATGGAATCAGCTGGAAAATGGAGCTGATGAAGCAGTAATTCTCTCATGTTCTTCATATCATGTATGGTTCCCTTAAGCTCGAACTTGTGTTTCTTGTAACTGATGCAGCAAAGGAGAGCGCGCTTTCCACTCGGAGCTGGTTTTGAGGTAATTGCGGAGGAGGATGAAGTTACGCTTCTGCCTCTGTATTGACTCATGTTATTACCTGAGTTTTTCTGTCAACGGTAGCACAACAACCCCCTTGCTTCCGACGTGTTTTTGTCTGATTTTCGACTCGAATCTTTGTTCATCTGGAATACAGAGATCTTTGTCTTGCTACTTTATAGTTGCTGATAATGTTTTCTTCATTTGAGTGATTGGTCAGTTTTGTACTCGGAGAAACCTCAAACAGGAGGAACATCAACTTGATCAACAAGTTTTTCTTTCTTTTTTGATTGTTTAAAGAGCTGAAGATTTTGTGCTGATAAAAAGGGAGGATTCTGATGTTGAATTAGTTTTTAAATACAATAGTTAACCAAAAATTAAGAAAAAGGAACGGCTAATGGAATATGATTCTCAACCTTCCTCTCTGTTTACAAAGTTCAACACTTTACAAGGGTTGCGTCCTCCTTTTACAAAACTTTAGTGCAAGAAATGCTTGTATTGTGTTAAATGTTAATAGTGAATGCATAAAACTGGTTTGAATCAGATGCTTCTTTTCGGAATCGACCATGATTCTTTTTAAGTAAATGTTGGATTATTTTGTTCCTTTACGTACAATAAAATCTTTGTTTTTATAAGCCAATCATGCTCAAAGCTTCAAATTGTAGTGCTTTGTACACAAAAAATGCATATCTTTGTATTTTATTTCTAATATTTTCTTTAATGAGATACTCTATATGTTACCAACTGATTAGTTAATTAAACATGAATATATATTTTTAAGATTCATAAGATGTAATATATATTTTTTCCAATTTTTTATCTTACGTAATTTTTCGACCGTAAAAGTATTTTATAATTTTGTACTATATTCACAACCGATTATAATTATATATTTAAATATTAACATAAAATAAATACAATAGAATTTCAAAAAGGATATTTGACCAATTAACTGATTGACAGGTTTCCTCGGCAAATTTTGTGACGGCAAAAGCCCATAACTATGAATAGCATTACGAAAAAGAAAAATTCGAAAAAAAAGAGGAGGAATGAATAATTAATGTTTTCACAAAATTATTGGTGGGTTAGATTTTAAAAAAAAATCTAGATTTCACCTGCAGCCTCAACAATTTTTCAACTATCTCCTTACTCCATACACTCGACCATGGCCAAGAATCGCGAACCTCAGAAGCCTGTAGAATCCCAATCGGAATCCGGCGAGGAAGAAGAATCTGGCGAAGAATTAGAGGAAGCTTCCTCCGAAGAAGTCAATTCACAGGAATCCGATTCCGAACCCGAATTCGAACAAACTCAAGCTCAAAAAAAGGTGTCGACACCAGCTACGCAGAAGCAAATCAAAGTCTCGAACAAGGCTGCACCGGCTCAGTCCTCGTCGGAAGAAGAAGAATCTGGATCTGAATCTGAGTCCGATTCCGACCGGCAGAAATCCATCAGCGGCCCTGTAAAGCCCAGATCTGGCGCACAGGCGACCACCTCAACAGTTGCAAAGCGTCCCGCAGAAGAGAAGGAAAGCGAGCGCAGGGATGCGAAGAAGGCGAAGAAGAAGCCGGATAGCCCAGTGAAGAACTCGAAAGACGATCCAAAGAAGTCTCTTTTCCAGAGACTCTGGAGTGAAGATGACGAAATTGCTATCCTAAACGGCATGATTGAGTATTCTAGTAAGAAGAAATCGGACCCTGTGGCCGATCTGAGTGCTTTTCTCGCATTCATCAAGGAGAATTTGCACGTGGATGTAAGCAGGACGCAATTGCAGGATAAGATCCGAAGGCTGAAGAAAAAGTACGAGAACAATAAAAGCAAAGAGAAGGACGGTAAAGGCAGAAGCTTTGCCAAGTCCCATGAGCAAAGAGCTTACGAATTATCCAAGCTTGTTTGGGGGTCTGGTGTTGGTAAAGATAACGGTGGTGAAAATGGGGTTGGGAGTCCTAGAGCCAATGGTAGTGCTGTAAAGAGGGCAGCAAGTAAGAAAACTGGCAGTGGTAGTGAGAATGAAGAAGCTAAGGATTCAAGATTGAGTGGTGTGATTGTGAGTTGCAAGAGCGAAAAGAAGGGGTTGAGTCCAATTGGATTGAGTGTGGAGGAGAGGGTTTTGAGGGCTGGAGAGGAGTTGTTTGGAGGGAAAGGGGTCGACGGCGAGGAGGAGTGGAGGAAGCTCAAGGTGGAGGAGATTGAGCTCTACGTCAAACAGGTGGAATTGAAGCTTGCTCAATCCAGGCTTGTTTTAGGTGTTCTCAAGTCTCAGGACTCCTGAAGTACGTTATTTGTGTTAATTGTAGGTCGCCTGTTTTAGTTTCTTGTTTGACTCTTGCTTTTTGTTTTTGAATTCTCGTGTTTTCTCTAATTAACTTGTTTAGTATCTATCTGATCTGATGTTTGAGTATGATTCTGATTTAATGCTTTGATCATATTGATGAAATTGATTAAACGATAAAGTAAGGATTGGTCAGTCACCGATGGTTTCAGATGGTTTCGCCTCCTATTATGAGTATGACATAAGTAGAAATGTAGAATTCACCAGCTTTGTGTGGCCTTGATCTCTCTACTAGATTGTTAAGTGCTAGGACGTTTTTGTTTTTTCTTGTCTCTGTATCATGCTGATTGTTCGATAAGTTATCTGTAATTGAATTAACTTTAACACACACTAATGTAAACAATGGAAGTTGACACTTCTTCTGTTCAGTGTAGTTTACTTGTGATTATAATGCACTCTAGTCTCCATGAAATAACTTAAACAGAGTACCCCATATTTAAGTCGATGTTCCTGATTGGCGGTACCCAAGCAGGTGTCTTGTATACTTTGTATAATAGAGCACACATTTATGTTAATGTTTTAATTCAAAGAACAGCAATTTGTTGATAAGAATGAGATCTATATGAAAAATGGATCTGAACTTACATTGCTGCTGTGCTGTGAGTCTGTGACTCCTAACTTGCCTGAACGAAGCTTGTCTTACTGCTGATAGTGTTGTCTGCTAATTTGTTTTGAGACCATCCATTTGAGTAATTGGTCAGTTTTTGTACTCCGAAAAACATTGAACAAGAATATCAACTAGACCAAGAAGTTATTTTTTAGGTTGTTTAATGAGCAGAGGATACAATTTTGTGCTGATCAAGAGATGATTTTGTTCTGATAATAAGACGAGAGATGTTGAATTAGCTAAATAAATTATGGTTCTTGAAAGTTTTAAAAAGGAAAGTTTGATGGAATATGATTGACTTCTAGTCTTGATAAAGCCTCCTATATGTTTATAAAGTTCAACACTTTACAGTAGTCGCTCTCTCTCTCTCTCTCTCTCTCTTAAATGTTTCATCAGCGCATATGAGTTTTTGTCTTAATATATGCATGAGTTTTTGTCTTAATATATAAATATGTGTGAAATAAAATAGATTTACTCGGACTTGATATCTGATGCCATCATGCCATATCTTTTACTTTTGCATAGTACATGAAACTGGTTGAATTCATATCGTTGGCCGTTATATTCGATGAGATTGTGATCCTACAGTATAGTTAATGTTCTTAGCTATTTCAACAAAACCAGTTCGCGGAGGGATTAGATGCCTAATTCGCAATAGATAGTGATTCTTTAATGTAAATAGTGGATGATTTTATTTATTTTCTTTCGAAAACAAATGTTGGATTGGTGTATTTATTGAAATAAAACCACAAATGGAAGCGACATGAGTTGAAAATTGGTACTACAATCTTGATAGAGAAAAATCTCGATAGAACTCAAATTTCAACCTAATTATCTTATAAAAAATCAGGCGGCAAGTTCTGGTTGATTTGGTTTCTTATCCTGGCCTTCATTTGGATGAAGCTTCCTTTCTTCTCGAACAACTGCAGTTGCAGAAATGAAATAAGCAACCGCAAATAGTCCATGAATGAAACACAAAATCCCTCCAATAGAAAGCTGACTATGGTGAGATATTCCACAGGTTTTCCTGGATTTCGAGTTTGCTGATGTTCCAGATACTAGCAGAATAAATGCAATACCCAACATAATCCTGATTCATCAACAAATTTCACGTCACGCTTCCTAAAACTGCTGAGCTAGACAATGGGAAGAGAGAGAGGGAGGTACCATGACATGGCGAGAGAGAGAACGGCGAGTTGCTTGTTATTTGAAGCTCGATCCCATTCCTCTTTAGATCCAACGAAGATACACCCACCCAGAAAATTGATGGCGATGTGAGCTACGCACAGCACTACCACTGCAGCCAATCCGAGTTTGAAAGCTTCATAGCTTGGGTCTCGGCATTCAAAGATTAATGCTCTCAGATTCTGGACCTGTTAATTAGATAAATTTAAACTGCTATAACATTAGCTTGTATTCGGTAAATAGACATAATTCAAAATGACAAACCTTGTTCTCAGCAACCTCTGCCTGTATGCCAAGAACTCCAGCAATGATGTCCAAAACCATGATTAGAAAACAAACGAGGAATTCTATGTTTTTGGCCATAGCTCCTGGAAATTGATTCAGACGAAGATTCATATTCATAGGAGAAGAAAGATGCTACTCTAGGTAAAACATGAGCACATACATGACTATATATAAACCCAGAAAGAAATCAATAGTTCGTAGACGTAGAATTGGAATAAAGCAGATGATGAGGCAGATAACTGATTAAATTATGAGAGAGAGGGGTTAGGTGGTTTGATTCTTGAAGTAAAATGTTTCTTTTGTTTTGGAAGACGCATGCATTGTTGCTCTGCTTTTTCAAACACGAGGGGATTCCTTTCATTGCGAACAAGAAAGGCAATGCATCGAAGTAACCATTAGAAGGTGGATTATAATCTCAATCACGTGACATACACACATTCAGTTCTTGCAGAATAATTTCCAAGTTAGGGGACAAAAAAAATATACATTGAGCTTTCTCCACTGCAACTTTTAAAGAGCGGAACCAAAAGCTTTTTTCTCTTTGGGCCCAAATGCACAAGCAATGCTACAAATTTAGAGAGAATTGCAAGTAAATGAAAATGGAGACTTATGGAACAATGTTATATACGGGATTGAGAATAAACATGAAAATTACATGGATACACTTTCCATATCCTAATGAATCTTTAACATAAAGCTTGAGCTCCCAAGAATTAACTAATCGAGTCTTATTGAAGACGATTTTTCCCCGATTTGATTCTGCTGATGAGAGACTCGGCAGCATCACATAAGCTGTTTATTCCGACCAGCCTCACCCGAAATCTGTGAGTTAACATCTCCATCCTCTTCACATCCTCTCCCGAGTCATGTAGCTCAATAGCCTGCTTTCTCTGAATCAAGCCATATAAATGCATAACATCAGACCCCGACTTCTCACTCCTCACTGCAACTCGTAACAAAGCATTAGATTCCATATCCACAGACTGTGGATCGTACAAAATAGAAAAGCAGCCAAATGCAAGATCAGGGGCATCAAATAAAGCATCCACATCATCACTTTCATGATTTATAGTACTCGTTTTTGCTGAGTGAGCGTCTGATCTTCTCCTAGCCGCCCTCATTATATGAGCTCCCTCCCTCATCCCACTGAGAAGAGCCCCATGCATTGTGGCTTGTCTGTTAGTGGCTTCTCCAGCGAAAAAAACCCGGCCTGCAACATCCTCTGCAAGAATATCGTAATCATCTCCCGAGGCACCAATTGCAACATATGAATACGATCCATATGAGAACTGATCCTGACCCCAACGAGTGCAAACAGCCTGAACAGGATCAGGAACTGCAATTCCTTTCGGGCTGAAAATACCCTTCAAAATCTCCAAAACCCGGGTTACAGATTCAACCGGAGACATCTTTTCAAACTTGACAGCAGCTTCTCCGGCAACAAGAGCAATTAGGAGGGGTCCACCAGCTACAGCACAATAACTATAAAATAGAAAGAATTCCCCTCTCATATCAGGGTCCTCTGCTAAATGCCCAAAGGTATCAATCTCTCCACCCCAAAAATCATATGGAAACAAAATGGCAACTTTATTTAACAACCCAAATCCTAATCTTTCGATTGCATCCTTTTTTCTTTGAGGAAGCTCTGGTACAAACTCAATTGCTCCCCTTTTGAGCACCCCTAGTGGGGCTGTACAAAGCACCATATCACTCTGATACTCTTGCCCTCCAGCGTACACCATAACCCCGTCACTTCCGTATCTCACACTCTCAACTGGATGGTTGTAGAAGATTGGAAGGTCCTCTGCTAAAGCTCGAACAAGCCTCTCATTTCCTCCAGGTATAAAGCAATGATCCCCACCCATTTCATATGGGTCGTCCTGATCCCAAAAAGCCATGGACAAATTTGATAACAATGTAGCATTAGCATACTCAAGATTTGCCAAATGCCAATCTAATAGCATTAACTCCAACGGTTCCTCAGCTACTCTGTACACACGCCTAAACGCCTCCAAAGCAGTTCCTAATGAAATGTCCACACTCCTAATCTCCTCCATGATCCCCTGCCTAAGCTTACAAACCCTATCCAACAATTTATTGAACGAGCTCTCTACTTTTGAATCAACATCAGAATTAACTATTCTACCATCAGGCAAGTATAAAGGGCAAATATCTCTAACCTTGTGGAGTGGCAATCCAAGTTGCCGAGCCAAAACCCCCAATGGATTGCCATTAATTCCGGTTAACACACTCCCGCCTAAATCTGCCGCACCAACAACACCACCGTCAGTTCCGCTCATTTTCTTGGTTCGAACTCTACCTCCGGGCCAGGCCCGGCCCTCGAGTACAACCACCTTGAATCCCAGAAAAATCAACTGCCTAGCAGCGACTAAACCCGAAATGCCAGCACCTATAACAATCACGCTTCCCTGAGGCATTTCCTCCAAAGAATTCATTTTAGCTTCCTTGATCGCAGGGGCAACGCCGAAATTTATATATCCATGGTGGAGAAGGAAATTGTAGGCGGAATTCACGAGATTCTTATGCTCAGCGCGTATAGATTCCAGCACGTGGTCCCTGGTGAGCCAAACGGCGACGTTTGAGAGCAATCGTGCGAGAATGTGGTTGCGCACGACGATGTAGTTAGCCTGCTCCGTATCCCCAATTTGGGAGACGACATTGGCTTCAATTTCTTCCTCCGTGAGGGAATCGACCGGAAATCCAACGGAGATTGCAATTAGGGCTTCAATGTCGACTTCCTTTGAGAGGTCGGAAGGACCTCTACGCTTGCGGGAATAGCCTGTCAGAGCGTTGTCAAGGTCATCGTCGGCGGCTGAGACGACGGAAGGCTTCACATGGGGGCGAAGAAGATGGAGACGCGAAGCGCTGGGGGTGATCATATCGGTGAAGATTCTCTTGCGGCGGCGTCTTCTCTTGCGCTGTTGGGACTCCGGTCGGGGTTGGGCTTCGGGAGCGGGTTCAGCACTAAAATTGTTGATCTCCGTTGGTTCAGTGGTAGAGTCGTTGATTTCCATGGGTACGGAACTGGACTTTGGATCGTCGTGAGAGGTATCGGGATCTGGTGTCGCGTTATTTTCAATGTAAGGAATGATGGCCGTCGTAGACTCCGGTGGTAATACGGCGGTAGTCTCCGGCGGTGGCGCGGTCGTTTCCATTGTTGCAGGGGGGAGACGTGGCCGGAACTAGGGTTTTAGAGCTGTGCGGAATACTGAGTTTCACCGCTTGACATTGGATTTTGGAATTGAGCATTAAAAAATGCCTAAAATAAAATAAAGGAAAAATGTCAATATATGGCTGAAAGATGGTGAATCTATCGATTTAAGGTAAGAAAGATTTTTCTATCAATTTAAGATTTGGAAGATAAAAAATTATCAATTAGAGCTTAAAAAATAAAAACTATCAATTTGAGAATCACACATTTTAAGGTCATGTTTGACATTTATATTTCATATCCTTATTTTTTTATTTTTAGGATTTAGGGTTCATGGTTCAAAGTTTAGGATTCATGGTTCATGGTTTAGGGTTTACGGTCAGGGTTTAGAATTTAGTGACAAATATGACCTTAAAATGTATATGCCTCGAATTGATAGTTTCTATCTTTCAAGGTCTAGATTGATAATTTTCTATCTTTCAGGCCTTGAACCGATAGAAAAAATCTTTCGGGCCTTAAATTGATAGATTTACCATCTTTCAGGATCTGAATTGATAAAACTTCATAAATAAAAGATAAAAAGAAAATACTCAATTTATTTTCTAAAACTAATTTAAATTGTAAAAAATAAATAGAAAAGAAATTCCTCTGTCCTAATTTTGATTATCCAGTTACTGTAGATTCGGAGTTTAAAAAATGAGAAATAATAATTAAATAATGTAAAATGAGTTTAATAAAGAAGGATTACTGCGCCGTACACTTTAAATATATAATTTTTTAAATAATATTAAATGATGCAAAGTGAGTTTGATAAGAAAAGACTACTGAGCCGTACACTTTAAATATATTTTAAAAATAATAATATTAATTTTATTAAAACATATCACTTATACAATTTACTTTCATTAATATATTATATTTTAAAAATATACTTGAATTTCACAGCAAAAATTATTCTCAATAATATGTATTTCCATAAATATGTGTATATAGTCTATAAATGCTAAAAAATTATATGAAACGATATCATGTATAAGATAAAATACAACTTAGCACAATCAATATTCATCTATTTTAAAGTTAAAAGTGTGAGGGTCGTCAATGCCAAAATACACTTTGTCTTGCCGCGGAATAGTCTTGATTTAATGTGACTATATATAGACACATTTCAAGCACAGAGACCACGCGCAATATGCATCCCTTTTACAGCACAGGGACGCATAAATCCAATGTTTAAACTATCCATAATTCTACACCACAAAGGCTTCCAAATTACCTTCCTTCTCACCCACTACAGCCACAAACGCCTCCTCCAATCTCTGGGCACCGCCGCCCTCAATCCCTTGCCAGACTTCCAGTTCGCTACCATCCCGGACGGCCTTCTTCCTCCGGAGAGCGCCGGCACTGCCGCTTCCACCCAGGACATCAGATCTCTGTGTGTGTCCACCAGCAACAACTGCTTAGCACCCCTCAATGAACTAATCGATAAATTGAACCACCGTGGTCGGCCGGTGACGTGTAATTACTGATACGATTATGAGTTTTGCTCTCGACGAGGCGGACCGTATCGGCGTCCCCGGCGTGCTGCTGCTTGCACCTTTATGTGCAATAAACACATCAGACATCTAATTGAGAAACACATTGTGCCTCTCAAAGGTATGGATTTATTGCTGATTTAATTTACAAGCGAATTTTCACATGCCTTTGATGTTGTTGATGAAATGCTTCAGTGACCAAAATATCATCACATATTTGGCGCCATACATTTAATCGATTAGCCGAATATGTTATGAGTCAGTTGGTGAAACTTGTTCAAATTGATACCATTACACTTATAAACTAATACCATAACACTTATTAATTGATACTATTATACTTATAAACTAATATCATCGTATTTTTGTGTGTGTAAATATTAATTTATAAGAATAATGGTATCACAGAATAAATGTTATGGTATTTGTAATTCAATCTAAGTTGATAGGGTGAACAAGGTTCAAAGGAGAGTTTGTCAATATGTTATTGTTAAACTTGTTCATATGTTAATTGAGTTTTTTTGTTCTGTTCTCTCTCATACACACACAGATGAGAGGTGTTTGACAAATGGATATTTGGAAACACCAATAGATTGGATTCCTGGAGTGATACCTCTGCGCCTCAGACACTTCTCCACCGTAATTCGAACAACTGATCCAAATGATTCCTTGCTCAACTTTCTCCCAACACAGCTAGCTCGATCTTCAAAAGCGGCAGCCATAATCATGAACACCTTCGATTCGTTGGAAAACAGTGTCCTCTCTGCTCTCTCCTCGATCTGCCCTCCAATCTATACCGGGCTGTCGGAGGATTCTTGACGCATTGTGGATGGAATTCGATCTTGGAAAGCATGTGTAACGGAGTGCCGATGCTCTGTTGGCGTTTTTTGCTGATCAATATTTGAACTGCAAGTATGCATGTGAGGAATGGGGGGTTGGGATGGAGATTAAGAGCGACGTAGAGAGAGATGAAGTGGGAGTTCTAGTGAGAGAATTGATGGATGGAGAAAGAGGTAAGATGTTGAGAAAAAGGGCTGTGGCTGGTGGTGGATCATCATGTTTGAATCTGGACAGGTTAGTTAATGAAGTTTTATGTGTCTAATTTTTGCATTTGTTTACTTGTTACTTGTAATCAGGAATTCAACACACACTTTCTTGGCCATGTCACTGTAGATTTACTTTCTGACTTGTTATTTCCAGTACATCTTGAGTATCAACAAAATGGGTAAATAAAGTCGATGAAACTATACAACACTAGACCTTTTAGTCATCAATATATTATGGCAAAAGCTCCTCCATCAATTTCTCCAAATTTAAGTATGAAGAACCTCCTGGTGTAGTTGCTGCTTCTGCTTTCTCCTTCCATTCCATAGCTTTCTCCTTCATTTTCTTGCCCTTTTCACCATCCACGAGCTCCCTGACTAGCAACTCCACCTCATCTCGTTTCACATGGTTGTCGATCTCCGTTCCTATTTCCCACTCAACGCAACTGAACCGACAGTTGGTCTGCTGCTCAGCGAAGAAAGGCCAGCAAATGAGTGGCACCCCATTAATAACACTTTCTATCGTGGAATTCCATCCACTATCGTCAAGAACCCTCCAATTGCTGGGTGTTTCAGGACCTGCTCTTGTGGACACCAGCTGATCAACATGCTTCTATCCTTGGTCTCTTCCACAAATTCGGGTGGCACCATGGCCGATTCCCCTGCCACTATATCAGGCCTGATGACCCATAAAAATGGCTTCTTGCTATCAGCTAGCCCCCATGCAAATTCAGTTAGCTGTTGAGCAGTAACCACAGTGATGCTGCCAAAATTCACGTAGACCACCGTTTCATGCTCTTTAGAATCGAGCCATTTGATGCACTCGAAGTCTTCTTTCCAGAGGCTAGAGCTGATGGAATCCAGTCTATCGTCGTGGACATGGTTCATCATGAGTTGAAGAGGGCCGATAGTGTAAACTGTTGGAAACATGTCGGAGAGAGCATTAAAAACATCTTGCTCCAAGGCATCAAAGGTGTTGAGGATCAGAGCTTTTGCTCTGGGGATTGCCTCTACTTCTTGTGATGCAAAGTTGAGAACAAAGTCTTTAGGATCTGTAGTTCTGATGAAACTTGGCAAATCCCTGAGTCGGATGTTCTTGGTTCCTGGAATCCAATCAACTATTGTCTCCAGATACCCATTTGTTACTTGACTCATGTCTGTTCATGGTAAAGACTTATGGTTAACCAACTAGGAGATGTCACTTATATCTAACTTTAATCAAGTTGGAACATGATATATGGAAAATATATATTAGTGAAATTAGTTCAAAAGCTCTGATATGATGAAAGAGGTGTAAAAATCCCCTATATGTACAAACAAAGTATGTACTTAGACCTTAATTAATTTTCATATCCAAACATGAAACATGAAGCAAAATTTAAAAATTACCTTGAAGAGGGATGTAGCCTTTCTCAACAAGTTTGCGGTACTGCGTATACCCCAATAAACCACAAGCACTGGTGGTCCAGAACAGCACTTCCAGCAGCCCAAACTTCTCCGCAGCCTTTAGAGTGAAGCTCATGACCCCGTCGGAGACTATGCAGCTCACCGGCGGCACATCCTCACCGGAGCTTTTGATCTCCAAAAGCAGGTCACAGAAGGGCTCCAAGCAGGTGGTGGTGGTGGACTCACAAAGAGCCGGGATGTCCTGAGTGGCGTCTTCGTCGGACTCAGGGAGACCATCGGGAATGGTGGCGAAGCGGAAGTCCGGCAGGCCTTGGAGGGCGGAAGGGCCGTAGGACTTGAGGAGGCGGCGGTGGTTGAATTCGGTGTTGACGAAGGTGATGCAGAAGCCCTTGTGGTGGAGGAGCTTGGCTAACTTGAGCATGGGGTTGATATGTCCCTGTGCTGGGTATGGTATGCATACAGCATGGGGTTTGTCTTGATAATTTGTACAAGTAGAACCCATTTTTTCCACACACAGAAATGATCCAAGTGTGGAGGAATTGGGCCTTGTGTGTGTGTTTTATAGCCAAACCATCCATCAACATTACGGTTTAAATTTTTTTTTGTACCATGTATAGCTTTCCTTCCCGTTTTGAAATTGGTGGATTTATTTTTGACTTTTTTTGATTTTGGTCCTGTAAGTTATAAAAAAATTTGAAATTGGTCTTTTAACCTGTTGTAGCAGGTTACCAAACAGGTAACCGTCACCTATGTAATTATTTTCTTTTCCGTTAATTTCGAAATGCCACCTAAATTTTTTTAATCAAAATAATTTGAATGCAAATAATTTTTTTTCGTACTTTTTAGGAAGGAGAGTAGTTTTCTGCGTTTATTGATTTAATTTTTTATTTTTTTTCAAGGTTTAGAATTAAATAAATCGATCTGATTCGCTTTGTCTTTTAATATACAAATAGTTTTAAACCCGACCTAAAACTCGTCCAAAATTATTAGGATTAAAAAAAGTTTCAAGCTTTGACTAAAATTAAAAAAAAAAATAAAATAATTACGTGCAGAGTGTTTCTTTTTTTTGTAACCTTCTTTTTTTTAGAATGGTGAAAATAGGGATGATAATGGTCGAAGATGGTACCTAACTACCCAAGCCCGCATCACAAGATAGGCCTCAAAAATTCGTCGTGGAATTCCATCCAAAACATCTTGCTCGAAGGCATCCTGCCCCATGGCCCCCCCATGGGTCGAGTTTTAAGACCCAAAACTGCCGTCCCGAGGCGGTTCAGGTATCAGTCCGCCATAGCTAACCCATTTTTGACACATCCTACTACATTTTTTTTTTTAAATAAAGCTGAAATTTAATTTTTATCTATAAAAATATTATCACATTTAATACAATACAATAACATAATTCAAGCTAAATTCACCAAATCATCAAATTAACCCAACTTTCATGTCCAAAATGAACTACAAACCAAATTACCAAATCTAAAAATAAATCTAAAATTTTGAATTCTAAATTATTATATATATTTTTATTATTAACTTATTATTAATATATATATATATATATATATATTAATAGTGTGGGTCAGGTCGGGTCGAGACATTACAATATTACTACCCAAACCGGCTTTATGCTAAAAAAGCTAAATAAGGGATGGCTTTGACCGTTTCCATTTTCAAAGAATGGGATGTCCTCGACAAATGGCCCAACCAAGAGCCGTATAATAAAATTGTCGGAGCGGGTCTGTTTTGCCATCCCTAGGTGAAAAAGACAAATTTCAAAATTTTAAGAAACTTACGAGACCAAAATCAAAAAGTCAAAACAATCGAGATCAATTTCAAAACGATACAAAGTTACGAGACTACAAAAAATTTAATGCCAACAACATTATGTAAACACGTTTACGAGGCACCATGCGTGATAGGCCGGCCGTTATTGTAGTATAATTTTTTGTATTTGTGTACATTCTTTAAATGTATCATAAATGTACATAATACATAAAACAAGGACGGTTGATATGAACTTAAAATAATCAGAAAATAAAACGTGAAAGGTGGAATAGAGAAATTAAACTCTACTATTTAGAGTCTTTGACAAACGCCATTGAATCCCATTCTCGAATGTCAATTTGTAGTAGGTGGTGCCCGTTATAGCTAAATTAAACTTTATATATGCATCGGATTTAATTGGACTATAATTCTCTCTCTTCTTTTTTTTTTTTTTTTTTAATGTTTAAAGGAACTATAACTCAATTTCAAAAGTTGACTTTTAGTAAATTGCATGTGCTTGAGAAATTAGTTGCAATTTGATCATAATAGAGAGATCTTTAAAAATTAAAAAAAACAATTGATTTGCAATTATCATTTTGGTATAAAATAATTAATATTATCAAATTAATATATTTTAATTAAAATAATTAATATTGTTCAAACATATACACAACCGGTAAAAATTTATATAATTAAGCTCAAGTTCATGTCACCTCTTTATCTACAAGTATCAATGTTGTATATATGTACTATCACAATTGTGCACCCGAATTGTTACTATTCAAAATTCAAGCATTTTTATACAATGAACATGAGTTCACGTGAGGCTTACCCTGCCCAGCATATGTGATATGACAACTTTTCAAAATATATATAATGAGATCAGAAGAAGATATGTGAATGATACTCCGATTATATATATAATACTACGACTTCAAGAAAACGTGAGCCATTACGTCTGTAACCTCATTTTCCATAGACAAACAATGAAAGAAATAATACATTTTTTAATGATCGCCACCCACCAATGTTCATCATATACGACGGAAATCACTGTCTCTTGCTATCATATTATAAACATATATACAATAATTTGTTTAAAAAACAAAAAAAATCAATTTTTCCTGTACATGACGTATTAAGGATGGAATTCAGTTATCAATAATCCGCATGTAATTATCCAAGTTGATGATCGATAATCTTTTCATTTTTGAATTTCAGATTAATGGTAGTCAATAGTTACGGGCTGCCTAATGGTTAGTTTATGTAAAGTTAATGCATTTTAATAAAACAACTAAGATAAAAATTAGAGTACGTCTAGTGTGCAAATTTGTATAAATGGAAATCTATAAAATTGTACTAAATCAACCAACTACACCCTAAACACTAAATAATTAACCCTAAATTATGACCTATTTGAGATGGGTGAACCATGAACTAGTCGGGTCGAGTGAACCATGAACCACTCAATTTTGTATTATATTAATCAATTATAGAATTTGGTTGAAAATTAAAGTTTTTGCATCTATATAAATTTGCACACTAGACTTTGTCTAAAAATTAATATGAGTTGATCTCATGCATGAGACGGGGTACAACCTAGCACAAATTAATTACACACACCCCTCCCAAGGTATTAAAGTGCTAATACCCAACTTATATCCCGTCTTACTGTGAGACGGTCTCATGCAAATGTGCCTCAGCAATTAATACTCCTTTCGTCCCAATTATATAGACTTGTTTCTCTCCGTCCCAATTATAATTAATACTCCCTCCGTCCCAATTATATAGACTTGTTTTCCTTTTATGAATGTCCCACATATATAGGCTTGTTTTTAAATAAAGTAAATTTTTCTAATTAATTTGCTAATATAACCTTATGCATTAATTATTTTAGAAACTATAACAATCATTAAATAGGGTATAATAGAGATTTGACTTGTTTAATTTACTTTTCCAATACAATTTCTTAATCTGTGTGAAAAGTCAAACAAGACTATATATTTGGAAATGAGAAAGAACTATTAAGCTGAATTTTTTTTCTCTATAAAACAACTAATGTATTTAAGAGTGAATGTGACATTTTTTTCAATTAAACAAGTAGTAATGATAGTTGAAAAAGCAACATTTATAACTTATAAGGTTTACTCTTTAAAAAAAAAAAACTTAAAGTTACACATATGATGCCCTTATTAATGCTTGTAATTTTCTTGAGTAGCACCCACTCTCAATTGGTGCAATTTCGCAAGAAAATTAAATGCGTACAAGTTAATGGTAATGAAGATAAAGTGGTATTAAAGAAATTCCATAACAATACAGGCAACTTCTTAATTAGTTACTTCAAAAGCACCTCCTTGATCAACTTATCCAAATTTTTGTAGGAAGAACCACCAGGCACAGCAGCAGCCTCTGCTTTCTCCTTCCACTCCACAGCCTTTTCCTTCATTTTCTTGCCCTTTTCATCATCCATAAGCTCCCTCACAAGCAACTCCACCTCATCCCTTTTCACATTATTGTCAATCTCCATCCCAATCCTCCACTCAACACAACTAAACCGACAATTCGTCTGCTGCTCCGCGAAAAACGGCCAACAAATAACCGGCACCCCACCCACAAGACTCTCAATCGTCGAATTCCATCCACTGTGCGTCAGAACCCCCGACCGCAGGGTGCCTGAGGACCTGCTCCTGTGGGCACCAGCTGGTCAACATGCTCCTGCCTTGAGTCTCCTCCACGAACTCTTTGGGCACCATCGCCGAATCCCCCGCCACAATATCCGGCCTGATCACCCATAAGAAGGTTTTCTTACTATTAGCCAACCCCCACGCGAATTCCGTCAACTGCTGGGCCGTAACTATAGTGATGCTGCCGAAATTGACGTAGACCACGGACATCATCGAGCCACGTGATGCATCGCGGGTCTTCTTTCCAGAGCGTGGAGGTTAAGGAATGGAGGTGGTCCATCATGAGCTGGAGAGGGCCCACAGTGTAGACTCTTGGAAACATGTTCATGTTGGACAGCGCGGAAACGACGTCGTGCTCCAGATCGTCGAACGTGTTGAGGATCACGGCTTTGGCTCGTTGGATTGCCTCTGTTTCTTGGATTAGGAAATTGAGCATTGTGTCTTTTCGGTCTGTGGTTCGGATGAAGGATGGCAAATCCCTTAGTTTTATGTCTTTCATTCCGTCAACCCACTCCACTGTTGTGTCCAGATACCCGTTTGTTGCTTGCCTCATATCCGCACGTATGTAATGTTTCAGTAAATTTGTATGACGTTAGAAATTTTGAATATCAAAAATAATATTTTGAGTAGTCGCTGAGAAATTACCTGTTTATGTAACTACATTTATAAATGAAAATCATAACATTTATCAATTAATATTATTATATTTGTAAACTGAGAACATAACATTATATATTATAGGTATTAATACATAAGTGTAGTGTTATCAGTTTATAAGTGTAACGGTATCAATTTCATAGTATAAATAAATTTCACATAGAATTTGTGAACTTTTTTTTATATTTTTAAAATTAATATAAAAAATTATCATACTAGTTAATAAGAAATTAATAAATAATGAGAAAATATTTTAAATTGGATTGATGTCGTTGGTAATATATAAAAGTGATTCAGTTGGATTGGATCATTAAAAAAACTTCTGCTTTTCTTGAAAATATGAAAGTTCAAAGATATTATAGAAAAAGAGGGAAACCAATAAATCTCCATGTTTGCGTTATCATTTTGGTAAGATCGATATTTCAACGCACTAATATTTTTTATATAATATAGTAGTAGTATATTAATGAGAAAGTTACGAAAATACCCCCGTGATTTGACTTCGAGAGTTGAAAAGGAAGAATTTATAGATTATAATAGTAGCATCTCACTTATACATGACTGAAATAATTAATGTTTTCAACTCGGGAAGTGAAAATTTTATTTTGAGTTCATTAATTTATCTGCATTTATTGATTTAATCCTTAAATCCCAATACTTCGTCTATTATACGAAGCTGATAAATAAATATTTTTAAAAAATTGATATTATATTTTAGTTTGATAAAGTATAGGGTGAACAAGTTTTATGGTGAAATTGGTTAAGGAGAGTGACTTATAATATTAAAGAGTATGACTTTTTTACTATAAAGAGTGTAACTTTTTACTATAAAAAGTATTACTAAAAAAAGTGAAGGCTTTGACTTACTCTATATTATAGGAGAGGGTATCGTAGTGATAATTGAAGAGTGTGACTTATATTATTAAAGAGTATAATTTATATTACTAAAGATTAAGCTTATTAAAAAAAAAATCAAAGCATATCAACTCCTTTAATTTTTATTATTCAAAAAAAAAAAAATTGGATCACATGAGATCAAATTGCTGTCTTTGACTAGACATGATATATTATTATATCACGTTCCTCACACATATCAATGAGAATTGACCATATAAGATATAATATCCCAAAATTAAAACGCATTTAATATATGTATGCTGAAAGAAATTAATGTCACAAAATAGTAGACAAGTTGAAAATGTGGGCACGTCTTGAGATCTGTTGAATTATTTCTATTAGGTACTGATAACTTGAAAATCTGGGCACTTCTTTAAGATCTGTTGAATTATTGTTTATTAATTAGATCGATAGCTGGTACTGTATTTCTCAGAAGTCAAAATAGAGAAAAAAAGTTTTTTGATTCGATATTTTTTTTTAATTCATTTTTAATCCAAAAAAAATTAATTATTTAATTTTAGTTCCTTAATTATCTCTATTATTCAATTTTGGTCCCATTTTTATTGAAAAATAGAAAATTTTATCATTTTCAATTATGTGCAAGTCACATATCGGTTAAAAATGTGAATTTTCGAGCTCTAGATATTGACTGTTAAAAGAAAAGTTATCTTTTCTAAAAAATTAGAAAGAACAAGAAAATTTCTCCCACGTGCGGAAAAAAATATTTTTTAACGTCCACGTCAACTACGAGCTCGAAAAATCCTAATTTTAACCAGAGTGTGACTTGTGTGTGATAAAAAAAAAGATAAATTTTTATGTTTTTCGACGAAAATGAGACACAAGTTGGAGAATCGAGATAGTTATGGGACCAAAATTGAAAAACAGATTATAGAAAAGTTATAGGACCAAAAAACTATTTTTCTATGTCGAGATCAGAATATGCGTGTGGTATATTTATATCGACTAATTTATTCCTGGCATAAAATTAAATTCATACTAACATAAGTGGTGGAGTAATATTTATTAATTGATATCCTTTTTAATAAATTACCATCATAATATTTATATACTTAAATACTATCATATTAATTATAAATTATATTAATTAATAAATGTTATGATATTAATTTAAAAATATATAAATATCAATCTTATAATGATCCTTTGAATTTGATTTGTAGTATAACTAATTTCCTTTAATTGAAATATTCGTACTTAATTATAAAACTATAATATCCCAATTTTTAAAAGATATTGGAACTTTCTAAAATATTGAAATTTCATTCCCGAAGCTACTCATTTCTATCGAATCTTATATATGTTTAGAAGAATAATTTATGGATCTTCAAAATTGTAAATCTATTGTTAGTTTAACACAAACTCTCGTGAAAACATGTTCATATTATAAAATTAATATTATTATATTTATAAATTGAGAGTAGTGCTCTTATGAACATTAACCTATATCATTTAATACTGTGATCTTATTTTACAAAGTGTAATGATATCACTTGATAAATATATATTATGTAATTAATCCATGATTAATAATTGATTGCGCCTAGTTTTCGTTCCCGTAAAAAAAAAAATATATACATATGTTTATTGGTTATTCATGGACCCAAATAAATATATAATAAAATATAAAATTACCTTGAAGAGGAGTGTAACCTTTATCCACAAGATTGCGATAATGCGTATACCCCAACAAACCACAAGCACTGGTGGTCCAAAACAGCACCTCCGGCAGCCCAAATCTCTCCGCCGCCTTCAGCGTAAAACTCATGACCCCATCGGAGACTATGCAGCTCACCGGCGGCACACCGGAGTTATTGAGGTTCGAAAGCAGGTCACAGAAAGGTTCCAAGCAGGTGGTGGTTGTGGAAACACAGAGAGAAGGTATATCCTGGGTGGCATCGGCGTTGGACAGTGGAAGGCCATCGGGGATGGTGGCGAAGCGAAAGTCCGGGAGGCCGTCGAGGGCGTCGCCGCCGCGGGATTTGAGGAGGCGGCGGTGGTTGTAGTCGGTGACAAAGGTGACGTGAAAGCAGTGACGAACCTACCTTGACCCCAGGGGGGTCACTGGGCCCCTGACTCCACTTGAATTTCTTATATATATATACTTATAATTAAGACACACCTGTATGAGACAGTCTCATAGTAAGGCGAAGCATAAATTGTGTATTAACGCTCTAATATTTTGGAAGAATGAGTATTATTTGTGTTATAGATTATACCCTATATCATGTATAAAATTATCTCATACGAATGTCTGTCTCCTTTAAACAAAGTATTATGTGCATCATGTTCACTGTACACCACTATTACTAATCCTTGTAAAAATCAACACTCTATAAATAAAATGTTGATTTTTAGGTGAAAAAGGGGTAACAAAATAGAGAAAGAATATGTATAATTCACATTTTCAATATACATATAAATGTATTCGATTCTGTTAATATAAAGATATTTAGTCCAAATAATTTTCGAAAATATATAAAAATTCTAAAGTGCATTTAGCTACACTATGATATAAATTGGGCCCTCCTGGGTAAAATTTTTGGGTCCGTCACTGCGTGGAAGCCGTTGTGGTGGAGGAGTTTGGCTAGTTTAAGCATGGGGTTGACATGGCCCTGTACTGGGTATGGTATGCATCCACATGGGGTTTCATGTGTTCATAATTTGAACCCATTTTGATGTGAATGTGAAGATGAGATGATGAATAAAACACGGAGATATGGTGGCCCTACTTATAGATTTAGTCCATGCCCCCCTCCTGCTGCCACGTGGTCACTAACCCTCTCCATCCTTTTTTTTTTGTTTAATGTTTAAATTAATTTTGTAAGTCAAATAAATCATAATTATATATTTATTATATTTTTACACGAATTTGATCATATGCATGGAGGTGGGCACAAACTTATATGTCCACCGCTTATGTGGCGCGTCACACATATATAAAGTCTCCACCATCATTTAGTTAGTTTCTTTAATTAATTAAATCTTCTCATTTATATATATTTCATATTTTACCCAATTTCATTAATTATATTAAAAAAAAATTACCCGACCCGGACCCAACTCGGCCCGAACCCGAACCCAGCCCAAGTGGTTCATGTTTCACCCGGCCAGAATGGTTCATGAATTTAGGGTTTAAGTTTATATAATAAATGAGAAGATTGAATTAATTAAAGAAACTAATTAAATGATGGTGGAGGCTTTGCATATGTGTCGCGCCACATAAGCGGTGGGCATATGATCAAATCAGTATTTTTACATTTGCATTAAAACTAAAATATTGAGTAAAAATAAATTGAAAAAAAAAGAAAAAAAGAGGGGAAAAGGGCTGGACACATGTCATGCAATGGGGGGACACTAGCATGGACGAACCCTAAAATGTGAGGAATTATGCTAAATACACATTTTTGACTAGTGATGGGAATCCGATGATTATTGTTGTCGCACTGCATACGCGACTCAGATACTCTCTGTCGCGTGGGACAGGCGACGCAGACTTGGTCTGTCGCGCCGCCCACGCCACAGATTTATGGTTTTTTTTTCTTTATTTGTGTTTTTTAATCAAATATTAGTAAATAATTAATTTATCATTTAAACGAACTAATTTATCATTTATCATTTGAATAACTATTGTGAAACTAATATTTTTGCCTAATGGAAAATAATTAATCAAAAAATGTGAAACTAAATTAATTAATCTCACAATAATTAAATGTGTTCATTGTTATTATTTGATTAATTTAATAATATTAATTGAAAAGTATTAATTTATAATTTATTAAGTATAATGAATTAATTTCACAATAATTAAATGAATTAATTTATAATTTAATAATTATATATTAATACTTTAAAATTCTTTGTCTATTATTATAGATTTTTATATTAATAAATTACTAATGCTATAAAAAGAAGATAAAAAACGTCAACAATAAAAAATTTAACAAAAGGTAAAAAAATTAAGTATATTCATTCATCAACTTAATCAATTTATTACAAATATCCATCAAACATCAAAATCAATAGAAATTGACTAATTGTTATTGCCGTCGTCGGGGTTGTAGGGCGGGTTTGGGAAATATTGGCCCCACCAACCAGGCGGTATCGGTTGGGCGAATTGGTCAGCGTCATATCCTTGTTGCGGTCTCCAATATCCAGGATTAGGGACTTGTTGCATACCAACATTTTGACCAATTTGGTTAATTCCAGTATGGACAAAATCTGGAACTTGTGGATACTGGTTAACTTGCTGCTAGAAGAACTGTGTGTCTTGCATGACGCGTCCCAACCTATTATGCGCCGAACGAGGGTTGACGTGCACATTGTTTGCGCCGAATTCAGGGTTGTGCACTATGAGATGTGTAATATTTTGATACCATTCCATATACTCTGGCGTGGTCTGATTCTGAATTACAGCTTCGTGACCAAGCTGCCCGAGTGGATAGTAGTGATGCTCCGTCTCGTTCCAGTATGCAACTTGGGGTCCATACACCTTCTTGTAGCCCCTTGCATTAGGACCTAACCTTGATAGATTTTTATCGAAGTCGAGCGGTGCTGGTGGGATACCTTGAATTCTCCCGAATTGTCGTGCAACCCTTTTAGGCATATACCCTTCGGCATAACCCATAAAATTGATGCAACCGTGGAATAACGATGCAGGAGGGATAGTAGATGGAACGTCGAACGGAGTCCAATCGATCTATAATGTATGTATTGAGAATGAATAACGTATTATTAAATTATATTATAAATAACGTATTTTCTATTAAGATGTATTGAGAATGAGAATGAGAAACATACATGAGTTGATGGGTAATTATTCAACAATTTCCGATAATGAACAAGATCTCGTGCATAAGTGCTAGTATCAAATCGATGCAATTTGTTCCATTTCAATGCACGGGGGGTTGTTTCATTATAAAAATTATTTTCGCCGCGTTTGTTCAACTCGGTGAAGTACTCGTATATCCAACACTGAAAAATTGTAATGAGTTGATATTATATAACAATATATTGATAACAATATATTAATTATCATTGAAAAAAAATTTGAATGGAATTTTGACATCTAGTAGTGTTAAGCAGCCCGGAATCTGTGTCGTCTCACTCCTGGATGCCTGTTCAAGTTGGTGATATAAATACGCCAACGCGGCGGCTCCCCATGCATAATTAGGGACAGTGCCGATCAAATCACCCAACACCTTTAGGTACCATATGGGGACAGGATCACGCGTTCTATCAACGAATAGTGTAGCCCCCATAGTGTACCACAGGTAACCTCGAGCAATTGATTCATCACTCAGGTTAGTGTTAGGATTTGTACACTCCCCTTTTATTGTTTCAAAGTAACAGAAGGTTGGTTTTTCGCCAATGTTCCAGCATGCACTCTTTAGTGCTTGGTCAGTTTGATCTGCTCCATCCGGAACAATGACGGGGCTGCCATTTATGTTCAAGCCTACATTGAAAGTATAATATTTTTTTTATTAGTACAATTGAATAATAATAATAATAATAAAAATTATTTAATGTTTAATTCAATAAAAATTAGTTTTATATTTAGTTTACCTAGGATAGCTTGAACGTCGTGGAGTGTGATTGTCATCTCCCCGAATGGCATATGAAAAGTGTTCGTCTCATGAAGCCACCGTTCGACGAAAGCAGTATGTTAGTTTGGCGGTCTGCGTCGGGCGGCGGGTGGCGGGTGGCGGCTGGGTATGTTAGTTTGGAGAAGAAGAGTGAAAGAAAGAAAGAAAGAAAGAAAGAAAGAAAGAAAGAAAGAAAGAAAGAAAGAAAGAAAGAAAGAAAGAAAGAAAGAAAGAAGAGAAGAAGGAGTTGCAGCAAAGAAAGAAAAAAGAAAGAAGAAGAGGAGAAGAAGTCTGCAAAGTGGGTTGGAGTAGAATGAAGAGAAGGAAGAAAAATGAAGGAAGAATGGGATTATATAGGAGGTAATTTGGGTTGGTTGGAGGTAGAAATTAAAGAGTGTTGTTAGAAAATTAATGTTGGGATGTTGGGAAATTAATGTTGGTGGTTGATGGGAAATTAAATTCTAATTAAAAAAAAATTCAAAATACTATGTCAAAATGCCTAAAATATAACATAATTATATCATAATTATATCATTAGTAAATTAAATATTATACTTAAATAGTGATAATTAATATACGAATCAGTCAGAGCGCGTGCATATAACAGTGATACTTAAATAACCGATTGTAGTAGTGAATACACTGATAATTCAAGTCAAAAACATAAAAACACGTGTACCTGTGTAGTCCAATCTAAGTCAGACCCGTGAGGCGCGTATCGCGTGCGTGGCGTGACACGCACCTGGATCTCGCACAAGTGGCGCGACAGGGATGAGCTTGGCGTCTTGCGTGGGCGCGATAAAAGTTATTCTTGTTGGCGGCACGACCGCCAACCCTCCGATGCAAGCGTCTTCAAGAATCAACCCTGGCGGCGTCGTGCCGCGCCACCTCATTTCTTCCTTGTTTTTCTCCTTTTTCAAACGCACACAATAATTTTCATACCACTTTTTTTCCTTTATAAACACAGCATATTCACACCAATTTTCACACTCACATTTTTTCATCAAATCTCAGTTTTCATACGCACACATTCTGTTTATAAGTTTTTCTGCTCAAATTTTTCAGACGTATATAGTCTTTCAGCAGAAATTTTTGCAGACGTATATAAGTTTTTCTCCTCATATTTTCTCCTCAAATTTTCTTCATTTTTCATACCACATTATATATTTTTGCTTTATTTTACCTTCACTACATATTTTTTTATATTTATACCATATTTTAACCTCAAACTTTTAGCAACCATTTCCAAAAAAATGAATCCTTATCATGATGGAAATTATGTATCCACAGATATGTCGGAGGATTTTATAACACCTCCGGGGGGTTTAAAAGGAAAAGACGGAGTTGCATTTTTTGTTACGGCTATTGCTAGAATGCGAAATATCACATTGGCTATTCATAATTCTAATGCAAAGGAGGTAAGATATATATGTAGTGAAGGTGGCGAATATGTCCCTAGAAAAACAAGTTTTGAGCAAAATACAAAAACCGTAAAAAATTCATGTCCTTTTCGTTTGGTTGCTTGCCTTATGATCCCGAGCGTGATATGTGGGAAATTAAAGTTTTGGAAGGAACACACAATCATCGATTTCCAAATAACGCAGAGGGTTCCAGAATTGGTCAATTAACACCCGAAGAGTACAAACATGTACAACTACTAGATTCAATGAATGTTACTGCATCCAACATTATGGGATATATAAAGACAATCAATCCCGAGAATCGGACGGACTCAAAGCAAATGTACAATTCACAGCAAAAGATTAGGAGAGACAACCGCGAGGAGCTTACCTCAACGCAAAACTTCATACACCTACTGCGAGAGCGGAATTACAGGTATAAATCCTCAAACAATTTTTTTTATTTTTTATAAATTATGTCACTTTCTCAAAACATCATTCAATCACTCTCTATATTACTAATAGAGAGTTTCTATTGCTTATGTGTTAACTTTTGGTGAGTTTTGATAATGTGTCAATCATATAGAGAATTTGGTATTTTTGTGTATTCATAATGATGATGTGTCGTACGTATTAATAATGATGATGTGTCATACATATATCTTATTGTAATATTTATATATAATTATATAAGACTTCTCCTATTAATTGAGTTGATTTATCAATTGTGAAATAAATTCAAAATATATTTAATATCTTTTCATATTATTATAATAATTCAACTTTGCATACATATTGATATAACTATAATAAATCCATTCAAAATTAAATAAAAAATATATTGATTACTTTAAATAAAAATTTTATTTGTATTTATTTAAATTTAGGTACAATTTTAGGAAGGATGACAGCAATGAACTCAAATATATAGTTTTCAGTCATCCATGTTTGGTTGTAATGGTCAACGCGTATCCGGAAGTATTAATCATTGACACAACATACAACACGAACATGTAACTTTTTAAAAATATATTGAAAAATGTAACTTATTTCATAAATATAGGTTGTACCTTTTAATTAACAAGTTGTATGTTTCAAAATTACACTATAAAATACACGGTGTACTGAAACCCACAATTAGCAAGATAAATATAATTTTTTGTACTAATCCTACTTATTTTTTTTGGTAAAGTAAATTTCATTAAAGAATGAAAGAATAGGTACTATGAGTATGTAGTGTAGTACACTTTACATGATATGCTACTTGGAGCAGAAAGAAACCAACCACAACCTAATGTTCTAACACCTGTCTCGGGTTTTCTAGCCAGTCTCTAGAATTAAAGTTACAACAAGAAGTATTTCAAGCTACCAACCATCTCCAAAATCTTCCTTTAATTTCCTCGACTATGCTCTCCATATCAAAAGCTTTCCTCTCAAACACTAATTTGTTCATATTTTTCCAAATAATCCAAACAATACATATCCATAAACCAACCGCGCCCAATCTGCTTTTTTTGACATCAAGCATGCCCATATGTGAATTAAAATGCACCTTAATTTGATTATGACAAATCGAGTGAACACCAATCCAATTATAACAAGCGTACCAGATAATCGACGATTTGTCACACTAGAGGAATAAGTGTGCAGCTGATTCTGGAGCCCGTGAACAAAGAGGGCAAAGCTGATCACTCGATTCGGGTAGAATGTTTCTCTTTGCCAGGTTCGTCTTTGTTGGAAGTCGATCTTGAAGCAATCTCCATGCCATCGCCGATGCCTTGATAGGAGTGAGTTTATTCCATGCGCAACTTAGAAGTTGTTGGTCTACCGAAGAAGGTTGTGGTTGAGACTCCAGATTGCTTAAGCTCTTATATGCCAATATCGTCTTCAATTATTCATCTGGTGAGTCCCTCCATTTCCAAGTGTCTGCTACATTCTCTGTAAGAGGGCACCTGTTAACAAAGCATTCGAGATCATTAATCGTAGAAATCTCTCTTTCGAAAATAGCTCTCCTCCACTTCCATTTTCACTTCCAAGACCCATTCACCCAAACCCCCATGCACTCACTCGCCCCTCCCTCAACTCACTCAAGTGGTACAATCTAGAGAACCTAGTTTTGAGAGGAGTATCCCTTGTCCACACACTATCTCAAAACAAAGTATTCTACCCCCTTCCCCATACACTTTATCAAACTACCCCACAACCATTTCCCGCTCTCTCCCGACCCATTTCTCACTATCTCCTTCCACCAAGATGACCCTCTACCAATCCTTCCTCTCGACACTATCCCTGACTCCCCCAGCTCCAATTTAATTACCCTCACCCACAAATTATCACCCTCAATTAGAAACCTCCAAATCCACTTCTCCGATAGTGCCCTATTAAAAAACCCCAAATTCCTAACCCAAGACCCCCCAATGATTTTGGTTTGTATATATTTTTCCAGCTCACCTAACATGTTTTTGAATTGATGGAATAATTGAAAATGTTTTATTAAAAGTCCTCAAGAGAACATGCCTTATGTTAGTGGAGTTACTTTTTTTAATTTGTTGGGAATTTAAGTGAATGAGTAAGCTTGGGCCTTGGAATTTCGAGCCCTTTTTAGTTACTATGATCATATAATATTGGGCTAAATGTGGACCTTATTGTAGTAGTTGACATCTTCAAAAAAATGGCCCAGGTTATTTGCAACGCCAACTTTGGTAAATACACCGCCTCAAAATTTTTTAAAAAAAAAAATATTACACATAAAAGGACTGTATTACCCTCAAAATTAAAATCCTAGTTTCTATCCAATCTCTCACCCATATTGGGTCCACCACTGCCATTTACGGCCGCCATCGTTGTCGCCGGCGTTGGGCTATTACCAAACCACGATACTCATACTCCACAGAATCAAAAAATACAATTTTTTTAGGGGAAAAATGAAAATAAGCAAAAGTCTCAGAAGAAAATGCAAGATCGGAAAAAAAATTCGAGAAAAATAATGGATTTCGACAGCCATGTTCGAAAAGATAACAAAATTTCGGCAAAAAATTTCGAAAGTATACAATTTTTTCGGAAAAAAATTCCAAAAATCTTACTCAATTTAAAAACAAATTCAAATCTGAAAAAAAAAAAAAAAGGAAAGAAAGAAAGAGAATGAGGGGAAAAAATTAAACATAAAAATACGGTTGGGGTTGGGCTATTGCAGCGGAATGGTTGGGGAGGTAGGGCGTGGCAATGAGGTTCGGCAGCATCGGAGTCCAGTACTGCGAAAAAAGATGTGGAAGGGGAGAAATTGTGGTGGGGGATGCTGTTGGTTTCACTTAATAAGTTGGGCAAAGAGTGTTTGTTACACTATATTTATCAATAGCCAGCCAACCCAACCTTCTAATATAATATTTATTTATCTCTCATCCACATACCTCATTTATCATCCAATTTAACTTTAACATTTTTATACTTTATCAATGACACCAACCCAATCTAAAATTATTATTTTTTAAATATGTATTATGTATAATCAAATTTTATTATATTTAAATGTGTAATAAAGGATAAAAAATATTATTTTATATTCTAAATTCGTAATTATAATATGAAAAAAGTATCACACACTTAAAATAAATTACAGATTCAATAACAAAATTAAAATTACAAGATTTGAAAATACGAAATTGAAGAAATGAACAAGCTAGAAATTGATACATGAAATACTAAATTTGAAATACAAAAAATGCAAATTACATTTAATTGTGAGAGCCAAATTTTTGCCATATATGCTCAATCAAATCGTTCTGAAGAGCGGTATGAGTTTCTCTATTACGAAGTTGCTCCCTGTTAATCATATAAGTGGACAAACTTGCAATGCGTTCAGTAAAATAATGAAAAGGTTGGCCATCATCTGTAGGATTATCCAAAAAAAATTATGTGGGATCATAGTAATTTTGGTACGTATCTCGTTCATCCTCTACTATCATGTTGTGCATGATGATACAAGTCATCATAATTTTTCCCATCAAAGATTTATCCCAAACAAGACATGGGCGTCGAAGAAATGCGAAACGAGCTTGTAGAACTCCAAATGCTCGCTCTACATCTTTTCGCACAGACTCTTGGTGTTGAGCGAACAACTTGTGTTTTCGAAGTTGTGGAGAAGTAATTGACTTGACAAATGCAGCCCATGAAGGATATATACCATCAGTAAGATAATATGCCCTATCATTTTGCCGACCATTCACAATGTAGCTAACATTTGGTGCTCGACCTTCTAAGACATCACTAAAAATTGGAGATCGATGAAGTACATTAATATCATTGCACGTACCTGGTGTTCCAAAGAAAGCATGTCATATCCAGAGATCATATGATGCAACCGCTTCCAAAATGATTGTTGATTTTCCACTTCTCCCTGCAAATTGCCCAGCCCATGCAGTAGGACAATTTTTCCATTCCCAATGCATGCAGTCAATACTGCCAATCATACCCAGAAATCCACGTTGATCTCCTACATAGAGTAGTCTGGCCAAATCTTGTTCATTAGGCCTTCTAAGATACTCGTCAACAAAACAAGAAATTACGCCTTCTACAAAATTTATGAGAGTTTTTCTTGTCACAGCTGCACTCATTCCCAAGTATTCATCAACGACATCAGTTGATGTCCCATACGCCAACACCCTCATAGCTCCTATACATTTCTGCAACGGTGAAAGATCTCGTCTACCTGTGGCATCAGGCCTTTGTTGAAAATAATTTTTTTTCGCAGTAACGGTATCCACTATACGTATGAATAGCGGTTTTCGCATGCGAAATCTTCGTCGAAAGATCTCATCAGCATATGTCGGCATGTCGTTGAAATAGTCGTTCATCAAACGCTCTTCACCAATCTCACGATCTCTTTCACAATATCTTCTTCTAGCTCTAGGAGTATGATCTCCTACAACTAGATTAGGATTGCTTATGATCATATTCTCGATGACGATATCAATTTGATGATTCTGATCAGCAACATGTTTATTCCATTCATCAAGTACATTGAAATCGAGAGAATCGGAACTTGAATTTGAATCTACTGATGAATTTTCATTTGAAGACATTTGTAAAGTGTAATGAGTAAAAATCAAAGGTAGAAATTATATTTGCTAGAAAAGATTGAGTAAGATAAGAATTGTAGTGTAGGCCTAATGTGGATTCAATAAGTATATATAGAATATAATAATGTGCATACAAATCATGTAAAGTTAACTAGACAATTACATGTGATATCTGATGTAATAAAGCAAACTAGGCAATTGCATGTGATATCTGATACAATAAAGTAGACAAGACAATTGCATGTGAATCTGATAAAATAAAGTAGACTAGACAATTGCATGTGAATCTAAAAAAATAAAGTAGACTTGACAATTGCATGTGAATATGATACAATAATGAATCTGACACAATAAAGTAGACTATACAATAAAGTACACTTATTAAATGCAAATTGGAGACCACCATTCAATTTGTTGAGAATGCCTTGAATTAACTATAACCCGTTTCGCAGACTACTAATTGATGAATGATTCGGGCTTGTGGATAAGTCATGGGCCGAGCCCAAATTAGAGTAGTCTATTAACGTTATAATAGCTCTGTTCGTTGGGTAATTTCTGTATTATGAAATCTCTGGAAAACCTAGCCTCATAATAAAAATTTGTTCTCCCTCTGCCCATGGACGTAGCCAAGGGGTCTGACATTCTTGATTATTGCGAGGAAATGACAATAAAAATGACACAACAATAGCATGTGATATCTGATACAATAAAAAGGACACGACAATTGCATGTGATATCTGATACAATAAAGTGAACATGAACAGTGCATGTGATATTTGATACAGTAAAGTGTACTATACAATTGCATGTGATATCTGATACAATAAAAAGAATTAGACAATAGCATGTGAATCTGATTCAATAAAGTGTACATGACAATTGAGATACAAATACAATAATATTCATAAAATTGCTGACTGAAATCAAATACATAAATAAAAAGAGTTACAAGACAATTACTAAAATTGAACACACAAAGAAAAAACCTTACAAGACATAAACTGAAGTTATATGAAAATAAATTACATTCACTGTTTAAACACAACTCCCATTAGATAACGTTTCATCTCTTCATCTTCAGGGGATAAGTGATCTTTCGCCATTAATGTCATCAACATATTACGATTCGACATCGTAATCTTCCTCTCTTCCTTTTCTCTCTTCCTCTCTTCCTTTTATCTCGCAAATTCCATTCTCTCTCTTTCCAGGCTGCTCATCACTTCAACTTCCTTTTCTCTAGTGAGTCTCATTGCACGAAGTTCTGCAGCAACTTCATTAGTAAAAGATTTTTCCGATGCCTTACCTTTTCCCTTTTTCTTGGCCATATCTCTACTTGTAGGACGGGGATTAGTTGAACGTCCACTACCACTACCTGGAGTTTCTGGATTTGAGGGGATGGAATACGATCCATCTTCACTGGTCCTTGATTTTTTAGAGCTGTCACCACTTTTTACATTATCTTGTTCACTTTCATCACGGGAACATGTTAAATCCTTGTCTAAATTAATTTTCCACTTGGGATGTTTACACATAACCTCATTAAATACAATTTCGTCCATAAACTTGCTGCCACCCGCTTCATAAATTGAATGAGCTTCTTTCTCAGTGTCGTTCTGGCTCATTCCGCTCCTTTTCCGACGATCTGCTTCCTTGTATGGCAAAGAATCCACTTACTCAAGATTAATACCAAGTCGTTTCCAACGACCTTTCATTTCTTCCACATTTCTTTCATGTATCTCCACTTAATTTTCTTTTTGAGCTTCGTGAAACATTTCATGCACTTGTTTCCATAGCGATGTACTCTTTTGATTTTTACCACGTGCACTATTTTCACTAACATAACACCAACATGATATTAGAGTGACATCTTCTTCCACAGACCAAGTTACACATTTTACTCCCTTTCGATTTTTGTTTGTTGGTGGAGTTTCTTGGAACAAATTTTTGGAGACATTTTGTGATGTTTGGACTTGTGAGGAGATAGGAGTTTCATTAAGATCGGGAGAAAATGTTGGGATTACTTTGTATAATCGAAACTGATTTTTCAGACTTATTTACTGAAATAAATTGTTTATCACTGATGCTTTAAATATTATCGAATGTTACATATATTTATTTGATAATCGTTTCAAATAAGTTAAATCGTGTTACATTGTAGTTAATTTAGTGATACTAGATCACGTAAGATTAAATTAAGCGTCCTTGTAACTAAAAAAGTACGCCATTCACGACCTAGATGGAAATGAACAACCCATCGTGAAAGGTTAAAGTGTAAAAAGGCTCGATTGACTTGTCTTGACCAAGAGATTACACTAGTACATGATCGATGCATTGAATAGGACCTCTGAGGAAGATAAATTCTTTGAATCGAACAAGGAAGAATTAGACCTCGGTGGTTCGTTATTTCTTAATCTTAATCTTAAATAGGATCGCGTGGGATTGGTAACTATTGCTTTGACTTATCATGGGTAAAGCGAATCGGTGAGATTCAATACTTTTTATCTTGGGCAATATTATTAGTCACATGTTATTGCTAAGATTTAATACGGAAGAATCGTGTAATGAAAGCACGCTTTGTTCGATTTGCCCCTTGGGAGGTTCATAAGCTTTATCATATCAAATCTTGCAAGTGGAATTAGTTTCCAGATAGATAATAATGTTGAACCGGATTCTTGACCAAGGATAAAAGATATTAATTAATGGGAAGCTATTTCAGTGGCTTGAATTAATTAATGGGCTAGATAATCTTAAACACGGGAAATAATGACCGGGAGCCATATTGACTGTAATATGGGTTAAGATGGATAGTGCAATATTAATTATGTAGTGGGATTTATTAATATTTATGGGCTTGAATTATATTGTGGCTCAATATTAGATATTCAAGGTCCATTAGAAGGTCAAATCTTAATTCTCCTAAAAGCCCCCTAAGTAGCCCAACATATAGTCCATTAACTGAAAATGTGATTAAAATAAAATAAATATTGTTGCTTATTTTTCCATGAAAATTTCGAAATATATAGATAAGTTGGGAGAAAGATTTTCTTTGAATTTTATTATGGAATGAAGATATGTATTCTTGGAATACAAGATTATCTCATTAAATTCAAGAAATCTCCCACTTGGTCATCTATATTAAGTTTTTCGAAAATATTAGAAAATAAAAGGCAAGAAAGATTTTCTTGATTTTCTTGAAAAGATATTATGGAAGATATGTATTTCTTGAAATACAAGAATATCTCATAAATTCAAGAAGATCCAAATCTTGGATTCTTGAACCCTTGTATTTTCGAAAATATCCATAAAATAGAGTAGGTGGAATTTTTGTGGAATATTATAATTATGAGAAAAAGAATATAAAAGATATATTCAAGATTTCTTGGAGATCAAGAAAATATTTTCACACATTGTTTTATCACTAAAATTCGACCACCTCATGCTCTATAAATAGGGGATGATTCTTTCATTCCCAAGTACAATTCCATGTGCTGAAAAAATTAGTAAATCCACAAAAAGGTAACAAGCAACATAATTTATTTTCCTTTTTGTTAAATCGTTCACAAGAATTCTTCCACCTTGGGATAGTCGAGCGAGGGCTAAGAGAATACTTGGGAAGTCCTTACGGTTAGTCTATTCACCACACCGTTGTCATCCCAAGAGAGAGACGTTCACGTAAACTCGTAGAGAATTCGCGTCGTAGGTTTTACGTGGATTGTTATATGCATGATATGTTGTTGGATTATTATTTGAATTAATATAGGATTAATTCATGCTAGTAATAATTATAAGAATTAAATTTGTATTTAAATATTCACCCCGAATAGATCTGTGCAACCTATTTCCCAACAGAAAATTGAGGATTTTGATAATATTGCGAGTTTGAAAATTCCTCAGAATTTGAAAAAGAAGAGTTAAGATAAGATTCAAAGTTTGTATAATTATGAGAGTTTGAAAAATAATTGGGATTATTTGAATCTATTAGGAATGATAAAAAAAAAATAGGATAGAGAAATATGGGAAGAGAAAAGATAGAAATTTCGTTTGTGTTTCAAAATATTTTAATATTGGGCTCTATTTATAGAGGATTTTTTTTACGAATTTTGTGTTTATTTAATTTTTTTAATACACATTATCTTCAATAGATACACATCTAATTATATCTAAAAAAAAATTATATGCACCAATAAAATAATGACACATAAGCTAGAATGAATGAAAAAAATATGAGTGACATTGGGGTGGTCAACCGCCCAATGTCACCCAATATCACCCAAATGTATTGAATTGTTCTTTATTTATTTATTTCCTATTTTGGATTCTAGTGAGTGACATTGGTGAGAATGTCACCAATAAAGATAGTCTTAGGGATTGGGAGGGAGGGATTTGTTGCAGCGGATGGAGTATGAAAGAGGTGCAGGGAATGAGAAATTAGGGTAAGCAATAAGGAAGAAGGGTATTTTGGAATTTACAGGTGGTGTATTAATCTTGATGGAGGTGTACTGATCGAGGTGGTGTATTTACTAAATACGTAGGTGCTAATAACCTGAGCCCAAAAAATTCTGAATGCGCCAGTATCTGATTCAAGCCCATCAATAAATGGGCCTTTTACTTTTCTTATAACTGGACTAATTTTAGTTCACAAAGTTTCAGTTGAGCATTTTTGGATCAAATATCAACCACGGCAATGTGTTTAATCTTAAAATCTTTAGTTAAGTCTTGATACATTAGATTTACAGTACACTTCATAGTATATTTTAAAATTATGCAACTTTTTATTTCAACGGTGTACCTGTTGAAATATGTAAAATTTAAATTTGGTCGAGTCTTTACGTCATACTATCTATAATATCATTAGATGATATATTTGATAGATGTACTGTTATTAAGAAATACTTGCTTCATTCGTCCCAAACTTGTTTACTCTTTTTTCTAAACGGTCCGTCTCATATTTATTTACTCATTTTCATAAAAAATAGGAAAGTAACTACTATCTTTTTTACTATCTCTTCATAACATCTTAAAATTACATTTCATATTATTACTTTTACTTACAAAAAATCATTTATTTTATAATAAAGTAGAAAAAGAGTGCAACATCCCAACTAAAATTCATTTTATTCTTTTAAAAATTAATAAATAACTCTCATATTAAAACTTGTACAGAATAAAAAGCTGTAAACAAGTAACAGGACGGGGGAGCATGTGTGTACGAATTAAATTTTGTCTTTTGTTTGTATTTTATCGATAAAACATATGAGAAGTATTTTAATCCAAGAATTTGAGGTCATCTAGAAAAGTTGAATTTGGAAGGCTAAGTCTTATATATCTTGACTTGGGACTGCATAGATTTATAATATATTTTATAAGCGTAAGAACTTATTATGTTGAAAAGTCATTTATTTATTTATAAAAGTGCAATTATTAATATGGGGGACATAACAGACATCTTCGTTTTGAAATAGTTGCGATATTTCTTTTTTTTATACAGACGCTTTAAACGACTATGAATCTTGGCGCACAAGATCAGGGTCTTACATGAGAATTTCAATTTGGAATACTCATGTAATAATTTTAAAGCGGCTGAATTAAGGACAAAATTGATAAATATAATTAATATTAGTTTACGCACTTGACAGCTGTTGATGACTGGATAGGAACACGCAAATAGCATCGAAGTTTGACTTTGATTTTGTTGAAACCCATCCCATGCTGTGTTGCACGGGAACGAATGCGGTGTGTAAATACGATACGATTTGGGTGCGAAAATTTGTAAATTTTCAAATTTTTAGGATACGATACGGCGAAAATATGTTAATTTTTTTTAATTTAATTATGTATATCACCTGTAATAATATTAAAAAATTTATAATAATTATAAATATCATATGTAATAATATCAGAAGTATTTAAAATACATGTACTAATATCAAGGAATTCATCCCCCATAAGTAACAAAACAACAATTAAATCAAATATCATCAATCTACACAAGTCATAAATCATAATAACAAATTAATAAAATTTAATATTTAATAAGTATTAGAGTTTGTCCTTCAAATTATTTAAAATTATTAGTAAATTTTATTTTTTTATAAAAAAAAACCCCAAAATTTAATAAATTTTACAAAAAAAATCGATATGTATCCGATACGCGTATCCTCGGAACAGGATACGAGTATCCGATAGTAAAAAAAATAAAAAAAATTGGGATTCGCCACGTGGCGAATCGGGTGCAAATCCCACATGAATCCCACCTTAGGTGAATTCGATACCGCACACTATTAATTTTTTAAGAATCCGTGCATTAGAGATCCATGCCACCAATTTTGTAACGTGTATTGTGTGCATTAGCGTCAGCCGACTACCGAACTCCGAAAGGTCTCATTTAGACTACTAGTAGTACTTTAGGTCTCATTTATCTCTGCTATTTTCCTAATTTTTTCAAGGGTTGTACTTTAAATATTAATGTCCAAATTATATAATTGGTATGTTCTGCAAAAATAGTCATATCTTTTATTTTGATTTTTAAAAAAAGTAATAAATTACAATAATTTTTTAATATAATCAATTATAATAATTTTTTCTACTATCGAACCCATGACAACATCATTTCATTTTGCTGTAGAGCGGAACCGTAACAACCACAAGAGGGGCAATTACACGAAACCATAACAAAAACCGCGAAATCAAATCGCAATCACCACAAGAAGGAACCATTTAAATCAGAACGCTGAATCAAGAATCGCCGCACTACAACCGAATCCACAACTCCACAAGAAGGGGATCACTACCCCACAAGAGAGGAACCAAAGAGAGAATAAAATATTCACACTCTGTGTCTCAATTCAAGATCTCAAGGTTTCATGTAGTAGAGCTCTAACCACTTAAGTTATATTAAACTATATAGTTCTTTGTATATTAAAAATGTTTAAATTATAAAGCTCATATTTAATGTATATATTAATATAATTTTTTTTTATTAATAAATAAAGGTATATTAAAAATTTTATAAATAAAATTTGGAATTTCAACTATGATAAATGATGTTTTATTGATTTGGCTAAAATGGGAGTGGACTATATTTATGGGATGGGTGACTATTATGGGTTAGGAGGAAGATATCAACTTTCATTTCTATATTACAATTTACAACATTATATTTTATTATATAACATTATTATTATTGTCAAGTGTGGATAGCTTAAGTGGTTAGAACTCCACTAAATATTCCCTCTCGTGGTGGTCCCCCACTTGTAAGATGGTGGTCCCCCTGTTGTTGGGTTGCGGTACGGTTGCGGTTCCGAGTTGCAGTTTCGGGTAGTCCCCCTCTTATGGTGATTGATGTTCTGTTCTACAGCGAGATGAAATGATGTTATTATGTGCCCGATGGTAGAAGAAATTATTGTAATTGATTATCTTATGGAACTATTAAAATTGATTGTTTTAAAAAAAATATTATTATTGTGTATTATACTATAATATTAATCAAATGGGTATTTGAAGTCGCGTATTAGAAATAATAAATATATAATGACAATATTCAATAGAAGTAGGAAATGTTACTCCATTAACAATACTTTCTGATCTTTGTTATTTATTATTTTTTTAGAGGAACAATACTCCTCTTACTTAATTACACTCTCATAATATTCTTACATAAATTAATAAGTACTATTTCATAACTAAGGTCAATCATTGGTCTCCAATTTCTTTGTTTTAGCATGAACATTATCTAAACAAGTGCGAGGTAGGACGTCTATTTCTGGTACATTAATTCATGTATTACGAAAAATGCGTGTTTATTACATTTCAAATCATGGTTTTTGTTAATTCTCATCCATTAGTATATTTAATGAATTAATTTTGAGGCACTGTTTGACAAGTGTAAATCGAAATTGGGATAAGGTGATGTATACAAGTCATGAAGCCTGTCCTTGTAATTAATTAGCCGGTATTACGTCATTAAGATTGGCCTAACGTTTGAAAACGATTCTTCAATTTCAAAACTCACACTTTAAATCACCCCATATTAACCCATTAAAATTTATTTGATATTTTCATTATTTTCATTTAAAATAGATTAAAATTAAAAAATTGTTTACATATTAACCAAAAGAATTAAAGAAACGGGGCCGATAAGATTAGATAAGCTACCTAACTATGAGATTGTTTTGATTTTATTGGTCTTTTTTTTATGGGGGATACATATCTAAAAAAAAAGGGATGCTGACCTTTTGAATTAAGTTCACATAATTGTGGAAGATGCATTTTGAGTAGAGAAATGATTGCTAACAAGTAACAACGACAGGTGCCATGCATGCATACTCTATACATCTACTTGCTCATGACTTAAGCTATGATTTTAATTTCATCAATTTCAAATAATTAATACTGAAGATTAATAATTAAAATTTGGTAGAATTGGCCAAACATATAATTGAACCACGACCGTGTCACTGAAAGTGAAAGGCACGGGTATAATAATTGGAAAAAATAAAAATACACACTTGCATAATATCGTTTCATAATAAGATGGGATATAAATTGAACATTGACGCTTTAACACTTTGGATGAGTTGTGTTTCTATTAAGAGCTCGATTTCTGTCGCTCTCTTATGAAGAATCTTGCGTCAAATCATTTTGTTTTACTATTTCGCGAATGAACTCTTTGTATATGAAAGGGTAGTCATATAATATAAGAATATTTAATTTCTTTTTACTATTAAATTTATATCATTATATTTATAAATTAATATAAATACACTTATCAATAAATATTATTACATTTGTAAATTGAGATTATACATTAAATGCTAAATGTACCAATTTTAAGAGTATTTATATCAATTTATAAATATAATGAAGGAATTTCATCTCATTTAAAAGTTCGAACTTTTAGAGAGGTATGAAATTAATCATTTTATTCAATTTCCCTAACACTCCCCCTCGCTCGTGGGCTGAATTATCTCTTACTCCATCATTGCGAGGAGACCATCGAGTAGACAATTTAATATGGGTGAAATTGTTTTAGCGGGAATCAAATCCAACATCTTGGTTGAGCCAGAGGCTCTGATACCATGAAAAATTTCATCAAGTCCGAACTTCTAGAGAGGCGTTGAATTAATTCGTTTATTCAATTTCTCTAACATACTATATTAATTTTATATTATGAACAAGTTCTACAAGAGAGTTTGTGATAAAAGAAAAGGTACTTTAAAAATAACAAAAACTTGTTGGAACCAGAGTTCATGGTGAACACTATATCTTTAATATCATTGTTATGTATATGTATTATCACTTTCTCTTTTGTGGACAACGGATTTTGATCCCCCGAATTAGTCAATGTTTTGGCCGAATATCGAGTTATAAAAAAAATGTATATATATTATCACTGTTATGCACATACTATAATAATGCTTATGTATAACAAAAATATATTTTATGCACGACAATGATAAAATTCTTTATCATATATATATATATATGATTCACACAAGTATTACTTTTTAAAGTTTGAAACAAATACTCTATCCCTACAAAATTATTTGATATTTAACATTTGTTGATGGTTTAAGAATAGATGACCAATGATTATTTTTTCCAAAATTAATTCTTATTCTCACTCGCTCTTCTTTTTTTTTCCCCAACTCTCTTTATCATAATTACACAAGGTAATAGTGAAAAAAATGTTAAAACATCAAATAATTTTAAAAAATATTACACTAAAATATCAAATAATTTTAAATAGAGAGAGTACTGCACTATATCAATATGTAAAAAGTTACTATAAACAATGATGTCATAAATGTAAAATGAAATTAATATATAGCAGATGAGATCCAAATTCCAATCTTTTAGCTAAACTTCCACCAACCCACTATGACTAGCTTATAGGCTACTGGTTCCAAAAGACTATTTAAGAAAATATATGGAAAATGAGTGATTATTTATTTGTTAGGCAGGAAAGTATATTACAATGTCAGTTATATAATTACTCATTTAGCCTTTCGGGGTCCTAGCTTCCTAAAAAGGTACCTACCACAAACATAATTTTCACCAGAAGGGTAATTTGGGCAGGTAGGGGCTGCAATCCACGATTGCCAAGTTCAAACCAGATTTTTAATCTTGATCTGCAGATTTAAAATGGATCAACAAAATCCTAAACAGATTTAAAGAATCACTAAATCTCCTTTTGTAAGTTTTACTTTATTTAACATTATTGATATAAATATTGATAATATATACTCATCAAGTATATTTATTGGTGGATATATCCACCACCTATGTTGTGATGTGCCACATAAATAGAAAAACTCATTATTATTTAATTAATTGCTTATCTGATATCATAACATCGATGGTGAACATATAAATTGACATTCATCGATGTACATATGATTTTTTTTTTTGACAGAAATAATCATTTTCGGTACACTTCATTGTAACATATTAAAACTATTAAACTCAAGTTACAATAGAGAAACCTGAGGACAGGTTGAAAAGTCCTCTTTTTTTTTTTTTTTTTTTTTTTTTTTTTTTCAGTTTGCGAAAAGTCCAATATTCTAATTTCTAAACAATTGCAATAATAGGATTAATCATATAATTGAAAGAAGGAAAAAATATGATGCAAGTCAGATCTGAATTTAATTAGGGTCACGGAAATCATAATAATATTGTATAGAATGGAATGTTACGATTGGTGTGAACTTTTTTAAGCAAAGGGGTCAACAATGTGTTATTAGTCACAAGGAGCCCGTTATAATTAAATTTTTTTTTTATTATATATATATCAAAATTTTTATATTTATACCTTAAAATCGTTAAATTTTGTCATTTCGTTCCCGTTGAGATTCTAAAATTTCAGCTGTCATTACCGAATGAAAAATTTCGCCCCCTTGAGATGAAATTCTTGATTCGTCCCTAATTACTCTTAGTCAAAAAGCCCAATAAATGTTATCCGTCTTAAGCAAATCTATACTAGACTCACTTTATGCCTTATGGATCTATATGCTTGCTCAATTAATAATACAAATTATGATATTTATAAAATAAATCCACAGGCAATGTTGGCGTGATAATTAATGAAATTGAATTGCTAAGGAGATAACTTTAGAGATGTGAACTTTCAATTTTGGTAGCATCTTCACAACACGATAGTATGGGCTCAAAAGTTTGTCTACTAAATTTAATTAAATTGTTTTTATCAAAAGAGTTTAGTTAAAACTTATATGAGTAGGTCTAGTGTATAAATTTGTATAGATGAAAATCTATAAAATTGTCATAAATCAACCAACTACACCCTAAATACTAAATAATTAACCCTAAATTATGACCTATTTGAGTTGAGTGAATCATGAACTTGTCGGACCGAGTGAACTATGAACCATTAAATTTTATATTATATTCATCAATTATTGAATTTGGTTGAAAATTAAAGTTTTTGTATCTATACAAATTTGCACACTAGACTTTATCAACTTATATACATCAAAATACACCGTGCACTCATAATCCATATAAAGAAATATGTAAATAAGATTGAGACACCCCAAATGAATATAGTGTAAATAAGATTGGACTGAGTAAATAAAAGCAATATTAATTTTATATTATAAATAAATTTGGAAAAATTTGTAAAAGTGGAAATAAGAATATCGAGATTTGAATAGGGAAAGAAAAAGAGAGAGAGAGGACAAATAGTGAGTGTTTGTGTAGTCAAATCACGGAAACACAAATACATGTCAGCATCAGCTGCGTCACAATAATTCCTACGTCACTGTCGCCACCCCCTATACGCCTATACTTCACACAGGCGACGTTGCTGAAATTTTCCATGCAATATCCATTGCAATAAAAGTGAGGATGGAGGAAATATCGAAAATATTCATATATCGTACTTATCGTATCGAAAAATATCGATTTTATTAAAATTTTCGGTATATTGTAAATTTTAGTATAATAATGATATGAAAATATAGAAAATTTCGGTTTCTTAAAAATACCTAGAAATATTTTTGAGATATCGAAAATTTTTTTTTCAGTATATCGATATATATGAAATTTTAAGATGCAGATTTCAGTATGTAATATTAACATACCAAAAATTTCGATATGCTGAAATTTTGGTATACCGAATTTTCTGTACGACAACGGTATAATATTTTTAAAGATCAAAACTTTCGAGATGATAAATAAAGATGACGAGAAATTTTTTTGGTATCTTGCATCGCACACCCCCTAGGTAAAACATACTCCCTCCGTCTCGATATTTGTTCCACATCTTTTTATTGAAATGTTTAAGAAATAATATTAAAATAATAAATAGTGTACTTTATAGTATTTAATAAATAAAAAGTGAAGGTATTTAGGGTAGTTATGATGAAAAATAAGGGGAATAATATTAAAATAATAGTTAGTGGAGTGTTACTTTTTCTTTTTATGGACTGAGATAAATATAGTGAGACGTCCATAAAAGGAAAGTGAGATAAATATAGTGAGACAGGGGGAGTATTATTATAAAGGGTAATTCTTGGTGGACAGATTTTGTATTGTGCAAAAAAAACTATTTTAAACTTGATGAGCTTGATTGAGAGTAAATTCTTGATGGATTTGATTGAGGATAAATATTTTTTAATAATTTCACCTGGGTAGAATATTCTCAACCTCCCTATTATAAAACGCTTTAGATTTCTTTCTAATATTTTTAGTTAGTTTAACTAAATTATGAGTTCTCTGTACAAATGAGATATTTTACAACTATAAATAGGCTAACGATCTGAGCTTTAACAAAGCTAGATTAGCACAAACTTTTTCCTGAGACATCACATGACATAACACAATTGAGTGACATTAGTTTATGCTCAATTTTTTAAGAGCAACAAGTCTGAGTTTGTGAGGGAATGTAGCAATAAGTGTAAAAAAGTGAAATGAAGGAGGAGAAGATTGTAAAAATATACTTCGAAACATATTTTTGCCAATATGGAGTATCATGAACTTCAAGACTAGGTGGATATGTCACAATCATAAATTTCAGAATCAAAGTTCGAAAAAATTTCTTATGCCTATACTTTATGAGACTGACTTTTATCATATGGAGTATATATTTTATGATTGATAAATTTATAATTTACGAATTTAATTTAATTATATTTTAAAATAAAATGGCATTAAGTGTTAAAATATAAATTTTTTTTAAGGGTAAAAAAGGGGTACAACACGAGAACTTCCCAAAAGGTCGGTAATCGACCTCCATCCTAGTAATACTATCGCTTAAGCACGCTTATTTCATAGTTTTAATGAGATTCGAGCCATCCAGCGTATTATGCTGGTGTGCTTTAGTGTTAAAATTATTATTTCATCCGTCTCAAGATTACACGTGATAGTTATATTTAAGTGGTTTGAATAATTAATGTCATACTACTCGCTGTTGATTTTAATTTTGTATGAGATAAAAATTTAAGAATCTAATTCCCACATTTTTTTTACTCTAGTGCAATAACTACATATTTAATTTTGGCGTTATTTTATTTTAAGATCCTTGTCATCCGAAGAAGCTCAGGCCCAACCCATTCGCGGCCTTGCACGTGTCATTGGTTGATGTTGACACTTCTTTCGTTACAGCTGTCCCCCTCTTTCCCTCTCTCATCTCATATATATATATATCTGGAGCAAGCTTAATTCTTCCAATCTCTTTTCATCTCAATCCACAAATAACATGGACCCAAATTACCATTCTGCCACTGCGGTACCACTCTTCTTCCTTTTCCTCTTCGCATCTTCTTCCATGGCAGCTCTGGTGCAACAGCAGCCGCTTGTGCTGAAATACCACAACGGCGCTCTCCTGAAAGGCACCGTCACCGTTAATCTCATCTGGTACGGAAAATTCACCCCCACACAGCGCTCCGTCATCGTCGATTTCCTCCAATCTCTCACCTCGTCGAAACCGCCGCCGCCGTCCGTTGAGTCGTGGTGGGGAATGACGGAGAAGTACAAAGTCGGTGCCGGCGCCTCAACCGTCGTCGTCGGGAAGCAAATCCTTGATGAAAATTACTCTCTAGGTAAATCCCTAATAAATCCCCAAATTGTCAATTTGGCCGGTAAGGCTGGATTCGCGGCCCGATCGGTTAACGTGGTGTTGACGGCGAAGGACGTCGCCGTCGACGGTTTCTGCCGGAGCAGGTGCGGCAGCCACGGGTCGACTCGGGGAGCGACTCGGTTCGCGTACGCGTGGGTGGGGAACTCGGAGACTCAGTGCCCTGGGTACTGCTCGTGGCCGTTTCATCAGCCGATTTACGGCCCGCAGACGCCGCCGCTGGTGGCGCCGAACGGCGACGTCGGGGTGGATGGAATGGTGATCAATTTGGCGACGGTTTTGGCTGGGACGGTTACGAATCCGTTCAATAACGGGTATTTTCAAGGGCCCGCCACGGCGCCGTTAGAGGCGGTTAGCGCTTGTACGGGTGCATTCGGGTCGGGTTCGTACCCGGGGTACCCGGGAAATGTTTTGACGGATAAAAGTACGGGTGCTAGCTATAATGCGCATGGGGTGAATGGGCGTAAGTATTTGCTGCCGGCGATGTGGAATCCACAAACGTCGCAATGTTCCACGCTTGTTTGATAAAAACTGATATGGATTCGAGAAGAAAAGTATGTGGTGATTGGGAGTGTACGTATGTAAATATACGGGGGCAGGGTTTTAAGTGTTGGGGTACTCTGTGTTTTGTGTGATTGTACATTCTCTTTTAGCATGTGTGAAAAATTGCAACACTAAAATATTATAATAATGACTAATTGCTTTATCAGACACTTTAAAGAGCTTCTTGTGCACGAAAGAGGGAAAAAGAATGATGAGTATTTGCAGTTTATTTAGGGTTTTGGTGGTATATGAGTTGAGATCTTTTATGTTTTATTGTTTGGTGAGGGTCAAGACGATCATCATAATTCATAATAATCATAATGCTGCTTTTTGTGAGATTCGTTCTTATCTCCTGTTATATTATTTATATTTGGAAAATGAGTGTTTTTATTCAAATTTTATAAGAAAACATAGATATTATATCTATCAAATACTATTCAAACTTACAATATTGTCTGGATAGGAAGAATTATATTCATCGAGATAAAATTATATCCAGCGAGATAAAAAAAAATTTATGTTAAAATTGAATAGATTTATTTTTATTTTTATGAAGTGGATATAAATTAAGATAATTATTAATAAAATGCATGCACACTGAATACGCGTATTCATGAAGTGGTGTGAATTCTGGATTCGTACAATTGATTTAGCTAATTTATACTTCCTCCGTCCCAGAGATTAAGAAAAATTACTTTATGGGGGTAGTAAGTGTGTGTTGTAAGATTATAAGTGGAGAAGAGTGTGTTTAAAAATGGGTGTGCAAAGTTCTATGGGACATACCAAAAAGAAAAGTGTGCTAAGTTTTCTGGGACTGACAGAGGGAGTATTCTATATTAATATATCTGAAAATTGAATTTGCGTGATGGCCTATTTTTCCTTGGCCTCATTGTCTTGGCAGCTTGAAAATTAGTGGTGCAGGTACTGAAAAATGAAAATGAAAGTCTTTTTTTTTTTAAATAACCATTTTCTACCTAAATTAGGACTATCAGACTATTCAAATTTCAAATCTTTTCAATTATCATACTAGCACAATATACTGCATAGTTTTCAACATTGATTGGAGTCCACAAAAGGCAATTAGGCTTAAGCAACTAAATAAGATCTTAGCAAGGGCCCAATAAATTGCATATTTTTTTATTTCATATAATGATAATAAAATAATACAGGACGCCGACTGACTGGAGGAATTCTAAAATCTTTGGAGTGATTGGCACATCATTAAATAATTATCCCACTCGATTAATTTAAGATGTCATTGTGCTACTACTCCACCCACTTGATCAATTTAAAATGACGTTGGGAATTGTTGCGATATTAGTTAGAAATGCTCTCTTATATAATCATATTATGTTATACTAGAAATTAAAATTAATAGATTTGCAGAATTCTGAAACAAGATTAGTGAATAAGGGAGTCAAATTAATAGAAACATAAATCATCTCGCACAAAATTTATCATGAAGTGATAATAATCCAGAAAGTTAATGAGCTATAAATTTGAGAGGGGAAATCTTAAAGTTGCTAGCAATGACAAATCCCTTTCACGACCAGTTTTATTATGACGTACGTTAATTAATTGATTAATTAAAGATGCGCACGCTTTAGATTAAATTTAGAGTAGTTGATGGGACATGGACATTTCCAACCACCAAGAGGTGATTTCATTTTAGTCCGGCAGGCCCCTCCAAGGGCCCAAACCAATTAGGAGGCCCAATCCATATACCATAATAGTCCAAAACTGTAAAAGGTTCTTTCTGTTTAATACATACAAAAATGTCTATGTTGCATCCATTCGTCTACAGGATCTAGTTGAGATAACATTCCATATAAATAAACTAGACAAGTGACTGATCATCAAAACACACGAGTTTTCTCTCATCAAACTCAGGGTTGCAATATATTACATCAACTTTCACAAGCATACATCTCGCAAACAAGTACCTGAATGCAGGAAGTCGGATCCTACATCCTCAAGAAAGGAAAGCCGCGTTGTGATCCGATTCTTCTCCTTCTAAGGCGTTCAGCGATGATAAAAGCAAGCTCCAGAGACTGAGAAGCATTCAGCTTCGGATCACAATGGGTGTGGTAGCGTGAGCTCAGGTCGTTGTAAGTGATTGTGCGGGACCCTCCAACACATTCTGTAACATTTTGCCCCGGCATCTCCAAATGCACACCTCCCGGATAGCTTCCTTCTTGATCATGTACGTCGAAAAATGCTTTCACCTCAGCCTGCCAGAGCATACCCATCAATCAATGAATACCAACCTTTTTTTACCACAACAATGCTACATAATCAAATCAACAGTAAGATTATATTTTTTTTGGTTTAAAGACTTGATGCAATACTGCTAGATTTCTTCTTCACCCAGTCCAGTTGAATAGCACTGTCAGCATGAAATCTACAAACATATTATTAAAATCCCTTAATATTTTTTAATTTTTTTTTGAATTACAGAAAGTCCAATGGTGAATTAAAATGAAAGTAACAAAATTAGTGTGACCACTGCATTTGGGTCTTTAAAACAGAAAGTAGGAACAGGCATAGGAAAAAACATTCATCGGCTTCCGGATATACAAATTTATTTTTATGCAATCTTTACTGAAAACTTCAAAGCTTTACCACTGAACCCCTGTGTTAGCAGACAAAATTATATTATGCTCTTTTAGGTATCAACTTGATATCAACCATAGCACATAAAATATAGCAGTTTTCTAGTTTTATAAGTAAAAAACTTGAGATCATGAAATAAATAGAAGAAAAGGCAGCAATACCCTGATTGCATCAAAGGAGCGGGTCTTGAGTCCACAAGGAGCTTTAATGGTGTTCCCATGCATAGGATCACAAACTCAAGTGACAATTTGACCTGCTTGACGAACTGCCCTAATAAGATACGGAAATTTCACTCTCATGTTCTCAGCCCCCATCCGGGCAATCACTGTGATTCTCCCAGGTTTATTTTCAGGATTCAGAATATCAATGAGTTTTACTAGCTCATTTGGATCCATTTTATCACTCACCTGTATTACAAGCCAATATAAATGAGATCAACTACCATAAACCAATCATAATGTCACATATATTTACAGAATATATATTTTCCCCAATTTCAATGTGCATTCCATGAATTATGTCATATATATAATGCACCTTGATTCCCAGAGGGTTGGAAACTCCTCTTAAGAACTCAACATGAGCTCCATCCAACTGCCTCGTTCGTTCCCCAACCCAAAGCATGTGGGCAGAGCAATCATAATAGAGGCCAGAAGTTGAGTCCTCTCTAGTAAGTGCTTGTTCATAAGGCAAAAGTAAGCACTCGTGTGATGTCCAGAACTCTGTGGTGGTCATAACAGGGTGGTCAGATGTAAGACCACACGAATCCATGAACCCAAGAGCCTCATCAACCCGATGAGCCAGTTCCCGGTACCTTTTAAAAAGAGCAAGAATAAACAATTTCATCTTTGGAAATTGAACCTTAAAATTCCAGGGAAACAAATGTATATAAAATAAAGGAGATGATAGATAAATCATAAATACCTATCACCCTGCTCACTATGTTCTGTAAAATCAAGATTCCACTGATTGACCCTCTGCATGGCAGCATAACCTCCAGTAGCAAATGCTCTGAGCAGGTTAAGTGTGGCTACAGATTGGGTATAGGCTTTAATCATTCTCTCGGGGTCTGGTATTCGTGATTTCTCGTCAAAAGTGTCCCCATTGATATTATCACCACGGTAACTTGGCAGCTTCACACCATCCTTTTCCTCAAAGGAATCAGATCTTGGCTTAGCAAATTGCCCTGCCATTCTTCCAACCTAAAGGATATGTTTTGAAGATACAAAAGTTAATCACTTATTCACCATATTTTATCAAAGTTAGCATAAAAAATCAGTGATGCAAGGCAGTATACGTTATTGTTTTAGTTCTTGTATAACACCCTTCGAATAGCCAATTACTCTCACATGGCCAAAATCAATTGATAGATGCCAAAAGAAAAATGTATTCAAGTCTAATTCTCCTTAAACAACTAACAATCTTCCACCTCAAAGATTCCTCCAACCTTTTAGGTTATTGCAGTGTAGCTCCCGCATACTGGAACAATCATTAATATAAATGAACAAGTACAGCAACTCCCAAGAGCATTCATGGGTGTGGGAAATTTCAAAATTATAAGGCGAGACCATAGCATAATTAAGAGAAAGGGGGAAAACAATCAGCCAATTCTTCCTACATCACTAACATTGTGATCAATCACGGAAACCTTGCTAAAAACTTTTCTGATGATAATTGGAGACCCAAAAGCAATTATTCGACAAACTAAAGACTGCAGTTGTAACTTGTAACCACTTTTCATATGCACAAGATACACCATAACCTAGCAAGAAGCAAATTTGATCCAATAAAATCTCAGAATTATGGAAAGAAAAGAAACCGAAAGACCTTAATAACAGGCATCTGGCCACCAAACATGAGCACAACGCCCATCTACAAGAGCACTCTGAAAGTATCTCTAATGTTATTAGCGCTGAATTCTTTGAAACTCTCGGCACAATCACCACCCTGCAACAGAAAAGCATTTCCAAGGGCAGCTTGACCCAGCCGCTCCTCAAGGCTGCGCGCCTCTCCGGCGAAAACGATCGGCGGGAAGGATTCAAGCGTCGTGAGCACTGATTCAAGGGTACTTGCGTCCGGGTATTCTGGAAGCTGGGAGGCTTTCTTGGATTTCCAGGTGTCACTACTCCAGCTTTTTGATGGCGAAGCGGTGGAGGACTGGACGGCTGTGATTGTTTTTGATAGGGAGAGGCGAAATTGAGGTGGGTTTGATGGAAGTTGATAGCCCGGTTGTGGGGTGGAGGAATGGGGCGGAGAGGCGGGAGGCGGGAGGCGGTGGTGGCAGCCATAGCTCTTGCGGTCTTGCCTGCATATTTTCCTCTGGCTCTGGGTAAGAATAAGAATGTGGCAGCCACGGGAATTAGATGGAAATTGGAAAGAAAGAGAGAGGGACGCGGTTCTGTGAAGTCGGATTTTTCTGGATACGAATTTACGTCATTTATTGGAAAATTAATTTACTGAATTTAAGTTAATTTAATACTTCTCATAATGTAAGTTTTGATAGCTTAAGTGGTTAGAACATCTCCTCTTGTGGTGATTGCAATTCCGTGAATTATTTGTAATTAATTATATTAGAGAACTATTATAATTTACCTTTCGAAAAAAAAATACTTCTCATAATATAATTTAGCTCATGGTTATAATATTTGAATAAATTATTTTTAATAAATAAAAATATTAAACATCTTGAACCCATTTAGTAAAAATATTAATTTACGTCATTTAGTAATATTTTCCGCGGAAATATTTATTCTAAGATGAAAAGAGATAGTGTTAAATTTAAAATTACACACACATTGAACCCATAATATACTCCAAGTTTTATTGAACATTTGAACAGAATATACATGCTTACAAATGTAAATTTGTAAAGGAAAAATGCATTGAAAGACCCTTACACTCTCGACAGACCCATAAACTATCTTTTATTATAAATAAGTCTTAAATTATATGAATTTTGTTTCAATGAGATCCTTGATAATATAATTTTATTAATTTTTCTAAATTATCTTAATATTTTCCGTTTAAATATAACAAATCTTCCCAATTTCAACACTATTCAAAAAATGATAATTCAGAAACTTTTAATTCATTACTAGTAAGTAGTAGTTGAACTCGTGCGATGCACGGTTATAACTTGTAATTGAACAATTTGTTTTAATAGTGAGTAATATGGTTTTCGAAAAACTCTTTAAGAATAACGTTTTAGCGAATTCATATTTAATACATAATTTTAAATTAAATTGATTCGTTAAGTAGTGGAAATCTCGAAACACGCCTGTTTCATATGTCCGAACACAATGCAACATCATACACCATCCCATTTTCTTGGAATCAATTTCTTTGATTAGAGAAAAGTTTGTAGACATTTTGATAATTAGAAGAATCGCATCCGATTAAATATACAACACAAAATTAAATTAACAAATTCATCAAATTAGAATTTTAATATTTGGAGTATTATGATTCAAATTTACGTAAAAAAAACGTCGATTTCTTGTGAAAGCTCAATTCAATAGATTATTTCGTTTTAAAATGGGGCACTCTCATTAAAAGTTATTTAAGTTGAGTTTTTAATCTATCTAATTAAATTAAATATTTTTATCATATTTATTTATAAAAAATATAATATGATTATACATATTTTATTTTTACCATATTTATTTATAAAAGATATAATATGATTTTATATAAATAATTTATTCCTTATATATATGCACGACAATATATATATATTTTTTGCTTCAAACCATATACTCCTCGTCTTTATAAAAGCGTCTTGGCGTTCTTTTTTTCGCGTGTTTTGAAATGAAGTTTTTTTATTAGTATTTAAAATGATAAAGTAATTTTTAAAGATGCATATAAAAGATGAGATAGATCTATAATACCCCTCATTTAAAATCACTTTTATCATTTGAAATAATAATAAACAACTCGTTGTTTTATGGATCCTTACCCCACCCCATTCACGCTCCCATCTAATTTTATTTTATTTATCTTTAATTTCATTAGTTCATAAATTTAAGTAAAAAATTACGTATAATGTTAAATTAAATGTATTAGACAAAAAATATATTAATTTTTTTTAAAGATTTTTAAAGATATTCGAAAGATTTTTGCTCAATTCTATATTTGGAATTATTATAAAGATTTTTTCTCAAACCATTATTATTTGTTAATATTTTTTTTTCATAGATTTGTCTCCCAATTTAGAAATATTTTTTGACGGGAAAATCCAATGGTTTCCACATTTGGAACGGTTTCTGCTTATATATATATATATAAATGCCTAAATATAAATAATAATGGTGCACATATACAGTTAACGTAAAATTAAACAAATACTCGAATTCAATGAATTTCACAACGTAATCCAGAAATTAAAACCTCAAGAAAGATCACAACTTCTTGACGACTCCCTTATAATATTACTCTGCAACACGTAGAGCATGAGCAGAGGAAGGAAAACCTCAATAGAAAATTCGAAATCAAACAACAATCTCAAACCTTATGTGATCCACTGCAGAAACAAACATTACCAAAAAACAAAAAAGAACCTGAAAAGAACAAAGAGAGAGAAAACACTTTCAACTGTAAACTTATGTGATTAAACTTAAAAGTTTGATTTTCCTTACATTTCAGTGACAATCACATGATCACATCATGCAGAAAGAAGAGTAAGGCATGCGAAGTTCGGCTAAATACTCCACGAGGTCAATGTTTTGCAAACTTGGGGATCAGAAGTAAGGGCTGTATCTCATGGGTACCCTAAACCTGGGAACTTTCCGGCAAGGATACAAGAAACATCAATCGCAAGCGAATTGGCAAGTAATAGGTCATACCGAGATTGAAGAGAGAATCTTTGGACATTCTTGTTTCAAGAAGATTGCTTTCTGCAATCAAACACGACAGTATAAATATGCAAAGAGACTGATTCATACCCATATGCGTAAGGAGAATATAAGAAAGGGGCAGGCATGAATGGGGTCCTAGATCGATAGCCCATATGGAGTGGGACGCCGAGGCCAGAATTGCTTCATGCCAGGAACATTGGTCCTCTTGGCTGATACCTGGAAAAAATGTCCAGAAAACTCTTTAAGAAAGTTGATAATATACACTCATCGAAGAAAATTTATACAGAGATTTGAAACCGAAGAGGATTTTCAATGGTTTTTATGGAGAATGAAAGTATAACATGATGAAGCTCGACCTTCAATTGGCGACCATGAAGTTCAGATTCATTCAGAGAAAGAGCCTGCTCAACAGCTTCTGGTTCAAGGAACTCAACATAAGCATATCCCTTTGGCTGCCAGTAATTGTTAGTCCTAATAGTGATTCTGTTCACTGTCCCACAAGACTGGAAATGCTGCTGCACTTCCTCTGGCGTACATGCATAATCAACCTATAAAGCAAACACTCTGAATTTGAATGTCCATAAAACAGCATTCAAAAACAAAAAAAATAATGATTCTGATAACTATGACTGCTTGAACAACATACTAATTGCACATCTACAAGTATCAAAAAAAAAAAAAAACAGTACACAGAAATCTGAACAGCTCCAATATGACTAACTTAGTTGATCAGAATTCAGAACAGCAAAATCAGGTTATTGACTTAGTGGCAGCATTATAACAAACTCAGGTTATATGATAGAATCCACAAATGCAACTCATAAGCAAAAAAGAAGGCTCACATTCCCAACAAAGATTGATCGAGCATCCAGTTCTTCCCTATTTGTCTGATTAGCTGCAGCAGCAGCAGCATCAGAATCTGTTGCAATAAAAAGGTAAACAACAGTATAAAAAAGAGATATAAACAAAGAACGGGATTAAAGTATACAATTACTATCAGATATGATATTAATAGACACTGTACTTGAGCAAGCCCTGCTGTTGTAACCATACCGAAGAAAAAGCATCAACCATCACAATCTTCATCCATTATGATCAGTATCAAACTAGAAGTGGCAAGGTGCAGGTATGATGTGGCGGTCAATTAAAATACTCCATCCCAAACCAGAGATATGGCCTCAGTGTAAATCTCAGAGCAAACCCCAAACAATATCTACCTGTTGCGAGACCAGAGGGAAACGTGAAGAATGGTGAGTTGGGAACGAAAGGAGAGATAAAATTGGGGTTTCCTTTGTCAGTGGGAAAGGGAGGTTTCAAATATAATTATCTGAACGAGGGACCTGAGTCTCAGGATACGCCTGAGTGTAATTATCTGAACGAGGGACCTGAGTCTCAGGATACGCCTGAGTGTAATTATCTGAATGAGGGACCTGAGTCTCAGGATACGCCTGAGTGTAATTATCTGTACGAGGGACCTGAGTTGGAGGATACGCCTGAGTCAAATCCACCTGAGTGGATTTGTCTGAATGAGGAGAATGCGCCTGAGTCAAATCCTCCTGAGTGGAGTTATCTGAATGAGGAAATGTTTGGGCTTCTCACAAATTGGCCCAAACATTTAGAATGACCTGGAATCTCCATTATCTATTTTAGATTCTGCATTTAAATTACCTAAGGAATATCCATCTGTGTGTGGACCCCACTGTTCGTTACAAATACGGCTTGCGGCCGATGAATGAGATCAGAAAATTTGCACCATTCTCTCTCTTCTAACTACCTCTCTTCTTATCTAATTCTCTCTCTCCCAATTTCTTCAAATCTTCATCTTGTTCTACCAGTAATTTACATTTCAGCAACATTATTCCAGAAAATCTAAAAATACATTACAAACATACCAAAAAATATAAAAAACGTAACATTTGGTATTCCAGAGCCAGGTTTGATCATGGCCGAGGGAAAGCGTTTCAAGGATCTGCAAGAATCACACAAAAAGCTGAAATTATTAATTCAAACGGAAGCTATGAAGCTGGAAGCAGTAGAGGGGAAGCTAACAGACAATATGCAAGGTTTAACAACCAAGATGAAGGAGAAATTTGATCTTATGACTAACACTTTGGCAGCTATGCAGTTACAATTGTTGAATATGGAAAAAGGCAAGGGTCACAATGAAGGACCTTCTATTTTGGGGAGTCCTAACTATGGACCTGCTGGTGGAGGGCTTACTTTTGGATCTGCTGGTGGGGGATCATCTTATCAGTATCAGGAATCTCCAAGGAAGTTAACTGATGGTACCCAATTTCACAACCTAGTACCTAAGATTGAATTCCCTAGGTTTGATGGCTCTAAACCTAGGTTATGGGTACTGAGATCCAATGGGTATTTTAAACTTATGCCCAGTATGACTGATCAACAAAAAATAACTTTGGCTACTATCCATTTTTTGAGGGTAAAGAAACACTATGGGTTGAAATTTCAATCGGAGAAATGTGGAATTAACTTGGGCACAATTTTTGGTTATTCTCTCAACTAGATTTGAGGAGATTAAAGACTTCTGATGATTTTCGAGTTTAACAAACTCAAACAAACCTAGTAGCTATGAAGATTATGTTGATAAGTATGATGAATCGAAAGCTTGTATCTTTGGTAATTCTTTGGGGATGTATTCTTTAAATTTACTTTGTGGCAAGTTTCATTGGAGGACTTAATGAAGATCTACAAGCAACAATAGCCATGTTTGAACCTACCACACTTCAACATGCTATTAAATTGGGCATGAAGCAAGATCAAAGCTCTTCTTTGACTAACTAAAAAACTTAAGCCCTATTCAAGGGTTTCTAATCCTAACCCTAACCCTAACCCTAACCCTAACTCTAACTCTAATTTTTATGCAATTGGAAGGGAGGTGATGCTCTTGAGGGGCCCTACCAAGAAGGGAAACCACATTTCAAGGTCTTATTTCCTCTGAGATGGCAATAGGAGGAGAGAAGGGGTTATGTTACAATTGTGATGAACCTTTTGTGCATGGGCACAAATGCAAACAGAGAATTTCATACATGATTACTGGCGGAAGAAGAGGAAGATACTCAATTCTTTCTCTTCTCTACCACCTTGAAGGGGAGAACGGGTTGTTTATGGGGTGACATCATGGAAGAGGTCCGGATGTCACTAAATGCTCTAAGTGGTGAAGATGGAGTTCTTACCATGAGGCTTTTTGGGGAGTTTGAACACCACAAACTCCACATTCTCATAGACTTCAGTAAGCACCTTGAGTTTTATACAAAATCTGGCAATTAAAAGGCTCAAATGCCCTTTTGGTGATGCTAAACCAATCTTGGTGAAGGTTCTTTAATGGGCAAAAGATTGGTCATTTCACAACAAGTGAACACTTTCACTTGGAACATCTTGAGGACATCAATTCACCTACCCACCGAGGTCATTGGAGAATGAGGGTTGTGACCGATCCTAGGAGGATTGGTTAAAATTTTGCACACCTATTGAGCTTGACTATGAAAAGATGACTTTCACAAAACTTTGCTTGGGGAAGAATTGAAACTACAAGCACTTACTTCATCAAATTTGAATGTAAGTTGATTTACGATGTGAGATTATATCGGATGATCCACATGAAGCCTTTAAGGAAGTTAATGAGATGTCTTAATTACATCAACACCACCTACCCACACTTTAAAGATGATCTCGAGTTACATAAGCTACTACTAGCTTACAAGGATATATTTGAGAACCATTGGAATTACCACTGGAAGGGGTGTGGAACACCAGATTATACTCAAACCGGGGAGCATCCCTAAACAAAGATACCCTATATAGAACTTCTCATAGCCATAAGGAGGAAATTGAAAAGATTGTAAAGTATTTGTTGACTACTGGGAGTAATTCAACATAGTAAGCCCTTTTTTTTGCTTCAATTGTGATTTTGGTGAAGAAAAAAGATGGCACTTTGGAGGCTATGTGTGGATTCTGTGTACCTTAACGAGCTCACAATCAAGCACAACTACCCTATTCCTATCATTGATGAGTTACTAGATGAGCTTAAGGGTGCTAAGATCTTTTCAAAGATAGATTTGAGGTCGGTACTTTCAAATCCTAATGAAGGAAGAGCATAGGCAATTGATTGCTTTTCGGGACCCATAATGGTCACTATGAATTCCTAGTGATGCCATTTGGGTTGTGCAATGACCTCGCTACATTTCAATCACTAATGAATCGGTGTTAGGGGGATCATTTGAGGAAATTTGTGTTGGTTTTTTGATGACATCCTCATTTCTGACAGGAAACACAACATTTAATTCACTTGGAAGCGATCTTTACAACTTTTGAGGGGCGATAAGTTGTTTGCTAAAGAGAAGCAAATGTAGTTTTGGCCGGACTAGTGTGGAGTATTTGGACCACATAATTTCTAAGGATGGAGTTGCCAACGATCCGGGGAAAGATTGAGTGTATGGTTCAATGGCCAAAACCACAAACCATAAAACAATTAAGGGGTTTTTGGGCTTAACAGGTATTACTGGGGAAGTTTGTGAAAGGATATGGTTTCATGAAGAAACCACTCACTTCTTTTACTCAAGAAGGACAATTTCAAATGGAACTCGGCGCAGGACCTAGCTTTTTCGAAATTGAAGGAAAGTATATGGTGAGTGTCGATGTGCTAGCATTACACGATTTCACAAAGAAATTTGTGGTGGAAACCGATGCTAGTGGGAAAGGAATTGAGTCGTACTTAAACGCAAAAGAAGGAAAAGCCCATTACTTACATGAGTAAGTCCTTGTGTCCAAGGAATCAAGCCTTTCTCTGTCTATGAGAGAGTTTTTGGCAAATCTTAATAGCCATTGAGAAGTGGAAACACTATTTGCAGGTCGAGAAATTCTCTATAAAAACTGACCAACAATCCTTTAAACACCTTCTGGACCAAAAGGTGGTAACTCCACTACAATAAAGGTGGATTACTAAGTTGTTGGGCCTTGACTATGAGATTTTCTATAAAAAGGGGAGAGAACGGTCGGTGATGCCTTATCCGTAGGAGAAAACGCTTGTTCTGCTATAACTACAATGGTCCCAACCCGGTTGGATCAGTCTCTTAAGTTACATCGATGATGATGGTTACATTGAGGAAATCATCAAAGCCAAAGGTACTGATCCTAATACTTAACCCCTATTTCAATTCACTAATGGTATTTTGAGATATAAAAAGAGGCTAGTTGTGGGTATCAATAATGGATTAAGAGATTTAATCCTTTCTCGAGATCACTCCACACCCTATGGAGGCGTTACGGGGGTTCTGAGGAACTTATCGAGGCTTAAGAGGATGTTTTTACGGCCTAATATGAAAGATGATGTGTTGATGTGGGTCAAGAGGTGTGAAGTGTGTGCAAAAATAAGTCAAGCCCGTGTTTATACTGGCCTCCTACAACCCTTGCCCATTCCAGAGCAAGCATGGTCACATATCTCTATGGATTTCATAGAGGGCTTACTAACTCTTGGGGAAAGAATGTGATCACGGGTGATAGTGGGATGATTCACTAAATATTCACATTTCATAGCCGTATCACATCCATATATTTGCTACTTCGTTAGATAAGGTGTTTTTGGATGTTGTCTATAAAATTTTGCATGGGTTACCGGTAGTATAGTGGTGTGAGGGACAAAATATTTACTAGTTTTTTTTTGGAAGGAACTATTTAAGTTTGTGGGAACTCAATTACACCAAAGTTAATCTTATCACCCCTAATCGATGGACATCTCGAGAGGGTAAATCAATGTCCGGAAGCGAGCTTGAGGTGTTTAGTAAGTGACAACCCTAAGCAAATGGTTGAAGTGGCTACCTATGGCAGAAAATCTTGGTACAACACAAATTATCATTCAAGTCTCAAGATGACACCTTTTGAGGCTCTCTAAAGGGTATACTCCCTGGGGATTTACTTATGGGTCATATTTGGATTCAACAAATGAGGAGGTTACAAAACTATTTACTCACAAGAACACATCATCATACTAGTCAAGGTTAATCTAATCAAAGCACGTAATCGCATTTAAGGTACAAGCAGAGACAAGCATAGACAAGAGAGGGCTTTTTGAGGTAGGAGACCAAGTTTTTTCTCAAACTTCAACCCTTTCTTCAACTCCAGTAATCATTCCAATTTTTCTCATTCGAAAGAATTTGAAGTTGTCATCAAAAATACTTTGGCCCCTATACTATCCTCAAAGGTGGGTAGTGTAGCTTACAAATTAGATCTACCAATCGGGTCAAAAATTCATCCGTCTTCCATGTTTCTTTAAAAAAAAACACATGGGGTTAATTAAGTATGTACACAGAGTCTTCCGGATGTTGATAAGAACGGCACATTCGCGATCCAAATTTCTTATATATGCAGATCGACATCGATACGGGAAAGCGGAAAGGAGATAGATCGGGTTCGTGGTCTATTGGGTTAACGAAGATCGAAAATCGATTCGTGGGAAGATATCGCTTTGTTCTCGCGAAATTTTTCTTCACTCCATCCTTGGGGACAAGGATCTTCCGTTGGAGGGAGTATTGTTGCGAGACCGGAGGAAAGCGTGAAGAATGGTGAGTTGGGGAACGAAAGGAGAGAAAAAATTGGGGTTTCTTTGTCGATTGGAAAGAGATTTGAATATAATTATCTCGAACGAGGGACACGAGTCTCGGGATACGCTGAGTGTAATTATCGAACGAGGACTGAGTCTCGGGATACACTTGAGTGTAATTATTCCGAACGAGGGACTGAGTCTCGGGATATCTTCGATCGTAATTATCTGTACGAGGGACCTGAGTTGGAGGATACGCCTGAGTCAAATCCACCTGAGTGGATTTGTCTGAATGAGGAGAATGCGCCTGAGTCAAATCCTCTTGAGTGGAGTTATCTGAATGAGGAAATGTTTGAGCTTCTCACAAATGGGCCAAAACATTTAGAATGACCTGGAATCTCCATTATCTATTTTAGATTCTGCATTTAAATTACCTAAGGAATATCCATCTGTGTGTGGACCCCACTGTTCGTTACAAATACGGCCCGCGGCCGATGAATGAGATATCATAAAATTTGCACCATTCTCTCTCTTCTAACTACCTCTCTTCTTATCTAATTCTCTCTCTCGCAATTTCTTCAAATCTTCATCTTGTTCTATCAGTAATTTACATTTCAGCAACATTATTCCAGAAAATCTAAAAATACATTACAAACATACCAAAAAATATAAAAAACGTAACATTACCCATTAAGAATCAGAAAATACTCTCTAATCAAACTATTCTCCCAAATCATTCAACAACCTCTTTCATTGATATGCAAAATGGGCGTTGGCAAACTCATCTTTGAATCTTCAGGAATATATTTTTGGGTCCTAAACCACCTTCCTATTATCATATTGAAATTTGATATATATCATGGTACAAGGATGCTCAGTGGCAATCAAAATATGGAATATAGCAATTTCACCATATAGAGCACTATATAGTTACCAAACCAATGAGAAATACACAATCATAAACAAAATAGATTCAAAATATTTTAAATTACAATAAAACCAAAAAAGAACAATGTGGAAGACTTAACATTTCAACAGTTTTAGATTCCTACAAGAATAAAACGAGCATGCAATTTCACTGCTTTAACCACAAGAAAAGGCCTTGACCGCTAAAATGCATCACCCCTCCCCCAAATTAAAAATTAAAACTTTCTGACTTCTCTTTCACAAGGTTTCAGGATGGTGCCAGAATCAATCCTCTCATATAATCAACTCAGATGAAACCAATTCTATTACGGGACCTAAGCCACAGAGCAAAATACATCATGATCACGATCCATACCGTAAACACAAATCTCAAATGTACAAATACCACGTAATTGATAGTTAAAAATAGGAGGAAAAAAACATAGTAATTCCAGATTCAGATATTAAAGAAGCAACAAATCCAAGGGTAAAGTGAAGGTGAAGTGGAACCTTGAACAGCGCCCATTTCCTGTTGGACTTTTGTCTGCATCTCCCGAAGAGCAGCTGCTTCATCCTCCATGTCCTTTAGCCTCTTCTTCATATCGTCGAGCTCCTTAAAATGCGCATAGTCATATGCTATACAAGTTAGGGTTTTCGACGATGCGTGAACAAAATCGAACGAAAATTGAATAAGCAAAAAGAAGGTGTTGGGCAAAGAGTGAAAAAATGACGCCTTACAACAGCAGCTCCGTCCTCCCCCGCCGCCATATCTACGTCACCCTCCATCCCGCGCTCGCTCGCTCCCTCCTTCCCCTCTCGCAGACTCCTTTTCAATGAGCAAAAACCAAATATATATGTACTCGTAAAATTAGTGCTACTTCGTATATTCAGAATGACACTTTTAGCCCTGAAAATTGAAATATTTACCCTATACTTTTGTCATTCATTATTTTCTATATATAATTAATTAAATATAATATATAATTCCTCCTTTTACTTCCGACGAAAGCAATATATAAGATGATCGTCAAATAAACTCTCCACCAAAATTCCGGACGAAATTCGCTTGAACCCTAGCTTCAATTTCAAGATTCCGCGGGATTCGATGTTTGCCCTCAAAATCCACACCGTCGACTTCCCGCAGCCCCTCCACACCGCCATTACGTCCGCCGCCGCCGCCTACCCAAACGATGATTTGAAGCCTGCGCAACTGATGGGTGTTGCCCACCTCTTCCGTCAGCTGCCGTCCGGCTCAGCCCCGGCCATCACCGTCGCCAGTATAAGCGCTCGGACTACCCTAGTCTACGTTGTGGCTGTCCCCAATTATATGTCCGCAGATGATTTCCTTCTCTTCTGCGGGAACTACTTCCCTCGCTTTCAAGAAATTATCTTTCTAAGGTAACCATATCGTCCTTCGAGTCACTTAAATGAGCTTCCTGTTGTAATTATTGTACTATGTATAGTTTTACTGTTTGTAGAATCCAATGCAAAGTTTTTGGTATTGGAGATAAATTTTGAAACAGTTCTAGAAACCACAGATATGAGGATATTGCTCACTCTAGATATTTATACTAGTTTATGATCAGGATTGTGAAGTTATTTTGGATTTTGAATCACGCCTCTAATAAATATTGAGCTGTTGCTCCGGGAATTTCAGGATCGATTAGGATTAGGATTGTGGCGTTATCATGAATTTTAAATGACTTGTGTCTATAGTATATATGCTCAATACTCAAGGTACACAAAAATTCTGTTGTAGAGAAAACTCATCTATCATTTTCTGGTTATTCCTACAATTGGATATTCAGTTTCAGGCTTTCTTTTTGAAGGCATCGTTTGTATCTGGTAATATTGTAATTGCTTTATTAATTTATTTTGTTTCTTGATCGGTTGATTGGCCCCTTATATATCCATCAGGAATGATGGAATGGAGGATAGGTATAGTGTTCTGATCAAGTTAGAAGATCAATTGGCAGCTGATGGGTTTTATTGTGTTTACAATGGCAAAAGATTTAAGCCATCTGAGGTACTGCCCGCACTTTCATTGGCATAGGGCTGTGTTTACTGCAGTTTCTTCACTTTCTAATTTGGTTTGATAATTATACTTTCAGGTTGAGGTTTGCCATATATATTTTACTCAATCAGTTGACTACACTGAATCTGAAGATATGGCCAGTATACCTCCGCCTGATTATACTGAATTGCCCTCCTGCCCAGTTTGTCTTGGTTAGTTACTTCACTAGCCTGACTGAGTGTGTGTGATTTAGATTTTTTCCATGGTTCAGTGTGCATGTGGCTTTCACTTGTTCATCCCCAGCTTTTTTGGTTTTCTTTTGTGCCCTCTCCAGAGAGATTGGACCCAGATACTAGTGGAATACAGAGCACATTGTGTGACCATTCTTTTCACTGTTCTTGCATCTCGAAGTGGACATACTTGTCTTGCCCGGTCCGTAATTCTGCCTATCTCATCATTCTTATTTTTTTACCTTTCTTTTTCCATGCTTACCTGATAAGACGTTTATCTCAAGAAGATTATTGTTGCTTGTAAATTTTAATGGATCAAATTGACTTACTGGAAGTTTCTACCACTGAGTTGATGAAAACCTTGAGGCATTTTACTTGAGAACTTTCACATTTGGACTTGTCTTTGTTTCATGAAGTCTCTAAATTCCGGGTTTGAACATCTATTCTAAAAAATAAGAGATTTAACACGTGGTGTCATTTCCATGGCCAATTTCAATATATATACAGATTTGTCGACTTTGTCATCAACAAGATGCAAAGCCAGCCTGTGCTGTATGTGGAACTTCAAAAGACCCTTGGAGCTGTTTGATATGTGGCTTTGTAGGATGTGGAAGGTAAGCATATTTTTCTTGGTGTTGGACTGCAGATACTTGACTTTTAGGCCCTAAACTACTATTAGCATGCTGTTTCATCTATTGTGTTTGTTAATTGATTTCAACTTATCTGATTGAATAGTTTGGGTGACACAGATATGAAAAAGGCCATGCTAGTGGACATTGGAGTGATAATCATCATCGTTTTTCCCTTGATCTGGAAAAGCCTCAAATCTGGGATTATGTTGGAGACAGATACGTTCATCGGTTGAATCAATCAAAACTTGATGGAAAATCAGTTATTTTAAATTCACAGTGTTGTTCAGCTGAAGAATGCGGGACATGCGGATATGCTGATGAAGGATTGGATGGTGCCCTCCTCAATAGCAAAATTGAAGGGGTGAGATTGTGCAGAACTTTTTTGTAAATTTGAAAAAAATATGAGCTGGTTTACCTTTTCTCATTAAGTTGGTAGCTGTTGGTTATTTGGCATGTAGCATCTGTGAAGCATCTAGTTAGCAGTTGAACACCATTAAGTTTGTCTGAATTAAATTGGACTGGCATTTCAACAGAACTTCTATTTTCGGATATTTGATTTAATTGTTTCTTTAATTCTTTTTGCAATAGATTCTGGACGAGTATAACTGTCTTCTCGCAAGTGAGCTGGATAAACAGAGACGAGTAAGTATAAACTCAGATTCTTTGGATATGAAGTGGTAATTTTTTTAATAAATAGTCAGTACATTGTTGTACTCAAATAGTTTGTGGTGCTTCGATAATTCAATTACATGTTCGTAATAATAATATATTTCCATCTGGTTGAGTACAGTACTGCATTAAGAAGTTTGTTGGGGATGAGAGTCAAGTTACGTTTACTTTTCTTACTATTTTGACCCATGCTGTCTTCCAGCATTATGAATCATTGCTTGCTGAGAGAAAAAGTGGAAAAGAGAGCTCAATGACAAAAGCCGTCGAGAAGGCTATATTTTCAAAAACGCATGAGCTGGAGGACAAATTGGAAAAAATTGCAGAGGAAAAGAAAGCTGTGGCAGATGTAAACTTCATTCTCTCTACGGTTAAGCTTTTTGGATTCTTTTGAATCTATACAATTCATCCTGTCTAACTTAAAGTACTAAATGTCCATCACAATTTGATGGGAAAATGTGTAATTTTTCTGTTGTTGCCCCCCAGAGGAATCAAGAGCTTATGAAGAAACAAGAACTCCTGCAGAAAAGGTTCAAGGAATTTGAAGAAAGGTAATGTAATTAATTTACCTGCATATCAGTGTCTATGCATGTCAATCAGCTCCGAAGGTTTGGGGGAAATGCTTTCGCAGTATTCTCATTTCTGCTGCCCACATTTTTATTCATGTTCAAATTAATCACCTTGCACTTTGGTCCATATAGTATTGCCAGTCTCATGGTGTTTTTTTTTTTTTCAAAAAAAAAAAAAAATCTAAATATATGCTATATTTCAAAAAATTCATTTTGCTAGGGGAAGATTACTCCTCAAGTCGAAGGATGAACAAATTGTAGACTTGCAAGAACAGGTACGTGAACCACAATGTGCATAATTGTGTGTGAATTATTAGGCATACATTAAGTTACACTTATCCTGATTCAATTGCAGATAAGAGACCTAAAAGTTTATTTCGAAGCCCAGAAAATGATTACAAGCATGTCAGGATCGGATACTATAAAAGGCGGGACAGTTTTGCCTGTGGAATCCAACCAGCCTTCTTCTGGCAACCCAAAAAGGCGTACAAAGTCTGGTCGAAGAAGGAATTAAGTGTGAAGCCTTTCCAAGATTATGTTTTTTGTAGGTTCTACCGTTTATCCAATTTGATTCTTTGATCAATTACTGTTTGACAAAGTAAATATGTGTTCACAGACACGGAAAGATCCCACTGCTGCTTGCGTAAATAGACTTGAATGTCACTATGATGTATAAATTGTGTAGGTTTTTAATAAACATTCTCCCTGATGATTGCCTTCAGTTATTTCACATTCAATGCCCCTTTTTTAGCTATTTTTTTAAAAGTTAGTTGACTATCCCGCCATTTATATAAACGAATAGAGATAGCTCGGGTCATCATTTCATCGACAGCAAGACATATATTGCAATATTTTAGCAACTAATACAATGTTAAGAAATAATGAAGTCAAACGAAAGGTAAAAGGACACATTAATAATTATTGTTTTGAAAAGTAATGGAATTAAAGCAATACCTGATAAATCAAAATCAACCAGAAAAATATCTCTGATTTTTGTATTCAACACGCACCTTGATGTGAAGCATCACTCTTTCTTCACAACAATGGAGGTCGCTGCCCTTGTCACAACCTCCTTCCGCCCCCATTTCCGCCACCCAATTTCCTCCTCCACCCCGTCCCGCCCCTTCAATTCTCCCTCAACGCACACACTCTCTTTCCAACTCAACCCCAAAAAACCCCCTGCGCACCACAAACCCCAAAACAAATCTACCGTAACCTCACTACCTTCCTCCTCCGACTTATCCCCTCCCACGGAATCAAAATCCCCACCGCCACCGCCGCCACAAGGCGCCAAACCCATCCCATTGATTATCTCAGTCGCAATAGGCATTGTAGTCTACTTTTTCATCCCTAGGGCTCCCGAACTCACCCCTCAAGCCTGGCAATTACTCTCGATTTTCCTCTCCACCATCGCTGGCCTTGTCCTCAGCCCCCTTCCCCTCGGCGCCTGGGCCTTCCTCGGCCTCACCGCCTCAATTCTAACCAATACTGTCTCTTTCAGCACCGCCTTCTCCGCCTTCACCAACGAGGTTATCTGGTTGGTCGTCATCTCCTTCTTCTTTGCTAGGGGTTTTGTAAAGACGGGGTTAGGAGAGAGAATCGCGACCTATTTCGTGAAATGGTTGGGGAAGAGTACGCTAGGGTTGTCGTACGGATTGACATTGAGCGAGGCATTGATTGCTCCGGCAATGCCGAGCACCACCGCTAGAGCCGGCGGTGTGTTCTTGCCCATCATTCAATCCCTGTCGCTCTCATCTGGGAGTAAGCCTCACGATCCTTCAAAGAAGAAGCTCGGTTCCTTTTTAGTGCAATCTCAATTTCAGGTAACTCTTCAAGTATTGTTATGATCTGCTTAATAGTTTCTGTGACCAACATTTATTAGTTTTTTATTGAGTATTTAATTGCTTTTAAGATACACTCGCCTACTGCCTATATTACCTTATAGGAGTATTATTATGATAATCTAGATCAATAATTTGTTTGTAGAGGAAGGAACAGAGGATTTGGTAGGTGCTTCAGCTTTTAATTTGTGAACCACTTTGTAGTGTTCTGTGAATTCACAAAGTAATATGTCTATTAAAAGTTGTTATAGATGATCAATCTTACTTGAAATATTCGTTCTTGGAGCTCTGCATTTCTTAGATAGTCGAATGTCATTTTGTGATCCTCTGTCTCTCACGTGTGGCTCATTGATGTTTGACAGTCTTCTGGTAACTCTAGTGCTCTTTTCCTAACTGCAGCCGCTCAAAACTTGCTGTGTCTCAAGCTAGCTGAGGAAGTTGGCGTCGTAGTTTCAAATCCATGGGTTTCTTGGTTCGAAGCTGCTAGTTTACCTGCTTTTGTTTCTCTTCTTGCTTCACCTCTAATATTATACAACCTTTGTCCTCCTGAAATCAAAGAAACACCAGATGCCCATGCTATGGCTGCGAACAAATTGGAACTCATGGGTCCCGTCACCAAAAATGAATGGATCATGATTGCCACTATGCTTCTTGCAGTTACTCTCTGGGTTTTCGGGTACGTAGGCAACTATTTCTCTATTATATATTGCAATTCTTGATGACCAAACCTTAAGACACTAGATTATGTACAACTGCAGCGATGCCCTTGGTATTTCTAGTGTGGTTGCTGCAATGCTTGGGCTGTCAATACTCTTGTTATCAGGAGTGCTCGATTGGGACGACTGCTTAAGTGAGAAGTCGGCGTGGGATACATTCGCTTGGTTTGCTGTTCTTGTAGGCATGGCAAACCAGTTGAGCGAGCTTGGCATTGTGAGCTGGATATCAAACTATGTAGCTGTATCGCTGGGTTCATTATCATTGAGTTGGCCAATTGCGTTTGTTGTTCTTCAAGGTGCTTACTTCTCGATTCACTATTTATTCGCCAGCCAAACGGGGCACGTTGGAGCATTATACTCTGCGTTCCTTGCAATGCATTTAGCAGCAGGAGTGCCTGGGGGACTATCAGCATTGGCTCTTGCTTATAATACCAATTTATTTGGTGCTTTGACCCATTATAGCAGTGGTCAGGCGGCTGTGTACTTTGGGGGTATGATTCTTTTCTTGAAAAAACTAGATTTAATTTTGTTGACATTTCAGCTGAATATTGTGTGTTTTTGTGGTGGTGGAAACATTCCACAGCTGGTTATGTAGAGCTTCCAGATGTGTTCAAGTATGGGTTCATCATGGCAGTTGTTAATTTAGCCATCTGGGGAGTTGTTGGGACATTCTGGTGGAAGTTCTTGGAACTATACTAGCTAGCTTCCGACGTTGGTGTAAGTAATTCATTTTGTTGTTGGAAGTTATTGTAATATTTTTCTTTGATTAGTTTCTTCCATTTGTTGTCAACAATTACAGATAAATATTTATGTGTGTATATAGGTTGAAATTACGTTTACTGTTGTTTCTTGTGAACATACGCATTTGTAAGTGTGACCTTTTCCTCAAAAAAGGAAAGAGGAAAATAAATAAATCAGATATTAAGAATAATAAAGAGATAATGGAGAGAGGTGTGCAAGATTGGGAAGTTTGACATGTGGATTAGCAGAGCACATAATGTAAGGAAGAATACTATATGAAATGTGGGTTTCAACATTTGATTCAAATGTGGTGATTAGATGGTGTAATGAGAAAGCCTAGACGAGAGAGGTGTTGTTGCAATGAATGAGCAGTCTTGAATTGAATAGCGATGAGGCCAGCATGACGTGCAGCCTCCACATTACTCATCCTACACACATAAAACACTAGCTTATTCATCCTAAATTCCACATCAACTTTTATTATCTTTGTAAACACTTGCAATATCCATTACCAAATTTTGGTGACCATATCTTCAAATATCCCACATACACTTTACGTGGATGATATAAAAATAAAAATGATTATTACAAAAACCACCTTCAAGAAAAGGAAAAAATGCTAACCAAGTTTTTGTTTTCTTAGAAATCTGTGTTTTTGAGTTTTTTGTTTTTGTTTCCTTAAAATAACTATCATATGGAGCAATGTGTAAGGAAGCAAGTAGTTTTTGAAATTATTACCTGTCATCAATAAAGACACAGCATTCTGGCTCGACGTTCAACTGCTTCAATATATCCATATAAAAATCCGGGTCGGGCTTTCTTTTTCCTGAATTCACAAAACCACGGGATCACATTCTGATTGTACATGCAACATCAACTCAGACTGTAAACAAGAGTTTTTGCATGCCTATTCTCATTATATTAAGTTATTAACAATAAGTACCCTGGAAACAAAAAGTTAAGCCCAGCCCAGACAAAAGGATACCTATACTATTACACAGGGTTCAGACATTTAATTCTAACAGAATTAAATACACAAAAGTAGTAGTAATTCGCAGCGTATCACAAAAGGGATAACAGCTCCTAATATTAGAGTGCGAAACTCGATAGATAACATAAACTTGGTCAAATTGTTCAATCTCTAGAAAAGCATCCCTGGCCTGGTTTATAAAAACAAATGAGAGCGTTCCAATTACCAAATACACCACTTGACCATCGAATAGTTGAGATTGAAATTTTTTTAAAAAAAAACAGGGGTAAAAAATTGTACCCATTGTGCATGAACAGAATGTCCAGGATAAATAAGTAGAGAGTTTTAGCTTTTCCTCGATGAGTTCATACCTGCAACACAAAAAAGCAGTAAACAAACTAGAGGAGAATGAAGTTCCATTAAAGCCTTTGTGCTTAAGCATACCAACTGGGATAGTTAGTTGCAGTATGCATTTCATATCCATTTTTCTTTAGATCTATAAGTAATTCTTCAACTCCTTCAAGGTATGAGTACCCTTGTCTCATGCAGTTTTTTAGGCCTGCAGATGCCAAATCTTGTTAATAATGAAATCAGATGTTCCACATTCTACACATTAACTCACATGAATGTACGGGGAAAGAAAGCAAGTACAGGCATAAAATTTGTGTAGAATGGACCATCCTTTTGGTCTAGATTATTAATACATGCAATTAACAATAATCCGGTAATAGCAAATGGTGATAGCTTTTTCATAAAAAACCAAGGATGGTCCATTTTTGAAGTAGCCAACCAAAATTATAAATCAGCAATCCTGGCCCACTAGAATCATATCTAGATTATGCATACCAGGAATATATTGCAAGAAACATGTAACCATTACAAAAGTCGATAGATTATTGTCTAGATGATGAAGTCCTAGTTTCAAAGCCTATGTTGCAATTAAAATTGTAATATCCAGAAAGTACAAAACAAAAGGACGCAATTTGTTTCGAATGGAGTTAGATTTACCTTCCAAATCAATAGGCCTCCGATCCTTAAAAAAAATTCGAGCCAGCTCCATCTAAAAAGAACTTCCATCTATTAAAATATAGATATATGCATGTGTTTATGTCTATGAACACTCAAAGTCAAGTCAAAACATGAATCCTGCAATTCAACTCAAAATATGCAATCATAAATCGGATCTTCAAACACAAAACACAAGGCAGAGGGATGGAGACCTGGCATAATTAGGTAACATAATTGATCTTACTAATGCGGACAGTGATGAGCTAAGAATAAAGCAATTCAACAAGTAAATTCTTGAAATTTTTCTCAACTCAAAGAAGCATCTTAAGGAGAGTCCTGACTTTTGAAATTGCTCTAAAGGTTTATTGTTGTATCCTTATGTCAACCACAAAAAGTGCATTACATTTTTCATATGATTGGTCGGTGCTTCAACACTAGTGCAATCATACTAAATATCATCAAGATCGAATCAGAGGCTGCCTAACTCTACAGTAGTGGCATGCCTTGATGGTTAAGATTAGCTTCAATACTAATAATCTGTTCATAGATGGTAAATTTCACAGCTTTCTCATGTCTTGATGGTTAAAATTAGCTTCAATGCTAATAATTTTACTAATAATTTGATCATAGATGCTAAAATCTCATAGCTTTCTTCTAATATACCTCATCTATAAGACCCTTCTCAAAGTCAATCCAAGCAGTAGGATCCTTGCATTCAAGAAGTTCCTTCATAGACATTCTGTAAATAAAATTATTAAAAAAACCCGGAATTTGTGATTGCCCAAAACAATTAAAAAAAAAACATATCAGGCTTATTAGGGCAAGAAATAACAACAAATTTCAGAAGCAGAGCAGATTGAATGAAGAGAGTAGGAATACCCGAAAAAGGCAGGGATATCATGGTAAAAAGGGTCGCGGACGACCGTATCCAGGACATCGAAAAGCAGTACCAGCAGCTTTCTACTTATCTTGCCGGTCGATGCGGCGGCGGCGGCGATTTTGAGAGGGGTTGACATTTTACGGAGAGTAGGATTTAGGGAGGGCGGGAGATGGTCTGGTTTTACAATGGGAAGGCTACTAATACTAAATCTCCACACCAATCTTTGCGCGGCCATAAACACTAACTCTACTTGCACGAATTCACGTGCTTCTTAATGGCAGTCTTCTTGATTGCTTAACCTACTTGTTTTTTAATGGAAATAAGTCGATTTTCTTCAACTATGGGACTCGGAAGGAATAAACCTGGTTAATTTATGCAAGGATGTCATGTGAGAAATACGTCCAACTCACATAGTAATATCCATTGACAAAAAAAATGTGTATTATTAAATTTTAATAATATAATAAATTTAACAATCCAAACTATTGAGTAAGGACCATAACCCCTCGTCCCATTTTTATCCAACAAGAATATTTTATTAAAATGAACAATTCTCTCAGTAATGGTATGGAGATATTCTCTTTTTTCTTCATTCAAAGCAGATGGACTTGGCATGAAATTTGTAATGTATTCTGATTCTCGAGATCTCGTATTGTTTCTACCTTTTCTTGAAGATCTTAACTGCGAATATAGAGTTAATAACAGACAAAGTTCAGATCCTAAACCAACTTCTCAGTGATTAAAAAAAGAAATTGTAATCTTGGACTTATATTTTTACCTTTCCTTCTCTAGCAGCAGTAAGCCTTAACTGCAAAGCCTGTGCACTGTCCTGAAACTTTTTGGTTTCTTTTTCTGCCTGTTTATCTATTTAGAAGAAGACACAAACGGCAGAAGATTAGTTAGGTGTTAACTATATTAACAGAAGAAGTGAGGCTAGCTTCTTCTTCATGCCAGTTGTTTGTATTCGAAAAGCAGCTCTGAATGATCCGCCTGTCATACTTGCAAAATTCAAGGAGCAGAGAGTTTCTCCAAGATTGGACATGTTTGGGATGATTTGAACGATCATCAACGGCTTACAATCTCCTCCTGAATTAACGTGTGTCTCCATTCATTAAAGTTAAATAAAAGGTCTCACTTTGCAGCATGTGTGTGATAAAGATGCATATTACTAGATAAAGTCATAAAACCACCTTGTGTGTATAATTTCACTTCATAAACATATATGCATATTCTGTGGTTAAAGCTGCCACTTTCCAGCAAGCATCTCCGATTGTTTATCATCTATATTAATTGTTAGTCAGATGAATAACCATAAGAAGCAATAAAAATGCCAGAAATAAGCTAAAATTACCAGTGAGAACGCATTGGTAGATCCCATAGATCTTACTTGACTTCCAATTTTGAGCAAATCCCAAACTTCATATGTACATACACGTGAGCTTCCAGGGATTTCGTGAGTGTCCTCATCTGACTGTTTTATTTCCAATCTGCATTTGCAAAAGTCAGTTAAAGATCATTTTTGATATTACAGTCCAAAGAGACTTTAAAAGACTCAGGTGGTGCTTAATTCTCTGATAAAAGTAGAAGAAAGGGGCAGCAACAAGCGAAGATTGTAAAAGGCTCACTTCTTTGCAGAAGATTGGTTCAAATTCTCAACTTATCTTTTCCACATGCTCACAAACAAATCGTATCTTCTAAATTGCTTAACTCCACTATTTTCTGGTGTTCCTTGCATATTGTATGTCTTTCCAGTGCCGGTTTGTCCATAAGCAAATATGCACGCATTGTAACCATCCAATTCCAGAATAGAGGTCACTATATTTAGAGTTTTAATAAAGACATCATCTGCATAGTCATGGAATTATTATGTAACAAGAAAGGGATACAACTGCAGCTTAGGCTTAACAAATTAAAATGCATATTATATGTTACCTGGCTTTCCTCAGGTTTAAATATGCGATCAAATTTGAATTGCTTTCTGGAAGAATCAGAACAAACGATTTGTAGCTCATTTGCATCAACAATTTAAAGGGTTTTATTCAAGAAACACGCCAACCGTCACCAACTGTCACAAGATCTCGCACAATATTTATTTTTATAATCTGTTAAATTTTAATTTGATAAATTAACACTTAATCCAATCTCCGTCCCAAAGAAGTACTAACACATTTAACCCATTTTATTTTTTTAACCAAGCCCAAACTATTAATAAAGACCATTATGCTCGTCGTAAATTTTTATTCAATAATTGTTTTTCGAAAACCAAAAATATTTATTTATTAATAACTTTAATTGATGGCTTTCGAGGATTGTGCTACCATTTCTCATGGATAAAGAAATTGTATGACTATGAATCAATTGCTCCGCTCAATTTTTATGTAATTTTAAGAGATGCTAATTATTGTTTTATTGAAAATTTTGATTTACTAGTATTGATTGTTTCAATAAAAATATTAATTTATTTTACTGAAAAATAATAGTGTAAACCAATATGTATGTTTAGGATAAGTTATTGGCCTCGTTTCTTGTTATTTAGTAATTTAACATATACAACCTTAACAAAATAATAAAATGTATAGATATTAGAATTGTTAGTTGTTACACTAATGTATCAATATTGCTGATTTTTTTATTTATAGATAAACTATTCCCGTTAATTTTATTGGGCGGTGACACAAAATACATCACCGGCGTCTGTGACTGTGGCAACTCTATTCTCATTCTTTCATTCCTCACCTATCCGCTCCGCAGTGCCCCTTTACTCCCATCGGAGTCGCAAAATCCGAACAATTTTCAGCCAAACATTTTTTTATAGATTTTCTTCATATTTCTAACATCAGTGATGTCTTCGTTTAACTTTTCTTGCTCCCACGCCACTCTCTCTCGCTGTCGGTTAGTTTCTCTCTTCATTCGGTTTTGTTGATTTCGCTCTGTTGTGAAGGAAGATGCATATTTTGATCATTCTTGGGTCATAACATAAGAAAATTGGTGTTCTTGCTAAATTTTAGTGTGGGATTTATCATTTTTCTTCTTATGCATGGTTTGTATACATAGATATCGAAAGAAATGAAAGATGGATTCTTTCTTGAAATGATTGACGATTATGCGAATTTTATGTTCATATGAGAGATGAGATATAAGGTGCGAATTTATCTGTTCTTACAGGGTAATTGTTTTTCCTTTTTTTTTTTTTTGAAAGGATTTGTTTTTCCTTTTATGGGTACAAAAGAATGGGAAGTTGTTAAGTTAATCCTACTTTCATGTCGTTATGGCATTATATAATAGGGAGTCCTATGTGTTAACTGTTTGTGGATATATTCTTGTTTTCATCTTTTTAGTGTTGACTAATTGATGTTTGTCAGTATTAGCCTCATTAATCAAAGGGACTATTTAGTGTATGTCAGTATTAGCCTAAATAATTTAAAGAATATGTACCCTTACAAATATGTAAACACTTAAGACCAGTACATGAACATACACTTACAAATATTAAAAGGTCTTGAAGTATGCATAGACAGATAGCATTATAGAATTACTCCTTTCCACCATGTTCCTGCTCTTGTAACCCACAACGGTGTGATGCTTATCTAGTATTCTTGATTTCATCATGTTATCTTGACTCTCTAATGTTGTTTTAAGTGATTTATGGATTAAGGAAGTGGCTTATGCTTCTGTAATGGGGATATGTGAGATGACTATTAAACTTTTTATTTTTATAGTGCATCCAGACATTTCAACGGGCTCAACTATGGAAATGTACAGTGTCTAAATGGTCGGGAGTTCTTCAAGCAGCCGAGTGCAAAAACAGGACTCAGTAACAAGGATTGCTTGAATTTTAGATCATCGTTATTCTCTGGGGAAAGCAACCTTCTTCACCATTCTGCTACTTCTAATGTAGCAAGTAATGCTCTCATTGGTGACATACCAGGTGGCATTGATATACAATCTGAATCTGTAGAATTAGGAGAAGATGATATGGTTCCATTTGGTAGTGACTTCCCCGTTGAAAATGATAGCTTTGATTTGGACCTGCCATCAGAAGGCTTCTCATCTATTCCAGAAGCCATTGAAGACATTTACAAAGGAAAGGTTGTTCTTCATGATAATGTCATAATATTTTTGAAGGCTAGTACTTTTATTTAGCTATTTTTTCTGGACCGATGTTGCAGATGGTTATCGTTGTAGATGATGAGGACAGAGAAAATGAAGGAGATCTAATAATGGCTGCTTCCACTGTTACTCCAGAGGTTATGGCGTTCTTTGTGAAACATGGAACAGGAATAGTTTGTGTGAGCATGAAATCCGAAGACTTGGAGAGGTTACAGCTTCCATTGATGGTAAATCATAGAGAAAACGAGGAGAAACTTTCCACTGCATTCACTGTTTCAGTGGTAAGTTATTTATTTATTTAATTGCTTGATATATGATTCTCTTAAATAAAATTGTTGAACACTATGGAGAATGTGTTGGATATAATGACATCATTGTAGGATGCGAAACATGGTACAACTACAGGTGTGTCAGCACATGACAGGGCGATAACTATAAAGGCTCTTGCATCAAAAGATTCAAAGGCTGAGGATTTCAATCGTCCAGGACATATATTTCCTTTAAAGTACAGGGAGGGTGGTGTTCTGAAAAGAGCAGGGCATACGGAAGCTGCCATGGATCTTGCTGTGCTAGCTGGATTAGAACCTGCTGGTGTTTTATGTGAGATTGTTGATGATGATGGTTCTATGGCTAGATTACCAAAGCTTCGACAATTTGCACATCAAGAGAACTTGAAGATTATATCCATTGCGGATTTAGTAAGGTAGGTTAGCAGGATACTTTTGTAACTGTCGCTTTTGCCTAATCGCCAAACTTCTCGTCGTGTTAATTTTAAGTTAACCCAAACAATCTCCATAATTAGAAATTATTTCCCACTGGTACTATAGTAACAACTCTGTTTTCCTCTGTTGGTGTAATTTGGTGATTGTGTTTTCCGTCCTTAATATTGTCTAGACTTGACGTTTAAATTATGAAAATGGTTTGCAGATATAGAAGAAAGAGGAATAGATTAGTGGAGCATGCATCAGCTGCTCGTATACCAACTATGTGGGGGCCATTCACTGCATATTGTTACCGATCAATTCTCGATGGGATTGAGCATATTGCCATGGTTAAGGTGAACCGAGCATTATAAGAAATTTTATATTATTATTCTTCAATGCTCGTTTTTATGAACATTTGTGGTGTAAACAGGGTGATATAGGGGATGGAGTTGATATTCTTGTGAGAGTACACTCAGAATGTGTAACAGGAGATATATTTGGATCAGCCAGATGCGACTGTGGAAGCCAGCTGGCACTTGCAATGCAACAGATTGAAGCTGCTGAAAGGGGCGTCTTAGTTTACCTGCGAGGTCATGAGGGAAGAGGCATCGGTTTGGGCCACAAACTGCGTGCTTACAATCTGCAAGACGACACTGCAGTCGAACCGAATGAGGAGCTCGCTTTGCCCATTGATTCCAGAGAGTATGGGATTGGCGCACAGGTATCGCCTGCCTATCGTATTAATAATGCAAATTAAAGTAAGGCGTGTTAATTCAATATGTATATAAAAACGTGTTTGCAGATACTGAGAGATCTTGGAGTTAGAACTATGAAGCTGTTGACGAACAATCCTGCAACGTACAGTGGGCTCAAAGGATACGGTTTGGCTGTAGCAGGCAGAGTTCCCCTTGTCGCTCCCATTACTAAAGATAACAACAGACACTCCAAATTGGGTTATGTTTATGAATCAGATATCAATGGTCGGCCAGGTGAGAATTCATCGATTAAATCAGAGTCGTAAAGGAGGGTTTTCTTTCCTGTTTTGAACATACCATTGTAGCTAGTGAGGTTCTTTATGTGGAATTTGTATGCTTGTTTATGATCAAGTTTTTACTTGAGAGAACCTAACCTTCCCAACGATACAGACAGGCAGTTGAGATGATCATTTTCAATCATTCAAATTTTATGCCTTGTTTTTTCCATTCAGTAAAGCCTTGATTTGGATGTATGACTGGTGGCAGGTACAGGTATTTGAATTAAATGAGTAGGATGATCAATTCAGTTATAGAGTTGTATTGTCTTGCGTATATTATAGCACATTTTACATAAATATTTATTTTGTTCGATTAATTCAATTATAGTGATGTTTTTTGTTCTTTTTGATATTATATGTGTACAATGTATTTCTTTTAAAATTTATAAATAAATGTTTTCAATTAAACATGCAAGTTTATTATTCAATTTTTAAATATAATGTACTTACAATTGTGGATTTTGACTAAATCAATTAAGATAAGTACTATTTGATACAATAAATGCTTAATTTTTAATTGATTGATTACCTTAATTGATTAGAATTTTAAAAGATGGATTAATTATCTGGAAAACTTGAAATTAAGGCTTCACGGACTAGTTCGAATAGAAATTGAAGAATTTTTGTTCAGCAATAGATGTATGTGATGATTAGAATGATAAGTAATGGCAAAGACTGAAATTGTATATTTTAAGGACGAAAAATTGAGGTGAAATATTGGGAAGAAACTACTGAAATCAACAACGTAAATTTAAATGAGTATTTTTCCTGTCAAATTTGTTCATTGTGAAATTAGTTCTATATTTATAGATTAATACCTTTTAATTTTTATAATATAAATCATATTCTTCAGTTATCACTATTAATATCCCTTGTTGTAATATAAATTATATTCTTTAGTGTTATGAGTAATATATTTTATGTAACATAAAAGCATATCCTGTAATTATCACGACTAATACCCATTAGTAATATAAGTCGCACATTTTAATTAGTTTTACAGATTTTTTTTTTGAAACTTGTTCATCAATATTTTGCCAACTTAAATATATACTTCTCGAATGGGTCACTTGTGCACTAGGTGCGTTGTGCATTTTATAGTGTATTTTTGAAACATATCTTATTTACATTGAAACATGTAACTTGTACTTGTGAAATAAATTGCACGTTTTCAGTGTAAATAAACTACATGTTTTAGTACAATAAATTGTATGTTTTAAAAATACACTGTGAAGTCGACGATGCATATAAAAATGTATTAAATATTATGAAAAATATTAAAGATAAGGAAATGGAATATTTAAGGAAAATATAATACGAGCAACATTCAATTTGCAATTTGTGATGGGAAAATATTGGGAATTGAATATTTATGGTAAAGATATAATTAAGTTGACAAAAAATTAATAGTGTGATTATGATTATCCAAAAATTGATGAAATTAATTAATTAACTCGGCTTGTGGGAGTTCCTTTGCTTCTCCTCTATAAATACGATATCTCACCCTAAACCCTACCGTCATATCATTCACCTTTAATACTTTCTTATTAAAATACTACTACATCGATCTCTATTTCTATTTGGTTCATAATGGCAGTTTCTAGGGTTTCCCTATTCCTGATGATGGTTGCTTGTATTTTGGGTTCAGCGGTGGCGCAATCCGCACCATCACCGTCGCCCGTCGTTAGTAAGCCGCCGCCGCAGGTTCCCACGACGCCTTCACCACCGTCAGCGCCGGCGCCATCTCCTGCTGTCGCCGATCCATCCATTGCACTGCCTCCAGAGGCTGCACCCAAAAGTGGAGCCAACACTTTAGGCTTTGCGGGCGCTGCCACTGCTGCTTTCCTTGCTATCGCTTTCATAGCCTGATCCATGCATTATGCATATATATTATCTTCCGCTTCTTCTTCTACTTGTCCTATTTTTCTTTCTCTATTCTATATTTTAGTACCTTCTATGATTTATTCCTATTTTATTTTATGTATTAATTGTTTATTTATTATATATTGTCAGTGTCGATCAGCTTAATTATAACTTTATCAATTTAACTTTGATACTAATGCATTAATAAAATATTTTGTTATGAGACAGTTTAGTGAATTTGGGAATCATGAGAATACGGTTTAGTGTTTACTATATTAATTTGTACTACCATCTGTCGATCTCACACAATTGTCAATAAATAATTGGGGTTTATTTAACCGTCATACAATGTGTATATTAAGACAGACAATGGAAGAGATATGGGAATTAAATATTAATTAATTTAAGAAAAGAAGCGCAAAACATGATAAATTTAATATTTAAGGAAAACTTTGTATCGAAAACAAAATATTTAGAGATAATGATTCTAAGGTGCACAAAATAGGAAGTAGTAACTCTAAGGTACAAATGCAATTTTTTATTATTCTAAGGTGCACAAAAAACTGTACTTTGTACAAAAAAGTTGCATTTAAACCTTAAAGTTTTTTTGATTTTGCACTTTGCACCTTAAAGTTTTCCCCTCAAATATTTAAGGAAAAGATATATTGAAATCACGATGTAAATGTACATATATTTAATAACATAATGTACTAGAGAGATAAATTAACGGGAATTAAATTAAGGAAAGATACATGATTGTCCTACAAGGTATTACTATTAATTTGCAATAGCTGTAATTCTCAGATAGATATAACTTTTACTGGGAGTGGGAGACTACCGAAAATCACTACCTAAAAAAAAAAAGGAAAATATATGGTAATTGAATTATTTAAGGAAATATATATAGAACGGTCTTCTTTTATATAGCTAGTGTCTAGTGCTTACCTGGTAATTAAATTAGAAATGCCGCGTCATTATAATATTATGAGATTTTAAATATATTTTTTCTTTATTATTATATTTCTTTTCATTCTATCACTAATTTTTTTTATCATAAATTCTAGAGAAAAATATTCGTATAAGCCGTTCCACGAGACAGTTTACAAATCAGTACAATTAACATCAATCCCTTCCACAAATATTAGATGATCGTTCACAAATTATACTCCATTTTCATACTAACGCTAAACGCCCTAAAATTGTGCAATTAGTTGTTGCTTAGCTGTCTGTTGTAGCTTTAATATTATGCAAACACAATAAAAAATTTACCAAATAAAAAGCGAAAAAAAATATCAAGAATAAATAAATTCTCACCCACATGAAAGTGAATTGGATTGGTGGAACCAAAAGCTGAGTACCTAACTAAAGGTAAAATCAAGATCTCCACCGTTGATATCAAGTGACGTGGCGCGTTGCCACCGCCAGATCTAGTTATATTCGCGCGAAAAGAGCATGCAGTTTATTGCAGGTCACGTGCCTACAATGTGAACTGTATGACAGAGTAGGAAGACTCATATCATAGGACCAACATTGTCAAATAGCAAATTTAGCCCTTTCCTCTTCGGCCAATACTCTTATCATTTCTCTCTCTAAATCTCTTTCTAATCAATGCGGGAGGGGTGTTATCAATCGCTCCTTATTTTTTTATTTTCTCCATCTTTCGAATCCCAATCAATGTCTTCTCGCTATAATTTAGGGATTTTCTAACGGCGGCGGGTTTATTTCGGATTTTTCTAGGGTTTTATTTCTGCGTTGATCCTGCGATTAGGTGTAATTTTTGGGTTGAGGGGAATGTTAATATGTCGCCCTTCTCGCCGTTTCCTTGAATGGGCCGCAGGAAAAAGGGAAAAAGTGCCAGTAACCATTATCATATCAAGGTACGAGTTTTTTTTTTCCTATAAAATTGATCGATCCTTTTTTCCAATTCTCACTCGTTCGATTTAGTTAGGTGTACTTGTTTCTTATTTGAACCCATTTTCCAAAATTGCAGGATGTTACCGCACATGGTAAAGATGGATTTTTCTTTTAGTCATTGGGGTTAGGTTAAATTTATTTTTTGGAGTGTTCCGAGAAAAGGGCCCAAATTTTAGTTTAATTAGGTTTATGATTTCTATAACTCGGGTAAAATCACGACTTAGATTGTTTAATGGAGTGTTTGGGTAAGAAGAGAAAAGGGGTCGAGATCTCATCAAGGTGTCAAAAAGAGATTGAGGATGAAACTCGATTGGCAATGCTTTGGTCGCATTTGTCACTGGAAGATTATTCAAGAAGGAAAAAGAAGTGCAAGGAAGTTGTAATTTCAAAAACTGCTGATTCGTCTAGAAGTGTTGTTAATGGTGTTGTCACTGCCCCAGCATGTGGGACTTCTGGCTTGGAATTTCCAGGTAGAGGCCTTAAGAGGAAAATAGGTTGTATTGACACAGCCACTCGATTAGGTAGGAAGAAGAAGATTGATCTGGAGTATGAGCTGACTAATACTTTAGGACAGGGGAAGTTTGGTTCAGTGGTATTATGTCGGAGCAAGGCAACTGGGGAGGAGTTTGCATGCAAGACATTGCGAAAAGGGGAGGAGATTGTTCACAGGGAGGTGGAGATAATGCAGCATCTCTCTGGTCATCCTGGTGTTGTGACACTGAAGGCTGTATATGAGGATGCTGAATCTTTTCATCTGGTGATGGAGCTTTGCTCGGGGGGACGATTGCTTGATCAGATGGCTAGAGAAGGCCTGTACTCGGAGCAGAAGGCTGCTAATATAATTAAGGAATTGATGCTGGCTGTTCGATACTGCCACGAGATGGGTGTGGTCCACCGGGACATAAAGCCTGAGAATATCCTCCTCACCACTTCTGGACATATGAAGCTTGCAGACTTTGGGTTAGCTGTGAGAATTTTAGATGGTAATACTACTTTGCTGCTTTGTCATGTCTTTTAGTGGTACTATGTAGATTTGGATTGTCGAGATTTCATTTAGGGGGTCCTTAGTTGGAAGAGTTTGGGGGGGTGGGATATGGAAATCAAAATCATAATATGTGTTTTGAATTACTCCACTATGAGTTTGATTCCTAAAAACTAAGGGAGTGCTTTGATAAATTATAGAGGTATGAGAAAGGGTATAGGAATGATTAATGAGAGGAATGAAACCCAAAACCTCGCCTGAATTGGTGGATTCCCAAAAGGTGAGGTATCATTCCCATTCCTACGCTATACCAACCACTTTTTTTTCATTCCATTCTCATACCTTCACTCTCAAAGTATCTAACCAAGCACCCCTAAGGAATCCGTACTTTTGAGAGGTAGGGATATGATTCCACACCCTTTCCACTCCAATTCGCATACCATTCCTTACAAATTTTACCAAGCACCACCGTAGTTATGGAATACCGCTTCCATTCTCACAGTGTGCGTGTCTTCATGATGCCAGATAATTTGTCTCAAGAAAAGTTATAATCACATTCAAGTTTCAAAATTCCATATCATTGTCTACATCATTGGTTTTGGCATCTGAATTCTCATTTAGTGTAAGTGTGAGTTTCAGATTTGTAGTCAGCAAGGCCTGAGTTGATCTTTGAATTTTGGGCACTCCCCTTGTAAATTCAAGCAGCGGAGTTGTTTGGTACTTGTTTGCCTGTTCTTTTATGAATTATCACTAGTTCTGAAGTTTATCTGTTGATGTTAATGATCAACGATAATCAAATTTTTGTTGACTTGGCAATTTTAAATCTACATTAGAGAAGGAGAAAAATATCGTGTTACAACTTTATGCATATTATGCTCAATTGTAAAGGTAACAATATATCAATTCCAAATCTTGGAAAGCATCTGAAAACTACTCAGAGTGTTTGAACTGAGATGATACTCAGCAAAATGCTACATAAATTCTGCTTATAAGAATTTCTTTGAATATTTCTTTAAAAATCATAATTATGCTGGAAATTGCTGCAATGGTATATGAATATTAAAGCAATGTACTTCTAGTGTACTAGGCTTATAACAGCTTATAAACATTGCAGGTCAGAGCCTGACTGGTGTTGCTGGAAGCCCTGCTTATGTTGCTCCTGAAGTTTTGGTTGGTAATTACTCAGAAAAGGTGGATATCTGGAGTGCCGGTGTCCTTCTTCATGCACTTTTGGTTGGTGTGCTTCCATTTCAAGGCGATTCTTTGGACACCATGTTTGAGGCCATCAAGAAAGAAAAATTAGATTTCCTGGGTGGCATTTGGGAATCTGTATCAGAGCCTGCTCGTGACCTCCTCTCTAAAATGCTGACAAGGAGTGTCTCAGCAAGGTTTACTGCTGTTGAGGTTATAAGTAAGTTAACTGTTTCTGTATTTTACATTCTTGTCTTGTTTTAGTAATGGATGAGTTGAATTCTACATTGTCAGTGTTAAATTTTAAAAGTCTGGTTTTTGAGATAAAATGTGAATTGGGTTTACTATGTGGACCAGTAAATAGTGATATTAATATAGAGAGCTGTACATCCACCTAATTTTTTTGCCAATCTGCAGAAAGAAAAGCATGTTTGTGTAAATACTTTAAACCCGAAACACTATGCTTAAAGTAGGACATTACAACACTTGAGTCAATATGCCCGGACTTATTGATACATTTCGAAGATGTTTAATTGCGTAGGCACTCTGTTCAAACTTACACTCCAAACTTATGTTAGTTTGACGCAACTGCATGCATGCTTATTGCTGCCTTGCTAGTACTGGGAAAAAGTGCATCACCGTCTCATCTCTTTGTTTTTTATTTCTTCTCTCTCCCTTCATCTCTATTTTCTTGATGTATAGGACCTCTATCTTCTTTTCTTTTGTTAGTTCTAAAAGAGGATGAGTTTGTTAAAAGAATTCCTGATCCTCTGAGGTTTCGTGTTGATATGGTATCAGTCTATCAGGGCTATTGTGTGCAAGTTGGCTTGAGAATATGGGTCATTTTTCTGTCTTTGAATTGCTCTACCTTTATGGGTCATTTTTCTAGCTAAATTATGCTGGAGCATTTGATAGGTTTTTTTCCGAGAATATGGATAATTTTTCCCTGTTATTGAATTGCTCTATATTTATCCATTTTCACTCACTGCTAGTAAGTGAAAGAAGAAGGGTGATGAAATTTATAATACCATTTTGGAATCTATTTTCGGAAACTTTAGATAAATATGTGATTGTATCTGGAGGCCTTTCTTTGAGATCTTTAGTTAAGTTTTTGGGATTAATATAACTCGATTTACTCAACTCAAATTGTAAGATCCAGATTAAAGTTGTTGGTTGTATCGAAGTTTATTCAACTTAATGTGAATCATGATCTGACAGTAAATTGAAAGAATTCAATTGCTCACCCCAACCATAGACCTTTACATGTGGCTAAACCAATATATTCATGTTATTTTGTTGTACAGGACATCCATGGATTTCGTTCTACACTGACCCAACTTTAAAGAGTCCAACTCCGGAGCCAAAGAAGAACTCAGTAAGATTGACATCAAGGCAACTGACTAATTGTATTAATGGAGTAGAGTCGGAGAGGAAAAGGCTAGCATACCATGACAGTCTCGATGATGACTCTAGCTCAACTTCAGCTTCTGCGGGAGATGATGGTGGGTTGGTGGATGTACTGGCTGTTGCTATTTCACGTGTTCGTATATCTGAGCCAAAGCGAAGCAGGATTTGCAGTCCGTCAAGACCAATCCAACAGGAGTGTCCATCTAACTTGAAGACTAGTAACCTCTGTACAGCATTCTGAGAGGTATAACCTTACCTGCTAATACATCTCAGAGTTTTAAATGTGTCTTGGGATGGGAAATAACTTACGCTGAGTGGGAGTGGAGTCTAACTGATGCAGCAGCCAGCTTGATGGTGGTTAAAAAATTAGTGGTCTCGACTTGGTTGAGAGATTATCGTGACCTAACTTCTCATGTGCATAAAGTTTTTTCACTTTACTCTATTAATAACAAGTTAGGCCCGCCCTCGACTATGAATATTGTACATCTTACCATCCTCCTAACACCACTCTCTTAAGCTATGATGATCAGCATCTGTGTATATAAACCAATTTTTCTTGATTTTCTTTTAGGCCGAGTGTTTGATGAATGTTCTCTGTGTGTTGCTCTCGGCCAGCCTCTGATACGATCGGTGAAAACGATGAACTGCTTCATATCAGTGCTTGATGTTAAATGTGGACTTACTAAGAGATGGACATTCCAGGAAATTTTGCATTTCAAAATGGAGTTAAGATTCAATATCATCTTTCTCATTGAACTTGAAGCTAAATCTCATTGTTTAGAAAATTTGACGGCTGAACATTGATACTAGATTTTTTGGGTCAATTGTGCTGGGCCTTGCTAGATTACCATCTCTACTTTGGGCCTAGTGATTTAGAAGGTTGAGTAGGAATAAACACTGTTTTGGGCCTCATTAGGATATACCGTTTCTGCTTTGGGCCTGAGTAGAAAGATCAAAGATATTTATTCAAGGGGTAATTGTTTTGTAGTACATAAAAACAACACCCCATAGCAATATGGTACATTCCACTTTAAAAATAGCAATCCAATACAAAAAATACCCATAATACCCTCTAAACAATTTATATTTACATTCTATTTAAAAAAAAAAATGGCACACCCCCCATACACAATTCAACCACACAATTAAAATCTCTCAATCTCATCCCACAAATCCAACTATTTTCTCTTTCTACTCATTTATTTGTGCGTCTTTTTTTTCTCTCTCTCTACTCTCTTATCTCCATTAAAACCATCTTAAAAAATGCACACACACAAAATAAAATCAGACGGTGGTTTGTTGTCGGTGGTTTGGTTGGTTAGTGGCGGTGTTTGTGGAGGTGCGGCCGCGGTGGTTTTGTGGAGGTGCGGCCATGGTGGGTTTGTGGAGGCGGAGATGGTGATGGATGACGGCGGTGGTTGTGGATTTGGTATCGCGGAGGCGGATCTAGGGTTTGGGGGGGGGAGGATGACAACGGCGGCGGTGGATTTTGAGGGGGAGGGGGGATAGGGTTGTTGCGGGATCTGGTGGGCGGTGACGTGGATCTAATGGGCGATGGATCGGCGTCGTGGGGATGGCGGAGGCGAAAGGGATGGGGGGAGACGGGCGACGACGGATCTGAGGTGGTGGCAGGTTGAAGACGGGTTTTGGGAGAAGAAAGAAGACGGTTTGGGTACAGGTGAAGGTTTCTTTTTATTAAGTAAATATTTTTCACCCTTTTTTATTTTAGTGATAATATAATATGTGGACTGAAAAATTAAACCGTATCCCATGTAGTCATTTTCGAAAGGTAAAAATCTGATCATATTTTGTGCAGATTTCACAGGTAGATAAATGGGGTTTGATTGTGCAAAAATTGTTATTGTAATACCATTATTCCTAAGAACTAATACTATTGCTTGTAAGAACTAATATTATTACTTGTAAGAGCTAATACTATATCTAGTGGTACATAATACCTTGCCTTTTTTACAATAGGTATGGTGGAAAATAGATCTGCGGGCTTTCTGCGGAGGCCGTGAGAAATTGGATATGATTTTTTGGTGATTTTACAATTGCTGCAATTTTTTTACTCTTGTGTGCAATGTAAATTACATGTACACAATATAATGCGCGTTTATGCAATGTTGTTTATTACGCGTGTATGCAATTTTTTTTTTGTATATGCAATGTGTTTTTTATATACAATGTAAATTAAGTATATGCAATATATTTTTTAACAATGTATTTTAAATGGCACATATGCAAATCTATCTTGAATAATTATTTTGTTAGAGAATGCTGCAATTTTTTTTTGTGGTTGTGTGCATATTTATGAGAACGGGATAACAAATTGGCACAATCGATAAATACATTCTAATAAAATTATTTATTAATTATTAAAATAATAAGCAACATTTTTTCAATTAAAATAAAAAATATATATTGAATGAAAAAAAATAGAGAATGAAGGTAGATATTTTTTTTAGGTTGAAAAATGAGAAATTAAAATATTGATATAAATTATTTTCGAGGGTGGTCACCCAAAAGAAAATACTTTTTAAAATATTGGAGGATAAGACAATTGGAGGATAAGACAAGATTTTAAAAAACTGGGTCCCACAATATAAAAGGTGGTATGGACAATATAAAAAAAAAAAGGCACACCAGTCAACTTTTTTTATAATGGACCGATGAGACTGTTGGTGAGAGGAAAAGTGGGGAGTATTTTCTCCATGCATAAAAAAGTGGTTTTGTACTCGGTTGCTATTTTCCATTTTCAATTGTACCTCATAGTCTGTGTTGCATGGGTGCGGGGTGCAGATATGATACGATTCGGGTGTGGGAATTCTTAGATTTTCAAATTTTTAAGATATGATACGGCCAGGATACGTTAATTTTTTAATTTAATTATATATATCACCTGTAATAATATTAAAAAATTTACAACAATTATATATAACACATGTAGTAATATCAAGAGTATTTAAAACATAAGTACTAATATCAAGGGATTCATCCCATAAGTAACAAAACAACAATTAAATCAAATATCATTAACCCATACAAGTCATAAATCATAATAAAATATTAATAAATTTTAATATTTAATAAGTTTTAGAGCGTGTCCTTCAAATTATTAGTAAGTTTTAATTTTTTACAAAAAAAAAAACCCAAAATTTAATAAATTTTACAAAAAAATCCCGATACGTATCCGATACGCGTATCCTCGGAACAGGATACGCCTATCCGATAATAAAAAAAAAAGGGATTCGCCACGTGGCGAATCGGGTGCGAATCCCACCTGAATCGCATCCCAGACAAATCCGATACTGCATACTGTTAATTTTTTAAAAATCTGTGCATTAGAGCTCATAGTCATTGCCCCTTTATTCAAGTTTTTCATCTTTTCAAATGTAACTCCTAATGGGTCCCGCAGTCGTTTTTGCGTACATATTTTCTCTTATTGATATATTTTCAACTTTTTTAACTTCGACCTTATATCGATTTAAAATATAATTAATATATATTGTGTGGAATAAAGTGTAACACTTGTTTTTCCATCTAAAAAGAGTTTAATCTCGATTCATGTAGAGAGCGACAAATCAATAAATAATTTCACTTTCACAATAAATAAGTGGACCATTCCATCTCAATTCTACCATTTCTGACCACTATAAAACAAATGTATTTGCAGGGGGGCTTTCCTATACAAAACATAAAGATGTTCTCAAGTATAATTTTATTTATATTTACTTCTTATTTAATTGTTCGTTTAAGATACATATCTCTTCTTTCATTCCGGTCTGTGCCCAAAGTCCAACCTAAAGTCCAACCTATAACCCACTTCTGTCTAGGGGACATGTCAATAGTCATTTCAATTTCAACATGGGTGGGACATTTTTTACAAACTTATGTTTTAAGATACAGTAATAAAAATTCATAACGAGACCCAATTTTCCCAATTTTTTCACTTCACAACTTAATTTTTTTCTCAATTCAACACTTAGGCCGATATGACCAAATAATGATAATGATAATGGATATTATTTTAATATCAATCACCAAGGGTTATTGATTGTATTGTTGTTATTTGTATAAAACATCAATAATGAGTATCATGTGAGGTGGGTTGATCGAGTGAGGTTAATCAATTACTTACTTCTATTCTTATTATTTGTATATCAATACTACCAAGCAGCATCAATAAAAATAATTTTCATTACCTACTTTCATTATTCTCAACTAAGCGGCTCTTAATTTAATTTAGCAGAATTTTAAAAACGTAAAGAGGCCACTGTGTTGATTAATCCAGCTGGATGGGAGATTGAGATGAGATGGGTGGCCATTGGGCCATGGCTCCACCATTCTGACATACACATCTCATATTAAATGTTAATGCATGAAAAGACAATTAACAATTACTTCCAGGACCCCCACATTTGCTAAACTTTCTCACTATTTATTTGTCGGAACTAAATCATTATACTCTGAACGTAATAGTATGTAATTAAAGTTCTACTTTCACCTCATTTTATACTAAATATAGTGTGTGTCATTGTGTGCATTTATTTGAGCAACCAACTTTCCTTAAGTGCTAACATGGATTGGTAAAAAAAAAAAAGTACTAACATGGATAGGTTTTTCTTCAATACTTGTTATGTTTATACTGTACAAAACTCGGTGCTACATGACTAATATAAGGGCTCAATAAAGCAATAAAATTTACTATAAAAAATTGATTTTGAAAATAATGAAATAAAATGAACGGCTAGTATATGGCTTTAGTACACTTTTAACTTCATATACGTGTACCTTTCGAAAAATCCTTTATATACGTGAACATACAAACACTGATGGAGACCAATTGTATTTATGTCACTTTCTTCTAATTTTATCATAATATCATTGGCTTTTGCCCTTCAAACAAAGAAATTTGACCATTCCAACAATAGCATAGAATACTTCTACTGATTTTCTTGACGGGATGTTTTCCACTAATTTATTTTTTATATTATCAATTTATCAGCACATACATAACAAATTAAATACGCACACGATGCAGAACAAGATATTCAAATTGTAATTAGATAAGCATATAATAAGTATGGACGTGATTAAATGTGTAAATTACAATGCGCCAAAAACGTTTCATATGGTTTTAAAAAATATAAATTGTTTAATTCTTACATACATACCTAGTTAAAAGGTAGTAAAATATACAAAACAAGTGTACCACCAATTTATCCATATACAAGATCCACACATGCTTACGTGCATCTAACAATCATCATTCATCAGTATGGATATACCCTTTGATCAAGACCACGAAGTTTGGATTGGATGCATAAAAAATACTTAAAAAATCTTGAGCAATCAGTAAAATGTGGTCCTCCCCTGTAATAAAATCCATGAAATTTAAGATAAATAATCTGCATTAATAAAACACACCTACTGCCTTAAATTTTCATCGTTATCAGAGAATATTTCTATGAAATAGTGATAAGACGATGCACACAACAGAAAGTCAAGAAAACAAAATCTTGAAAACTCTAACTTTTAAGGATCAGAATACATGTGAACTATTCCTGTTCGATTAACAGCATCTGAATTTTCTATGATTATAGAAAAAAACACAATTATTTTAAATGAAAGCTTCCAAAAACAGCGATTATCCGCCCACAACTTGTTGGAAAGCCTTGAAATCAGCTGGCATCCCGACAATTTAAGATAAGATCATTCCACTCTTTCCCAATTCCCATGTGGGTTTTCTTCTTACACAATCACCAGCTTCTGTAGCACATCAAACTCTGCTCATTCCTCTGTTTTTCCAAACTCCCCTGTTTTTCTCTCACTATGTGGGAATCGGAATCTGATTCTGTTGCAGTTGGAGATTATGGCAATGGAGTACTCTCAACTACCAAACGTGGCGTTGAAACAGATGGGTTTGAACAAAGAGGCCAATCTTGGTATGTATACTTTTGTAGACTGTCATGTAAAAATGCATTCTTTTTTACTTACTATGTTAGTTTATCTGCAAAAAATAGGTATGTTTCAACTGATATTCCAAGCGACTTGTTAGTTCAGATTGGAGATGTCAATTTCCATCTACACAAGGTATTATTTATTTGCAGTTAGAAGCCTTTAATTAGCACATACCAATTTGCATATCATTAAAATTCTGATAAAATTAATCAAGAATCGTTTTTTATCATCTAGTATCCCCTTCTTTCTAGAAGTGGGAAGATGAACAGAATGATATACGAATCACGAAACTCGGAGGTAAGCAAGATTGCGCTCGATGATCTCCCTGCAGGCCCTGAGGCTTTAGAATTAGCAGCAAAGTTCTGCTACGGGATTGCCATAGATTTAACAGCAACCAACATATCAGGTTTAAGATGTGCAGCGGAGTATTTAGAAATGACGGAGGATTTAGAAGAAGGCAATCTGATATTCAAAACAGAGGCGTTTCTCAGCTATGTGGTATTGTCCTCATGGAGGGACTCAATACTAGTGTTGAAAAGCTGCGAGAGCCTGTCACCGTGGGCCGAAAATCTCCAAATTGTGCGAAGATGCAGCGAGTCTATCGCGTGGAAAGCTTGCGCGAATCCTAAAGGAATAAGGTGGCAGTACACGGGGAAGCCTCCGAGATCAGGCAGCCCCAGATGGAACGAGACGAAGGAGGCGTCTAGCCCCAGTAGGGGCGGCCAGGCGCCCCCCGATTGGTGGTTTGAGGATGTCTCGATTCTACGGATTGATCACTTTGTGCGCGTTGTTACAGCGATTAAGGTGAAGGGTATGAGGTATGAGCTGATTGGAGCTGCTGTAATGCATTATGCAGCAAAATGGCTGCCTGGTTTGATCAAAGAGGGGGTTGATTTGGCTGGGAATGTTGATGATGGGAATGGGATTAGTAGTATCAGTGCTGGGAATTGGAGAGGGGGGCTGCACATGATTATATCTGGTAATAAAGATAAGATGCCAACAGTTCAGGCTAAAGATCAAAGGATGATTGTTGAGAGTTTGATTAGTATCATCCCTCATCAGAAAGATAGTGTTTCTTGCAGTTTTCTTCTTAGGTTGTTGAGAATGGCTAACATGTTGAAAGTGGCGCCTGCTTTGGTTACGGAGCTTGAAAAACGGGTGGGGATGCAGTTCGAACAGGCCTCGTTGGCGGATCTTTTGATCCCTTGTTATAGTAAGGTTGAGACCATGTATGATGTTGATCTTGTTCAGAGGCTTTTGGAGCATTTTCTTGTTCAAGAAATGTCTGAAGGTTCGAGTCCTAGTAGGCAGTCGGGTTCTGATACGAAGATGTATGATGGAGGTCAGCGAGGGGCGATTTCGAATGCTAAGATAAGAGTTGCAAGGCTTGTTGATAGCTATCTTACAGAAGTGTCAAGAGATAGAAACCTTTCTTTGACTAAGTTTCAGGTTCTTGCTGAGGCATTGCCTGAATCTGCTAGAACTTGTGATGATGGATTGTATAGAGCTGTTGATTCATACCTTAAGGTACAATCTCTCATTCTTTGTGTGTTTATTTCACAGTTTTTGAGAGGTGTAGTGGTTAATGAGATAGCAATTGTAGTGGTTAATGAGAATAAAAGATGATCAATTCACTTTCATCGTACTTCATACTTGGGAATAAGATTTTGACAAATACTTGTATGCACTTTTAAATGGTATTAGTTATTTTACTAAAAGGTATTAGGCTGTTTTCACCTAACAGTACCAAGTAAAGTATCGATTTTCATTATTTTACCATGCAGGCTCATCCGACGTTGACAGAGCACGAAAGGAAGAGGCTATGCCGAGTAATGGATTGCCAGAAACTATCAATCGACGCCTGCATGCACGCTGCTCAGAACGAACGCCTCCCACTAAGAGTGGTGGTCCAAGTCCTCTTTTCCGAGCAAGTGAAGATAAACAGCGCGCTAGCCAACAGTAGCATCAAAGAAGCCTCAAAGTATCAGGCGCTGGTGCCAAACAGGAAGACATTACTGGAAGGAACTCCTCAATCATTCCAAGAGGGATGGGCTGCTGCAAAGAAAGATATCAACACTCTCAAATTCGAACTGGAGAGCGTTAAGGCCAAGTATCTGGAGCTCCAAAACGACATGGAAACGCTGCAACGAGAGTTCAATAAGGCCACCAAGCCCACAAAACAGGCCTCCTCCTCATCGGCATGGACTTCGGGGTGGAAGAAATTGAGCAAACTCACTAAGATGACCGACCAAAATGATGACGGATCACACCTTGGGAATGCAGATCAGACGAGAAAGACTCCGAGGAGGTGGAGAAACTCGATTTCTTGAAGTGTTACCAATTGCTACCTCTATGGTGTATAAGGCTTTCTACTTCCTTGTGTCCTGGATTTTAGAATATTGAAGAAAGTAGCATAGTCTTATTGCCAACATTAATTCTGATCTGTGAATTTGTTTGTAAGATTGTTGTCATCCTTCTACATGTGTTTTCTGTTTTAGAGATTACAACATCCTCATGATTTCACCATGTTATCTATCCCAACAACTTTATATAATAATTCTCTCTACATTGATTCACTTGCTATAAATGTGAGTAAATCTTCTTACTTTTTAATTATAACAAATAAGCCCTCAATTTTTTTTAAAAGTGAGAGTAACCATCTATCAAATTTTATGAACAAGAGAATTTTGCCGCACAACATCTTTAGTCCAACAATAGTTGAATCTGTACATCTCAACTCGAATAAATTTAAGTATGGATATTATAACTTATAAAGAGGTTAGAATTTTAGAATTTCAAAGCCTGTATTTTATGCTTCACTTTAAATATTCGTAGAAGCTTGAGGGGTTTGCACTTTTTATTTGGCAAAAATTAGTTCGAGACGGAGAAATACATGTGAATAAATCTTCTTAATTTATAATCATAACAAATGAGCCCTCAAATTTTTTAAAAGTGATAAAACAAACCCTCTATCAAATTTTATGAACAAGAGAAATTCGCTCCCCGACGAATTTTGTCCAATAACTGTGGAATCTGTACATCTCAACTCGAATAAATTTTAAGCTTCTGAGTCTTCTTCCTTAATTATATAATTCTAAATTTTTAAAAGTAAATAAATTTAATCATGGCTAATAAATAAAAGAATCTTAATGATGGCATCAGCAAAATGTTATGGTTGGAATTATTTTTTGCGTGAGCATTTATTCGCGAAGTCAATAACTAAACTCCATAAATCAAAGTTGTGATGAATGTGATAATTCGTGGAAGTCTTTTTCACTCTAACATTTAATAATGAACTTCCAGTAATTTCTAATTATTTGTAAAGAAATTATATTCTTACTTTAATTATCCAATCATTTGTTGAACCACTCTGCATCATCAACACTTTAAAAAAGGCTTTCTCAGTGTACAAATTGACCTGATTTTGTGCCCTAAATTATCATTGTTCGCCACATGAATCACATGTTTAAAGGTATATTCGTTTTGGGCTTACAGTGGGCGTGAAAAATCCTGAACTTCAAAATCCTAATCAAAAAATTGATTATGTATTTATTGGGGAATTTTATAGGATAATATTGTGTTGGATGGAAAAAAATTGACTGATTTATATTATTATATTATTATTGTAATGATTGAATGAATATTGTGTGTTGAAAATTGTATAAAAGTGAGGGGATATTAATATATAATAAAGATTTCAAAATAGGGTGTAGGGTGCAATAGTAATATTAGAGGTAGATTGTAAGATTTCACAATACCTTGTTTGAGTATTAAAACAAAAGGTATTTAGGATTGTAAAGTCAAAGTCCGTCCATAGTAGTCAGGAAACGAACATACCCTAATACTCCCTCCGTTTTATAATAAATTTTATAATAAGTGGTCTTTTAATTTTTTTTAACTTGTATAATATTAAATGACTTTTAGTATTTTTTTGCATTATTTCTTTTAATTTTACTTTTGTTTTAATTTTAGAAAATACTCTTAATTTCTAACTTATCTTTATTAGGGGCAATTGTCAATACACACCCTTCTTAATTTTAATATAAAAACAAAAATACCGCTTATTACAAAACGGAAGGAGTATTCTATTCGAGTTACAACTTACAATTCCTTCATTTTGGTGCCTCCTTTCCTTATTTTGGTAAAGATATCATTTGATTTTGAGTTATTTTTCTACGAGACTACTTCGCACGAAACAATTAAAATCCAATCCATCAATCTTCACACTCTTAAAATGACTTTTTGTTGGCACTTGAATAATAGAAAAATTCATCTCATAAATCATCCCACAAAATTGTCTTCTGTAAAATTTTGCAATGGATTCTTATTTGGTTGGCATAGTAGTAGTGTAGACTTTGATATTTAGGAGTATGTCCTTCTCTGATTTTGACTTATAATAGAGCATTGTTAATGTATGGTGAGTTCTAGTTCTTGGATTGATTACCAAATAATTGAAAAACAAAATAAAAAAGGCAAAATATATTATTGATGATAATTAGAGGTGCTTTTAAATTAAAAAAATAAATTGATATTTAGATATGACATATAGATTATAGCATGACAAAATAACGAGTGGGACTATATCCACATTTTAACAAACCGGATGTGATACTTCTGCCGTCAAGACGTTGACATGACGCAATTGGTGCGCGGTCGCATGGACGGCGCGACAGGGAAGGTCTGTGTCGCATGGTCAACGCGATGAGAAGAAGGAATCTGTCGCGTTGACTATGCGACATAATTTTTTTATTTTTTTTTTGAAAATGTTAATTTATTATTTCAATTTATAAGTGTATTCGAGAATTTTTTTTAATGTATTGTCATTCTATTTATTCTGGTATTTGGTTGTTTATGAGTATTTATCTCACATCAAGTTGAGGGATTTAATTTCCTTCTAAGCAATTTAGTGACAGATAATCCCGGTGGTTGTATAATGGCACACGATCCTGGTTCTGATAAAACATTCATGATAATCGGTTTTTTTGAGTTTTAATGCAAAATATATCCGGTTGCAAGACCTGTTGTTGTACCTGCAAGAAAGGTGGTTCTATCTGGAATACTCTATCACAACCATGTGAAAGAAGTTTTCAAAATTTTAAACCTTGTCCGTCCAAAGTTTTTAAAGATGGAGACTCCCAAAACCATAAGGAGGCGTATCTTGAGTAGGGCAGAAATCTCCAGTATAAGGAATATGATGAAAAATGGGAGAGACAACGATTTTTACGAGTTGATAGAGCCACGAACTTTGTTAAAGATGGTGTGATACAAGATCTCCCGTGAAATGACGAGAAAAGTCTGCACAATTATAGGGGTGATAACCTTGACGAACTTAGGGTCTTGTGGACTTTTCAAGATTTTCTCTAGCTTCGACCCATGGCAAATAGTTGTAGTCAAAGACTTGACCAAATTGTCCCTAAAAACGTTTCTGATAAGTGCCCAAGGTAGTGCTATTTATCTCCACCCAAGGCTGAAGGCTCTAGCCAAGACTTCTAGTGTAAAGGATAGAATCGACGAAGAAAAAGTCGATTCAATCATGGACAAAATAAATACAAGAGAAGGTGCAAAGCTTAACTTGATTCACAGAACTATTATAAGTTAAATTATTTACTATTAATTTATCATAAATATATATTTTTAAATTAATTACTTTTTAATAAAAATAAATTTATTAATTTAGCATCTGAATCCCCGGTAATCATGAACATCTTCTTCCCCATGCTGTAGTGAAGGCTACAACATGGGGAAGGAGATGTTCATGATTACGGGGGATTCATATGCTAAATTAATACATTTATTTTTATTAAAAAGTAATTAATTTAAAAATATATATTTAACATGATTTAATTAATATTTAACAAAAATTAATCACCAATTTGATACAACCTCAATTAATAAAAAAAAAAGAAAAATACATGAGATTTAAATATTTTTTCCCAATCCAAGTGTTCCCTCTTTTGTATCACTGACCCTCCAGCACCGTCAAAAAATAATCGGGGGTTTCTCCATCCTTGACGCATGAATGTTGCACAAATCTTGAAGAATGTGATTCTTAAATCAGTTGGATCTCCATTAATCTTGAATTTTCCCTGTAATAAAAAATATAAAGGTTGTTATTATGATATATAGTTTTACAAAATATTAAAAGGTGTAAAATGTAAACATGATTAAACTTACTTCAAATATAGTCCACATTTGTTCCTAACACTCGGAAGGTACCATAGCCCAGTTTGTTCATTTTGGATCAAGGTACTTGCAGCATATGCTCTGTACCATGTTATTAGCACAGAATCCAAACCGTGCAATGAAACTGTTGTGTTCAAGTAGTTTGTACATATTAAGAACGATATTAGTTATATAAAAACTTGAAACGGGATATTATTTTAAAAAAATAGATTACCTCTCATCTTTGTCCAACCACAGCAATGGGGGAGGTCTTTCCTTGTTATCAACAGTGTTCACATTTCCGAATGTTATTTTTTTTCCACTCATCTTTTAATAAGATATACAAGTATATTAGTTTTTTTAGATTTAAGTACGTAAGTTCCATATTATTATTGATATTTATAAAAAGAAGTTAAAACATTTAACAAGAGATAAAAAATTGGAATACTAATTTATCAATGAATGAATCAATTAAGTACAAATAAATAATTCATCTAAAAAAATGTGTACTACTGATTGTTATTATCGCCATAAGGATTATCGACATAAGGGTTGTTGGGTTGGTTTTGATAATATTGTTGAAATGCGACTTGGCCCCACCACCAACCGGAGAGGTATTTCTTGGGCGAATTGTTCAGGGGCATATCCTTGTTCCTGTCCCCAATAGGCAGGATTGGAGACCATTGCTGTACCGGAATGATGGGCAATCACGTTAAGTCCGGGCATGATATAATTTGGACACTGTGGATCCACACTAGCTTGATTGATCAATGTATGTGTGTGTTGTCTCACGTGTCCCAACATTTATTGCGTTGACCCCCTCATGGGATTGACATAAACATTGTTTTGACCGTGTGCAGGGTTGTGCACTCTCGGATGTGTTATGTTTGCATACCATATGGGATAATCCGGTGTGGTACTATCTCTGCACTACATCTTCGGTACCAAGTTGTCCGAGATGGTAATTATGATTTGCCATCTCGTTCCAATATGCCACTGTAGGCCCGTAAACCTTTTTATAGCTCTTTGCCTTCGCACCCAATTTAGAACGATTATGATCAAGTCGGCGGTGGTGGTACTGGATTGAACTCTCCCAAATTGTCTTGCAACCCTCCTTGGCATATACCCTTCGGCGATGTCAAGAAAATGAATGCAACCATGAAATAACGATACCGGCGGGATAAACGATGGACTGCCATATGGAGTCCAATTGACCTATAATGTAAGTGAAATATTTGTATAAGACATTTTTTTAAGGTACTTAAATTATAAATGACGTTATTACTAGTAAGATGTATTGAGAATGAGAAACATACATGACTCGACGGATAATTATCCAATAGTTTGCGATAATGAACAAGATCCCGTGTATTGGAACTGAATGTTTGGGACTTGTTCCATTGCAATACTCTTGGTGTCGTCGGGTTATAATATGTAGCTTCACTGCGTTTGCGCAACTCAGTGAAGTACTCGTATATCCAGCACTGAAAAATTTAAATGAGTTTTGAGTTATTATATGTAATAATATATTTATAAAGTATATTAAATATGATTCGAAATATTATTGAAATTGAATTTTGACCTCAAGTATCGTTAAGCAGCCCAAAATCTGTGCCACTTCACTTCGGATGCTATTTCACGGTGGCGATATAAATAAGCCAAAGTTGAGCTCCCCCATGCATATTGAGGTCTGAATCGAGATTCCCCAACACGGAGATAATCTTTGGGGGATGAGAATCACGTGTTTTTATCTACAAAGAGTGTAGTCACCATCAAGTACCACAGGTAACCTCGGCAATAGATGCATTATCGAGGTTCCCACCGATACACTTTGCGGTGTGTATGTTCTCAAGGGGTGTCTTTTGTTGGTTATCTCCCCCAGATCCGCATGTCACAACCAATGAATCGTCGGTATATTGATGATTCCCAACGACGGGAAGACCATTTACCCTCAAGCCTACATGGGAGAAAAAGTTGTTTTTATTAGAAATGAAATTAATTACTGAGAAATTACAAATTTTGATTTATTAAAAATGAAGTTCATTTTCAGTTTACCAAGGATAGCATGAACATCGTGGAGTGTGATCGCCATCTCCCCGAAAGGCTTATGAAACGTGTTTGTCTCGGGATGCCACCGCTCGACGAATGTTGTAATGAGGGGCATGTTGTTGGATTGAAACATGTATTGCCCGAGCCCCTCCAATCCAGAATTTTTAATAAAATCAAAGAGATCATGGCCTTCATTGAATGGATTTGATGACCATCTCTCAATAGATCTCATTCGAGTCTGGGATCCAAGTACCTTCTGAAACGTCTACATATTTTGTACATAAAAATGAACTGGTTAATTTACATATCGTAACCGTTTTAAATAATAAAAAAAAAAAGTATTTTACTTACTGAATTGTCCCATATTTTTACGCTCGTGTGTTTTGAAAGACACAAGGCGGTTGGATCGTAGGTCCTCCAAGCATGGGCGTCGTCGTTAACCAATCATTACGTTGCGAGGATGACGATGACGCTTGTGTCGCCTCTGGAGCACTCTCGTATTCATCCTCATTGTGAGCGGAGTGATGAGAGTGATGAGATGTAGACGCTTCCGGCAGATTTAAGGAGGACGTCAACATATCAACGTTGGGTGAGTCTAAATTGGGGAATCCAATTGGGGAGTAATTAGGATTAACGTTTGTCATGAAATCAGTATGTACATGTGCAGGATGTGAAGCATACTGCACCGGAAGAGACAGCTCGTCATTATGTTGTGGTTCAGCTGAAGTGTTTAGATCGAAGAATGCAGTCCAAGAAAAGGTGGCCTGATCGACATTCGATTGTGGAAATTCAAAACTGGGTTGTGCACTTTCATTTCGTTGTGCACGTTGTTGAGCAAGAACACATCGATCACATGCTCTACATAGGGCTGTGCAATCGGGGCATACGAGGCGTTGCATACTAAGAAAAAATAATCATTGTTATTGAACTAATACCTTACAGCAAATCAAGTGACACTTTACAACAGTTCAACTAATAAGCTTTGATACATTAAATGGTGGATTAGTGTTTTGATTACGTGTTAGTATAGTTTACGGAAATAATTTGTCATGCATATTTGGGCGGAAATTTCACTTTGTTCCGAAGTCGAATCAATTATTTTCTTCTTTGTGAAATATAAGATAAAAATTTTCCATTAATTTATAATTCATAGTTTTTAGAGTAATTTTAGAATTTTCAAGTAAAAATCCTAACTAATATTCATATTTTATATTTTTTATGAATATTCGAATAATTTATATCAAATAATATATATAATTTTTTTATATTTTTGTATAAGTTATTATTTAGTTTGGAAAATAATTATTCTTCTTATTACGAAATAATTTGTGTGTGTTTTTTTTAATTGATGTGAATATTTTACAAATTATATATATATATATATAATATTTTATTTTAAATCGATATTTTAAAAAAAAATTAGTTCGATTTTTTAAAATTTTTTAGGTCGATTATTGTAAATTCGATTTTTGTAAATTTTTTTCTGATTCTACACAAACACACACACACACATATATTTTTTTTTGTATTTAAATTTATTTTAGGTCTATATAATTTTTATATTTTTTAAATTTTAGCAAGGTTTTATTTAGTTGAAACAAATTATTTTTTGTACTTACAATATATACACATTATATATTATATTTTACATGTTACATTTATTATTCATTTAGTTTGATTTTTTTTTTCAATTATATAAATTATATTTTTTTTTTAATTTTTTAGATTATACATAATTTATTGTTAGTTTAAACATATTTCATTTTTTGTATTTTAAATTATTTACTGATTATATATATTTTTTATTTTTATATTTAAAAAAATATATTATTTAAGTTGGAAATTCACTATTATTTTAAATTATTTTTATATTTAAAAAAATATATTATTTTGTGTTGGTAGTCATATTTAAATTCACTATATAAGTTTACAATTAATTTGTTTATGCTAAAAATAAAACATATTTGTTTTATTTTAATCACCTTTTAGGTTATTTGACTGGGAGATGAAAATCGGGGGCCTTTAGGAGAATTAAGATTGGACCTTCTAATGGATCTTGAATGGGATGTGGCAATAAAAGACATAATTAATATTGCAGACTATCCATCTTGGATGTCAATATGGCTCCGGGTCATTATTTCCGTGTTTAAACATATCTAGCCCATTAATTAATTATTGAAATAGCTTTCGAAAAAGTAATTAATAAACAAGTCAGTTCAACATTAAAATATACAATGCAAGATTTGGTATGAAAAAAATTTCAACTCGTATTAAATCTTAGCAATCACGTGTGACCAATAATATTGCCCAAGATAAAAAGTATTGAATCTCTCGGCGATTCGCTACCCATGATAAGTCAAAGCAATAGTGATCCCACGTGATCTTATTTAGGGGAAGGTTAAGAAACAACGATTTCTCGAGGTCTAATTCTTGGCAAGAATTTATCCTCCTCGAGGTCCTATTCAACAAGATGTATCGATCATGCACTAGTGTAATCTCTTGGTCAAGAGGAAAATAATCTCAACCTTTCGCGATGGTTGTATATTGTGAACGGCGTACTTATAGTTACAAGGTTGGATGGGCTTGAATCACTAAATTAACTTCAAATGTAATGTGAAAATGAAAGTTAGGTAAATATATATAACATTAATCATATATAGAGTGAGATACAAGTGTTGGCGGAAAAAATTATACATAAAAACAAATTTTTCAAGATAATCGCAAATGATCCCACTTATACTCAAAGTCCGCTTTTAAGTATACTACAACACGTCTCGAGTAGCGTGACATCTAATGTCACCTACACCAACCTAATAATTTCTCCCACTTATACTTTCAAGCCCGGTTAGTGTCGGTCTTCGACACCCATTCCACTCACATGCCGAATGTATGACACGCTTGGAATGGATCGCTAAGTGATCCTCGATTTATCTTTGCCACATCTATATCTCATCTCTTAACGATTTCTGATAAGATGTCTTTCATTTAATGTGTTTGTTTGACTCGTGGACTCTTGGTTCTCTTGAATTTGCAAAGGTCGAAGCGATATTGTTGCTAGACAAATTGAGAACACCATCCAAGTCCACTCGATCGGTTCTTTTTAATTTGTTTCTTTTTTACCCGATTGATGCGAACATTTCATTTGGAAACACACGTGAATTATTGGAATCTAAATCGATTGGAAATCCGAAGTCCATGTCATGGGGATTGGAGTATCGACCGATAAATCAACATTCTATCCGAGTTCTCCATAAATTATGTTTTTTTGTGTCGTCAATTCGGCTTTTCCTCGAAGTTACTCGATATTCTTACCATGCCCATGAATATATTCGCATACGTAAAGAATGCAGATCAAGGAATTTCATGTCATCTATATATAGATGGATTCCAAGTCCCAAAAAGTTTGAATCCTTTCCAGATGTGAATGTTTCAAAACCGATTATGACGTGTATGAAACTTGCGATAACACCATCATTTTCTGATCTTGATCCCAAGGATGTGTCCATTTTCCCACATCCGCCATTCTCCCATGATCACAATGTGTTCCTCAAGAAGCATTCTCTCTCCCACCTCCCATTTAGTAGCCAAAAATCTTTCAAACAAGTTATAAAAATAATATGTTCTTTTGGTTCCAAGTTTGGATGCTGTTTGAGTGATTAATTTTTTACAAGATGTTCACTTCCAATTTATTAGGGGTTGTTGCATATGGATCTCTTTATCAAGGGTTTAATTTGATATCCATTTGCCGATTCAAAGTCAAAATTGTTTTTTTTTAAGAATGGTGTTGGACTTAGTTGCTATGGGCGAAAAAAAAATCACATTGTGGATTTGTGATTCTTCTTCAACACATGTAAGGTATTTTTTCACACTCTATTATGAAAACATAGAAGGTGACAAATATACAGATCCATATCCTAAAAAAACGGGAAAAAATGAATCTCTCGAAATACCAAAACGAGGTTGTGAAAAGAAATTCATGTCCTTTTTGTTTAGTTGCAAGTAATTTACGATTTCTTTGTTCTATGATATTTGGAAAATTGATGTTTTAAACGGGACACACAATCATTGATTTTCTCAATACGCGAGAGTGTTTCCTTGTCCAACACGGGTAAATTAAAGTTCTCATGTGTCTCTTACTAGAACAAAGTCCACAACAACGGGAACCTAGTATCAATGAATGTCCGGGAAGATCCGATAACGAGTTCATCATTGATCAAAAAACCATTTCAAACATAGTTTTTCGTATGATTAAAAACTTTAAATTTTAGAGGTCTCGGTCCGTCTTCAATGGCATATATATAAAGAAATGTGATCCCAACAATTGATTCTCTGCTTGAGCCTTAAATTCTTTAGAATTTCTCAAAGGTCTCGATTCACGCGTATTAAGGAAAAAATGTCATGAGTAATCATCAATAAAATTACTCATAACCTCCTCTTTGCTTTGGTTGACAACGTACAAATGTACAATGCCCATTACCAAGATATTACCCTCCAAACATGATTCGCGGGTTGGATCCGATTCAATCTTGGAGACGCTCAAGTGAACCATGAGCTTTGGATTTTACTAATCTTCAATGCCAAAAACTTCATGAACACCCTTGATGTGTTATGAATTTTCCATCAATGTCCCTTATCAGGATACACTCATCATTTCAAAATAATTACATTCTTATAAATACTAGCACATTTATTTATACTTGTTTTAAAAAAACTTTATCTTCAAAATGTCATTTTTAATTACAAAAGCATTGCAATCTTACATTTTGGAATAATTGCATGTTACTATTTTGCAATATCTTGCCCTCTACGTAGCATTGCAATGTGTATAGTTAGACGTTTTTAAAATGCACTAACGTTTTAGGATCATTTAGAACACGTGAAGTGCACATGAGAGTGGATCTCGTTCAACTTTTTGAAGAAAGCCGCTAAAAATAAAAGCAAAACTAAAGATACAAATATATTAGGGATGTAAAGGCACCGCTTTTAAGCACTTCTTTTGGAAGCGAATATTTTGGTATAAGATTCTACAAATATTTGTATGTATCATATGTGTTTTAATTATAGTGAGTAACAATTCAAATTGCAAAAATGCCACACCACATGGTGCTTCAAGCAAGTTTTTATCATCAGTAAACTCCACATGGCCTTGCAAGTCTATTACATGACTTATCACTTTTTTTCAACTTTATATAATCTTCCAATCAATATAGCGCAACCAATGGATTAAAAAATGACCTTTCCACCACCAAGTATATTATGCATGTTTTGTCCAAAAAAAATATAATATCAAATTTGTTTTTTTCATTATTTAAACACATTTCAACGAGTGTTACAAACTCATAAATTAACTCCTTTCACGAATATAAAATTTTGATATGCATATCGATTTTAAAACTAACCATGATTAAATACATGATTACTATTTTTTTTTCTTAGTGTTAGTTTTAAAAACAAAAAAAATTATTATGAAACCTATTTTTATTTTATTTTATTAGGAATTCACAAATAAATTTAGGTGAAAACCGCGGATTTATTATCGAGAATAAAATTGTCAATGGACATTGTTTTTGAAGTTGAGATTTTCAATTTGGCAACCCTTGTAACACATTTAAACAACTTAAATCATAAGATAAGACAAATAAACCAAGTAAAAAGTTTTAATCATTGACACGACATACAACACGCAATCCTCGTCTTGCGTCTTGTGGCCATGATTCATCGCCATGACAAATCGCTCCAATCATTATGCCTTTGCTTGAGGCGAGTTGGGACAACAAGCACTCACAAGGCGCTCATCAGCATCTGGCGTTTATGATCCGTAAAACGCATGAACAATTTTACAAAAAAATACATCCTACGATTTATTGATCAAATCAAAGGAATGTCGAGCAAAAAGGATCCACGAATTAAAAAAAAAACCATAGTTTATGCATGCAAAATAAAACATTAAAATCCATGACAATTTACCGCGATGATGAATCAATTTCAAATTGAATTTAATTTTTCTAACGTCTCAAGCACAATTACGCAGATATTAGGGTGAATATTTAAATACAAATTTAATGTATTTGAATTAATCTATATTAATTCAAATAATTTTACAACAATCATGCAGGATTTCAAAATGAGTATGTCGAGACGGAAGGTTTTAAATATGGAAGGATTCGAATTAACAAAAGGAAAAATAAAATTTGTTCAAATTATGTGGATTTGCTAATACCAATGCATTGTCCAGGGAAAACTAATCAAATATGGAACATTTTTTAGGTGGGATAAGACTTTTTAAAGGAAACGTCTCCCCATAATTAAAATATTCCACAAAAAATACCTTCTATTAGCTTTGAGGGTCTAATTACATATTGCATAAAATCAAGCTATATAAAAATTTTTGTTATTTTTTCCAAAATTCTTCATCTTGAATATATCCCGTATATTCTCTCTCCCATAATTAAAAGAAAATGGCATTTCGAAAAATATTAACTACTATTTGGATTTCTTGAATTTAAAAATTCTTATATCTCCATAAATTCTTTTCAAGAAAATTCTTACTACTATATTTCCAAACTCGAAATTTCAAATAAAATTCTTGAGGGATAATGTATATTCAAGAATCATATCTTCATTCCATAACAAAATTCAAAAGAAAATCTTTACTTTTTTTTATCCATAATTTTTAAAATAATTAGAAATATTCAACAATATTTATTTTATTTTAAGTATATTGACTATAGTGTTTTCCCTTTAGGAGAATTATATACTAATGGATCTTGAATATCTAATATTGAGCCACAATATAATTCAAAGCCCATAAATATTAATTTCACTACATAATTAATACTCAAAGTTTTAACAATATGGCTAACAATGTAAATTAGGGGGTTCTAGCCCATTAATTAATTCTACCCAACGATTAATTAATATCTTTTGCAATAGTTCAACATAATTAACTAAAAATCTGCATTAATTAAAACCAATGCCAACAAATGTTAAATCAAAGCACCTTATATCACAATAAACAATAAATACAAAAGAAAGAAAGAGACACATTACTATTGAAGTTCAAGCACCAAACCATATAAAATCCATCACTCCTTGAATACTTGCTCAAAACCTAAAAATGAAACTATATCTATGCTATTCTACGAGGATCTATGCTATCTACGGATGTAAAATTGAAAACAAGTGAAATAATCCCCAACAAAAACACCATATAGCAATTCAACTAATAGCTTACAGCAATTCAACTAATACCTTATAGCAATTCAACTAATACCTTACAGCAAATCAACTAATACCTTACAGCAAATCAACTAATACCTTATAGCAATTCAACTAATATCAGAAATCAATTCCTAATATATGTGTAGCAACCAACCCTTTGCATGTATGATGTATGTATATATATAGTTGAAAATAATTAAAAGTGCATGTATATATATATATAATTAAATAATTCCACAATTAAAAAATAATAAAAACATACTTTGAATACGCGGATAAGTTGGGGATGAAAATGGCGAGGCGGCCTTTTAAAAGATGTGATGGATCCGGTCATTAATGAAACATAGATTGAGTTATTATGTGTCGAAAAGTGAAACAAGACAATAAAATATACAATAAAAAAAATTTCAACTCCGGGAGGCGGCGGATAATGCATGGGCGGTACGCGGTGGGCGGGCGGGTTTGAGGAAAATAATCTTTTATATTGTTAGTTGCGATTGGTGTGTGAAATGAAAAGAGGTGGAGTTTATATGGGGAAAGGATATACAAATGTTGTTAAAAAACTGAAGTGTCGCATGATCTACGCGACAACAAGACTGCGGCAAGATACGCGTCGGCAACCTATTGTCTTCGCCATCGCGACATCCGCTTCGTGGTCGAAGCGGTCAGCGCATAACAGGTCGACTTTTTAATTTGAATTGCTGACCGAACATTTCATTTGGACCGTGAATTATTCGTGTCATCGTGGTCTCCATGAATTATTTTGTGATATACGTGGCGTGCTCCAAATTATTTTGTGTCCGTTTTACATATATATATTACTCCCACCTTAGGTATTCTCTACCACGCCGATGGATTCTCTCCCACATCCCATCTCTCCCAATTCTCCCACCTCCCCCATTTAGTGCCAAAAATCTTACAAGTTATAAAACGAGTTCTTATCATGAGGTCGATTATTTTTAGAAAGATGTTTTTACCCAAGAGGGTTTTTATGAGTTCTTTTTTTGTTAATAAGAAATGTTGAAGTTTTTAAAAAATCACATTGTGGATTCGGGTGATTCTTCTTCAACACATGTAAGGTATTTTGTGTCCAGGTGACAATATACATAAAAAACAAAATTGTAAATACCAAAACCCAAAGAAATTCCCCTTTTGTTTTGTTTAGCAGGTTTCGGGATCGCGAGCATGATATTTGGAAAATTGATGTTTTAAGCGGGACACACAATCATTGATTTTCTCAATATGCGAGTGTTCAAATCAAAATTAACTCTGCACAATTACAAACATGTACAACTCCTAGCATCAATGAATGTCTTTGCTTCAAACATAATGGGCATATAAAGTTAAATGTGATCCCAACAATTCTTTCGCGAAAAAGAAATGTACAATGCTATTACCAAGATAAGGATCAAGATTTGATTTCACCTCAACGAAACTTGATACAATGAAACAACATAATTACGTATAAATACTACTTGTTTTTATTTATACTTGTTTTTACCTAAACTATTTGAACATTTATTGTATACAAAGCATAATTCGCTTAAAATGCACTACGCTTTCTAAAAATACATGACCCACCTTTTTGAATAAATAAATAAAACTAAAGATACAAATATATATAGGGATGTAAAGAGCACCGAGTCAAACGTAATATTTTGGTATAAGATTCTACAAATATTTGTATGTATCATATATTTTTAATTATAGTGAGTAACAATTCCAATTGCAAAATGCCACACCACATGGTGCTTCAAGCTTTTATCCAGAACCCACATGGCCTTGCAAGTCTATTACATGACTTATCACTTCTTTTTTCAACTTTCGATGCAACCTATATGACCTTTCCACCACTATTATGCATGTCTTGGTCCTATAATATCAAATTTTGTTTTTCGCAGACTCATAAATTCTTTCCTTTCACAATTTTGATAAGCAAAACTCACCTTATACTTCTAAATTTTTTCATGTTAGTTTTAAAAACAAAAAAAAATTATTAGTTTTTTATTTTATTTTATTAGGTACCAATTTAGGACCAACAAGCAGATGATAGCAAAGGCTTCATGGACATTGTTGTTTCGACCACCCTTGTTCGGGTTGTAATGGTCAACACTTATCCCAAGTTTTAATCAGAACGACATACAACACGTAACAAAGCACGCTTATGCCTTTGCTTGAGGCAGGTTGGGACAACAAGCACTCACAAGACGCTCACCATCGTGACACGCATTTATGCATTTAACAACCCCTACGATTTGAACAATGAACAAAGCCCATCTACGATTTACGGGAATGTCTGAGAAGGATCCACCAAATGTCGTTTTTTCAAGAGAGCTTTCGCGATGATGAATGAAGGAATTTAATTTTTCTAACGCCTCAAGCACAATTACGCAGATACCACATATCAATGTATTTAGGAGCTATTTTAAACGATTTCAAAAACAGTATGTCAAGGTTTTAAATATCACCGAATTAGTAATCTAGGCGGCCAATGGAAAATAAGGAACATTAGGTGAATTTTTAAAGGAAACGTCTAAAGGCTTTTTGAGGGTCTAATTACATATTGCGTAACAAACGTGGCTTATTGACTACAACAAATTCTAGGGATGTATATTGATCATCGCATGCACTACGGGAATTACACCACAGGGTAATCCTATTAATTATTTAGTATAGTGTTTTCCCACTTATATACTAAGTTCAATTCTCCTATGTGCTCTTCTTTACCCTTTCGAAAGTTTTAAAAGCTAACAATGTAAAAATGTTTCTACCTAACTCTCATTGCAATAGAGCATAATTAACTCAAATTCATTAATTAAACCAATGGCTAAACAACAAGAAATCAAAGCACTCATATCACAATAAACAATAAATAAGCAAAAGAAAAGAAAGAGACACATTACTATTGAAGTTCAAGCACCAAACCATATAAAATCCATCAATACTCCTGAATACTTGCTCAAAACCGAAAATGAAACTATATCTATGTTATTCTACGAGGATCTATGCTATCTATGGATGCAAAATGAAAAAAAAACAGGAAAAGTATTAGTTCTTTCAAACAAGAACTTCTTTATCATCCCATTTTCTCCCTATTGTCTTTCTTTTCATAAAAAATGAAGTTTGAGCTTTTTATATGCTTTTGAATCCTTCCGCACATGTCCCTAGGTCGGGGTAAATAGGACCTCGATATTTTGGCCAGACGACTGAAGCACGGTTGTCAACTCGAAGTAATGTTGTTTTGGGTCGAAAGCAACTCAAAACTTTGGATTTTCAGACCCGACCAACGGAAGGTCGAAATTGCTGTTCGACTTCGAGCAAGTCTCAATTGACATTTTTCTTCAAAATCGTGGTTTCAACCAACCCGCCTTAGGTATTGCACGACTCGAAAGGCGCACCAACCCCGAGCAAGTGTTTTTTCCCATTTACTTCACAAAACCTTCATTTTGACTCGATTAGCACAAGAAACCAAACAAGCTCTTTTCTCCATATTTAGGCACTGAGATTTAGACATGAATTAGGTCAAGATGAGCAAGAATAGCTCAAAATCTCAAACAAAATTACTAACTAATCAAGAATCCTACAATTTTTTACTTTTCGTATTACCTATTTATATTTATTTATACCGATGAACAATCACTATTTCTTATCATAACTAATACTATTTGAACGATGTATTGAGTAAGGTCAAAATATATATATATATATATATATATATATATATATATATATATATATATATATATTGATTGGGGCCGATACATACCGAATACAATCATTTAAATATTTTTTATTTTATTATTAATGTAGGGTTGAACAAAGAACACCATAAGGTGAAAAAAAAAACTTGGACGGGCTTCAAACACTTTCGACATTATCTTCAAAAGCTTCACCCATAACGAGTTGCAAATATGAGATCAAAAGCAATTCAAGTTTTGCTATAAAACAAGGATCGATATGTTAGAGAACGTAATCTACAACCAACCAAAGGCTCAATATCACGTCTAAGGCGTCGAACTCATTGTCGAAAAGAACCTGGGCCAAAAAATGTCATTTTCTCAAGAGAACACATGGTCTTCTCGAATCTGATCTTCAGAAGACTTTAAGTTCAACTACCCCAAGAAACGATAGACTAATTTTTTGGAAAAATAAGAAATAGATTTTTCGTGGTTACACAACCATGGAAGATTTGGTAAGACTAGGAGAAATTATTTTCACTTTGTCACGAAGGTTGAAAAAAAAAAAAAACCGAAAAGGTCAACATTAACTTGCAAAAATTGACAAAAATGGTTAAAACATTACCGAACATGGGATACCTAGTTGCAAACCACGTATAATGTCACGATGAGTTTTTTAATATCTCGAACTTTTCCCAAAATCCTCCGCCTCATTCCTCGAAACTTCATGACATTTTTGCCTTCCTTCCAACAATAGATGCTTATCCACGACTCATCCTCAAACTCAACCATTTTGGGTTGGGAACGTTATTTTCTCCATACAACAATTCGCATTAACGGATATTGGTAAGGAAAAACTATGTTGATGTTATTTTATAATTTGTTTTCAATTTATGATTTTATTGAATTATAACTATAATTTTTTAACATTACTGGAACATGGTACCTAGTTGCAACCGTATAAATTACAAATCCAAAATGGCATTGGATATTGGTAAGGAAAAACTATGTTGATGTTATTTTATAATTTGTTTTCAATTTTATGATTTTTATTGAATTATAACTCTGTAATTACATGGCAAAAAACAATCATGTACCATTCCTCTGCATCTTTGGAAAAACAATCATGATCCTTCAGTAGAAGGTTTAGATTTAGAATTTGAAACCAGGATAGAGCTTTACCGTACGTTACACAACTTGGATGCACCGCGACGTGCGTCTAATTATAGGTCTACAAATAACGATCAACCTCCGTTTTATATTTTTTTTTGTATTTAATTCATTTTTTAATTCAACTTTTTTCATGTAATTGTATATTTATAACGACAAGTTTTTACAAATAACGAAAATTTTCATTTTTTCATGTAATGTATATTTATTTTTTCATGTAATGTGTATATTTATTTTTTCATGTATAAATTGATAATTGATACATATTAATTGAACTATAATAAAGTTGATAACAAAATAACTAATACTTTGTATACAAATAACTATTAATTTTCAATGAATGAACTAATACTTTTCATTTGGTCAACTAATATTGTTGATAACCAAATGACTAATACTTTTCAATTTATGAACTAATACTATATGACTAAACAACTATAATACTTTTCAATAAAACAACTAATACTTTATAACTAAATAATTAATACTTTTAAATTAATCAAATAATATTAATTAAATAATGAAAAATAAATGAAATTTGTCGCGCTCGTTGCGCGACAAAATTAATCTTGTCGCGGCCAACGCGCGACAGCTGAAAAGTGTAACTTGTTATGTTGAAAAGTGCTACTTGTATGTTTATAAAAATACACTATGAAATTAATAAACGGTGCACCTAGGATATTTTTAAATGAAATAACTAATAAATTCAAAACTAAAAAACTAATACTTTTGAATGAAACAACTAATATTATTTGTATCAAGATTAACATGTATCCAGATTCGATACTATCCCAAGATTTTACGGAAACTTTTTAAAAAAATTCGCAAATACACTTATAAATTGAAATAAATTAACATTTTCGAAAAAAAAATGTCATGCGACACCGCCCTTCCCTGTCGCGCCGTCCATGCGACACAGACCACCTGTGTCGCGATCAACGTGTGACGGCATGCTCATCAAATCAAGTTTGTTAAAATGTGGATATAGCAATACACCAAAATAGCCCATACGTAGCAATTCTAACTTTTGCACGAAACTTGAGTGTTCTCATCTTTTTCATGTTTAAGGGCTTTTTGTTCTTTTTAGGCACGTTCAGTGTATCATTACATTTTGAGTGTGCTTCCGTAACTCTGGATCTATGTTAAAAACAATAGAGTAATGGCAAAACAATTTGCATACAAATTATTATAACACACAATTGTAATCTAATTTTATTTTATATTTTAATGGGTAATAATACTATTGCAAAAAAATGGAATTAAATATTAAAAAGTAATAGCTCATATCAAGAAAATGTTATGTATGTCCGAATTCACTACCCAATTTGTATTTAAGAGGAAGGCCCACTCCACCGAGCATAAAAAACAATCACGTTAGACATCATTTTCCTATCAATATACATATAAGATATAACAAAACAAAAGACAAAATCAAATGGTTGTATAAAAAAAGAAAAATGGCAAATGACTTTAGTTCATTACAACCACCACTGCAGGCAGATAATTTATTACAAGCACACAAACTTTTCAGCATAACCACAAGAGACAAACATAAAAGTAAATTCCAAATTACAAATTTTACAGCAGGAAATCTCACAAGTGGAAACAAACAGCATTTTGATGATGAAAAACTGTTGGTTCAAAATCCATGATGATGATGAATCTTGGGGGTGGGGCCCCCCTCTTCACTTTGAGCCAGTGATGGAAGAAGAAAGAGCAAGATTTTCAAGATAAGCATAAATTGAAGAAAGAAAATGAGAATGGTAGGTGGGTCCCTTGTCACCAAACACGCATGTTCACCATCCATGGAGTTTTTTTCCAAAAGCACACCACCCACCCATGCCTTGTTCAAATCTCCCCTTTTTTTTACTTTAAAGCCCCTAAAAAGCTCTATATTTAATCATTTCAAGCCAACATTTTCTTGACCACCTGAGAGTAATGAAAGGGATTGAGAGTAAGCTGATCCTTTATTGGCCCACATTTCTCATGCCGGTGCACCATTAGAAATCAAAAGCAGCAGCAAAAGAGGGAAAAGCCACACACACTTATTGTTCTAATGATTCGGCGGAGTTGCACCCCGTGTAACTGAGTTCGAGTTCTTCAGCTTCGGTTTTCATTGATTTCAAGTACGCAACTGCTTGGTCGATTATGGAAAGTGGATCGTTGTTATCCAATCCAGGAACGATTGTCTCCAGGATCTTCAGTGCTTGCCGAATTTTAACCTTTTTGGCTCTCTTATTATCATCATAACCGGCACAGCAAGATTCCACATCATTCTCCAATGATGATTTCTTGTACTTGCCATCAAGCAATCTTTGCCTTGTTGGCGACTCGTCAGAACTAGCCACTTGCTCCAAGAGTTCGTCGTCGAGTAATTTGTCCTTATTGTAGGCCTCTTCAACTCGAATTGGAGAGTGCATCGTGCTAGTTACTTCGTCATAGTCACTATCATAATCGGTATCAGAGTAGAGCAGAGCATCGATTTCATCAGTATCTTCAAGCATCTCGCCCTCTCCGTCGCTCAAATGATTTTCGTCCCATTTTTCTTCAACTGTTATGGGTTTCATCGACAATGGATGATCCACTTCTTTGGAAGGGCATTTAGCAGTAGCAGGAGTCCTGGCCTGGTGAGAAAAGGCAGGGCTAAAGAAAAATCTGGTGTCATTCCCAGATTGATCGAAAATGAGGAACCTTTTCTGAGGACCATCAAATGGCTTATCAACTCCACGGGACAATGCATATTGCCAATCTTTCAGATATGAGGTTCCGATTGGATTTAGAATCCCACCAACAGTATCTTGTTGGCCTACATTTGAATCAGGTAAATTAGGAGCAGATTGTCCCGGGAAAGCAACTTTGGTAGTATGCTTCATAAGAGGAAAGTATGGCAAACTGTAGTTATTTTCAAGCTGTGGAAGTGCCATATTATCCAAATAGGATGAATTCCGAGCAGATAACTGCTGGAACGCCTGAGACTTGTTGGCTGTTACCATCCAGCCAAAAGTGCTACCTGTCATGCATATTTGTATATCATACCAAAACATTTAAATTTGAATCAAGAAAACTATAAATAAGTAGGATTAAAAGACATACCAGAATAATGCTTGGATTCAGTGCAGCAGATAGATTTACTTCTCAATATTCAAAGGAAAAGAAGGAAAGGGAAAATGTATAGCTAGATTGATGCGACAAACGGAAAATGGGAACAGATCTACGTTACAGGTTTCAACAAGTGACGGAAATACTCAGCCTGGACAAGAAGATAAGGCTAAAATTAGCAGCTCTTCGATAATCATTAATCATAAAAATTTAGCATTAGCAAAGAAGCAGACAATTCAAGTGGAAATCAATTATAAAAAAGAAAAAAAAAATTAGAAAACAAACCTGGCAATTTTGCGAAGGTTGAAAGCATGCTATGATTCTAATTATAATGGTTGTTCCTCCAGCAATTCCACTCTCATGTTTATGCGCCCTAAATCTTGTCTGACTAGCTGCTTGGCACACCATAACTACTTTCGACTCTTTAATGTACTTAAGTGGTGGATGAACAAAAAGTACCAACTCAAAACAAAGTTGAAGATTTTAGAAATTCTTCTTGAATAACAAGCCAAACTTCGAACAGTCAAATCATACAGAAACGCGTAACAATGAACTCCAATAACCAAAACTTTGAACGAAACACTGAACCCAAAAGAATCAAGTAGACGAGGAACTCCAATAACTAAAACAACCAATGAAGATTGAAATGAACTAGAATATTTTTTAAAGGATTCGATTTCTTGGAAACCTTATAGAATATAGAAAAAACAAGAAGACAGAGGAAAATGGTTGGATCCCATGGATGCAAGATTAAAGATGGGCAATATAAAGAATGGTTTGGTTCAATCAGATGACTATAGCAACTTATAGAATAAACCTGCAGTACAAATTTAACGAGATAACATATCGAAATACTTCAATCGACAAACTCAGCCACCGCATATTGATCACCCGTAATATCCAGTTGAACTTACTATAAATCTATAGAAAGATTAATATACCACAAGGCACCTGAAAAAACAGCAAAAGAACATATCTTTTAGAGTCATAGACAGGCAAAAACATCAAGATCTGACCTAAAAAGACAGGCCAACATAATACTGTATAAGTGACTTATTATAATAGTGAACTTAGTTTTCTTCGAATATGAACCTTTGATGAATGAAAAGTAGGAAGGGGTATAAAAAAAGGCAACAAAAATCTTAACCCCCAACAATTCATGTTTCACTTTTCTACTCCAGATCGAATCTACATTTATCTTTTCTTTATCTTCTCCAGATCAGGAAAGATTCTTCTGTCTGGCGTGCTAATTTCTAAAAAAAATTTGCTCCATGCTTGTTAAAATTCACACGAAAATGAGAAATACTAATGTTCAATTAATAAATTTCCCGAAATTTTTATTTAAAAAAAAAAAAAAGAAAAGAAGGAATCAATTGCACTGAATTCTAACCAGAAAACAAGAAAACCCTTCTCCAACAACATGAGTGATGAGATTGAATTATTTCAACAAGTATGGTGAATTATTGTGGAGGTATGTTGGGTTCTTTAACCTTATTCTCTATTTAGAGTGATAATTTAGCCTTGACAAAAGACACCAAACCCTAGAAAGATTATTTATTTCCTTATGTAACAAAGAAAATGAGGAAGATTGAGAAAACTGTAGTTAATATCAAGAAAAGGGAAAAACAGAATAAAATAATCTTGACAGAGCTTAAAAGGGGGTGAGAAGATTTGAAGTACTTACAGATGGTGGTGCGAGAAAGAAAGAAAGTTTTGTGAAGAAATAGTAATGGCAGTGAAAGTTAAGCTGTGACAAATATTGGTGAAGACTTGAAGAGCGAGTGGTTGGTTAGATATGCAAACTTGAAATAGCAACCATTTCAGGGTTTGCTCGGATTATATAAGAATTTCAATGACCATAGTGCCCACCCTTTCTTTTAGACCAATTCTTTGAAATTTTGAATCTCTTTCTTTCTTTCTTTTGTTTTATTTTTTATTTTTATTTTTATTTTGACACACTTGCATTTTAATAGTGATGCGAAATATAATTTGAATATTAACGTTTTAATAATTTAAGAGAAATGAGTATTGATTTGTGCTAAAATTGTACATATATCATGTATGAAACTGTCTCATACCAATTTTTTTTAGCAACAGTGATAGTCTTTTTAAGTAACAGTGATAATTTTTATATATAGTAGTGATAGTTTATGTGTAACGGTGAAACTTATTATAGCATATAGTGACAATGATAGTTTTTTCGAGTAACAATAATAAATTTTTTTGAGTAACAGTGATAATTTTTATATATAACAGTGATAGTTTATGTGTAACAATAAAACTTATTATATCATATAGTGACAGTGATAGTTTTTATGAGTAATAATGATAGTTTTTCTGAGTAACAGTGATAGCTATAAAACTATCATATATTACCGTCGAAAACGCCGACCGTTTACCAATGTGTGTCGACCTTCGCGATGGCGTGAGAAGGGAAGAGGATGGGTCATGGCGGCATGGTGTGGGGAGGGGAGGGATCGCGGCGGAGAGGGTGGCTGTGGTGGGTTTCTAGGTGGAGAGGGGAGGGATCGCGTCGGCAGGCTCAAGTATATATATCTGATACATTTATAGTGTATGAGTCAGATTTGATTCGGGTTCATAGCATTAATAAGGTCTATACAAATTTTTATCTATAAAAAAATGAAAGGTAAATGTACTTAATTATACAAATAAATTTTAAACTCAAAGAACAAACTATAAAGATTCCATTTTTCTTAATTAAAAAGTTTTCATGGCCGCAATATTTTTAGTATAGACAGAGTCTACTATGCAAATTTGTATAGTTACAAAAACTTTAATTTTCAACCAAATTCTATAATTGATGAATATAATACAAAATTGAGTGGTTCATGATTCACTCGGCCCGACTAGTTCATGGTTCACCCAGCTCAAATATGTCATAATTTAGAATTAATTATTTAGTATTTAGGGTGTAGTTGGTTGATTTAAGATAATTTTATAGATTTTTATCTATACAAATTTGTAAACTAAACCTACTCTTTAGTATTTTAAATAGAGACGAGCTAAGTCAAGTGCACTGTGTGCGTGTGTGAAGTATGACTAATTAATAAAATATAAACACACACATATAATGTGATTGTTTTTTTAAAGAGAAGACTACAAAAAACTACACGATTATGCAAGGGCATGAGTGCGTACTTGTAACACTAATGTGATGTTGACACTGCTTGCGACTGTTATTATTTGTTTGACTGAGTTTACTGTGAAAATTTTAATGTATGAAAATTTATAAAATTGTCTTAAATCAACCATTTACACCCTAAATATTAAATAATTAACCATAAATTATGCGTATATTATTCGGCCAATGTGAACCATGAATCACTTGGAAAGGTGAACCATTTAACCACTCAATTTTATCTTACCTTCACCAATTACAGAATTTGATTGTAAATTAAAGTTTTTTCATGTATTAAAATTTTTATACTAGACTTTGTCTATTTGTTTAAATAAAAACTAAAAACAATTGAGGCAATTTCTCTTTTTTTATGACATGTATCAATTGTTTGGGGAAGGAAAAAAAAAAGGCACGTATCAATAATAAAATTTAAGACATTATCTATTATGGGATCGCATGTTCAATGATTAATGTTATTCAATTGTAATTTATCATTTGAATGTTAGAGTTTTTTTTTTTTTTTAAAAAAAAGATAAAAATGTATTATATTATCACGAGTACATGGATATTCGCAGAGTTTTACTTTTATTAACATTCATTCAATTTGTGTTTTTATAGCATTAAAGTTGGATAACCATTTAAATAAATTTATCAATACCGTGTCATGATCTCAATTCAATCCATTTACAAACCCATGCACATATAAGTATTAAGTACTATTACCTCCGTCCCGGAATACGTTACTGTTTTGTTCGTGTTTTAGCGAACGAATTTTTTATTATTATTTAAAATGATAAAGTAATTTTAAAAAATGCGTACGACAGAGGAGAGTAAAGACTATTATACTCCACCTTAAAAGTTATTTTATTATTTTAAATATTAATAAATAACTCACTCGCAAAAATACTAACAAAAAGTAAGTGTATTAAATCTTTTGGGACGGAGGGAGTATATATTAATGCAAATGAAATGGTGTCTTGAAATAAAAAGTTGAGATCATATTAAATGAAGAAATGAGGTAAGTTAATAAAAAGTGAGGTCACCCATGACCAAAACCCACTGTCTCTTTCAGTTTGACAATTTGCCTAAAATTGGGTAGCTTTTGCGTATGACAAAAATTTGAAGGAATCAATTCTATAAGACATTATAAAATATTATTATATACATAATATATCTCGTAATTATTAGTTGCATTAAACTTCTAAGATCTTCACCTTGCTCTTATTCTTTTTTTCAAGTTTTTTTGGTCAATATTTCGTGTGGAATATTGTATAAATGTAGTCCAAGATGATTTAGTGGTTATTGGTTAAATGAGTCATTAGACAATGACTAACAAGCCATATGGCATGTCTAACTACCTATACATAATCAGCTCCTTACACGTAGCAGGTTTTTATTTATTTAATTAAAAAAAAAGCGTAGCAGGTTAATTTGATATAGGAATATATATAAAATAATGTGATAGGGAGGTTAATTTATTTCTTTACGTTTTCGTATTTTTTTCATTCTTAATTTTTAAATTTCTATAATTTTCACCTTCACTAGATGCATACCTTTACCTTATCATATCTTATTTAGATGTACGAATGACTAAGGTGATGTTTCCAATATGCACAATAACTTTAACATATAAATTAACTTCTTCTTTTCCTTTTAAACCCCCGTCGGGACTAATAAAATCGTTTGTGATATCGTCGAATACATAATCAGCATCATAATAAAAACTTATTTTATATTGAATTGTTATAGCTTTTATGTAGTAGTAAATAATTTTGAAAGCGTAAATGGATAATTGCTAGTAGTGAAGTTATAAGTTATATTTGCTAGTAGTGAAGTTGTAAGTTATGTTTGCCTCTCGTGAAGTTTGGGTTTATATAGCAGTAGTGAATAATTTTTAAATTAGCACGCGAAAGAATAAAAAAGTTTTGAGTGTGAATGAAAATAAGGGTACGTTCGTTTCGGGCTTATAGTGGGCATGAAAAATCCTGGACTTCAAAATCCTTAGATTTCAAAATCATATTAAAAAAGTTGAGTATATGTTTATTGGAGATTTTATAGGATAGAATTGTGTAGGATGGAGAAACAGTTGATTGATTTGTATTATTATATTATTGTTGTAATGATTGAATGAATGTGATGTTTTGGAAATTGTGTAAAAGTGAGGGGAGTGTAGGGTGTAGGGTGTAGGGTGTAGGGTGCAGTAATAGTATTAGAGGTGGATGTTGTAGAATTTCAAAATATTTTGTTTGAATATTGAAAAAAAAAATATTTAAAATGTATAGTCAAAGTCCGTCCATGGTAATCGCAAAACGAAGATACCCTAAAAGTCTGAATGAAATGACGAGATGTTTTGGACAAAGCAGCACCGGGTCCCGTCGTGTGCAGACAACGAGGCAGAATCAAACTTTTATATGAGATCAATTTGAACCCATTTTAAGGTTAATTGCGTCAAACTCCCCCATAATTTAAAAAATATTGTACGAATTTTTTGTGATTTAAAAAAAAAAAAGAATTATCCATTTTTTTTATAAAGCCGAGTTATTGATTTTATCTATTTTCTCTAATTTTCATTATGCCTCATAGTATAGTTTTAAATTTTCAATATTTCGAAAAACAAGACAATGGAAATAGAAAAAAAAATGTTCTCATTTTTTAAAAAAGGGAAGAATTTGCTTGATTTAATAAAAAAAAGGGATTTCATGCATTTTTCAAACCACGAGAAAATTTCGCGCAATATTTTTAAATCAAAGGCCGGGGTTTCATACAATTAAACCCCAATTTTTACCCAAAAAGATTCTTAAAATTAACATTGATTGTGACATGAATATTATTAGCGCACATTGCATATTTTTCCCCACCGCCTAACTTTATCATTTTAGTTAGGTATGATAATTAGTGATTAAAGCCCAGCTTTATCATTTTAGTTAGGTATGGTAATTAGTGATTAAAGCCCAGCCCAATGATGTTATGTAAGAACTGCCTGAAAAGCAAAGATTTGTGTTCACTTTGATTGGGAATGAGTTGTTCGTGCTTTTAAAAATATATTAAGTAACATTTATTTCAACTTCAATCTCAAAAGTCAAAATGCAATTGTGGACGAAAAAAAAAAGTCAAAATGCAATTGATTCAGTTAGAGAAGTTTATTTTTCCATTTGGAACAAGATCAAACATTCCTATACCCATGTATTGATGTTCCAAGGGGGAAATAGCATCTTAGTCTTTTTCAATGGCATTGCTCTAAAATATGATAAATACTAAATTACATGACATTGCGAGTCTTTTTCCATATTTGAACCAGTGAACGTAATAGGAGACTTCATTCAAAATAATTAATTGAAAGGAATGGAGAATACATGAAACAGTTAATGCAAAATATGATGAATTTATTATCAGAATTTGTAAGTACGTCGAATTCAATTACCATTGTCGCAGGGGCGGAGCCAGGATCTATAATTGTGGGGGCCAATTAATAAAGAAAAGGTTTGTTCGTGCAACTTAAGTGTATTTTTTAAACATACAACATTTTACCTGAAATGTTCAACTTGTTTTAAACTGAATAAAATTAAGAAATTTAGTGTAAATGAATTGAATATTTCAAGAAAATAAGTTACACATTTAAAAAATGCATTTGAGTTATACGGTGCATCTGGTGCACACGAGATCTACCCATTGATAAATAAAGTTTGATTAAACATTATTATTTGCGTCAATAAAATATAACTACATGACATATGCATTAAAATAAGCCAATAATAATCTTAATTATTGAAAATACATCACTATTCATCGATCTATTAATTTATTAATTTTTTACATTGTCTATCATAAACCTGAACGGAATTTATAATAAATTTTTAGCTACTTGCTTTCAAATATACATTAGTAAACAGTCAAATTTATCATGTCAATCTCCTATTAATATAAAATTGAAAAAAAAATATTAGAATTAATGATTAAGTAACAAATAATTACTTAAGTAACATTACCAGAAGAAAAGCTTATTTTGACAATTAATAATTTAATATTCATGGATTAAACAATGAAGAAAAGTAATCATGATAAATATAAATGATAAATGATTGGTATATATGGAAAAGAAATAATAAAAAATGGAAGAGAAATTTAATACTAGAATAAGTGAGTGATTGTGATTCAAAATGTCTTCTGAATGGAGGCATGAGCTAATGGTATGCATGGGGTATATACAGTGGAGTGAGGCAGGAGTCACTGGTTAAGAACAATAGCGATGAAAAATAATCAAGTATGGATGTCCACATCTGCTGTGCTGTAAATTTATGACTTCCAGCAACATAATAACTAGTTCAACGATATGAAAATAAATATTTCACAATAATTAAAAAAGAAAATTTATTCTTATATAAATATGATAAATATTTTATAAATATTTACTTAAATACAAAAACACATATGAGACGCGGTACATTCTAGCACAAATCAACATTCACCCCTCCTAAAGTATTACAGTGTCATGCCTAATTATGTTCCGTCTCAACGTGAGACCGTCTCATATAAATATGCTTTTAAATACAACACGCCTTACAGTCTTGGCAGCAAAAGTATTAATTACATCAACATAATTAATTTGTTCAGTCAGCTCTTTCTCAACTGCAATAAGTTGATTAATATTGAATATTGATCAACAAAAAAAAAAAATTGAGTTGGTATGCTGTGAAACTTGTTCACCGTGAAATTGAATTTTTTATTTTTTTTACAAACATATTCTTTAGTAATATAAAGATTATCACTACGATCTTTTTCTAATTTATAATATAAGTCACACCCTTCACTTTTATGAGTAATACTCTTTATAATAAAAAATCACACTCTTTATAATAAAAGTCACACCTTTACTTTTAATATAAGTACAATCTTTTTTATAGTAAAAAAATCTATATTTTGTTAAAAAAATTACACATACATGATAAATTACTTGATCTTTGAGTTTGAATTAGAATGCATGTTGGGTTTGTTCTTCACCTCCTATTGTGCGCATGAAAAAGAAGCTGTTGACGGCGGTAAAAAAAAAAAAGGTATGGAAAGACTAATTAGGGATTTGTTAATTTAAGAAGCAATTAAATATGACTTTAATTTTGTGGGCTAAAAAATTATTCTTATATCAATGAAAAAAAAATTCTTGATCTTTGAGTTTGAATTAGAATATATGTTGGGTTTGTTCTTCACCTCCTATTGTGCGCACTTATAAAAAAGAAGCTGTTGACGATTTAAAAAAAAAAAAAAAAGGTATGGAAAGACTAATTATTATTTGTTAATTTAAGAATCAATTAAAATATGACTTTAATATCATCTCCTTTAAACAAAAATTTTAAGGCTTTAATAGGCGTTATTCTTATATCAATGAAAAAACAGCATAAGCGCGACCTCAAAAAAAAGAATATGTAACGCTGACTTAGAAAGGAATCGAACCTTGAACCTCAGGGAGAGAACATATAGTCCTACACCACTTCACCACCTACGCCTTGTTTTTAATTTTACAAATTTATTTATATAATATATATATATGCATATGTAAATCCGGACCCCTAAAAAACGACGAAATTTCTGGGCATGAGTCGAACACCTCGTTCGACCCACACAAAGCAACATTGGCCCAACCACAACCTCTTCTACATGCACATTTTAACACAATGAGTATGGCCCATCGTGTTCGTCAGACGACGAGGCTCATTCCTATCGTATTTGAAAGACGTATGAGGCATGCCCGTCGTATCTGTCAGACGCTTGGTTAACGCGCCCAGTGTGTCTGTGACACGACTGGGCTTGTAATTTTTTTTTAAAATTTGACGGCGGTGGCTGATGAAACGGGAGAGAAGATGAGTCTTTTGTTTTTTCTTTCTTCAATGCTTTTTTCAATAAAACAAGTCCACCCAGCCCATTTATCTTTTTTCAATGCTTTTTATAATTTCAGGTAGTTTTTTTAAGCCCAGCCCATTAATTTTTACTGCCCTGGCCATTTATTTGTCAAGTTTGAGATGAACAAACAATTTATAAGTTTAGTTCTTAATAATAAAAAAAATTAATAAGTTATAATATGTTTGAAAAGTGTAAAATTTAGTTCTTAATAATAATTATGTTTGATAAGTATTAGTCGCATAATTGAAAAATATTAGTTGTTTTATTGGCAAAGGTAAGTTAAGACTATTCTGAAAATAAGTCCTACTTTTGGTAGCGCTATTCTTGCGAGGCGAAAACGCAGATGTTGGGGACCTCGGGGGTTTTGAAGTTGGAGTTTTTGGGGAATTTTGATTGGTCGGTCCATGACCGTGCGAAAAGCTCATCATTCGACCACGACTCTCTTGATAGCTCATCGTACACCCGTTGGATGTGCTATTTCTACGAGGTTCTGGTGGAATATCCTGATTTTGTTAGTTCCCGCCACTCTCCCCTTGCCCTTTTGTTTTTTAGAAGGCTTTATTCCTACAAACTTTAACACATTCTCCCAGCCTGAAGGTTCACGATCGCTGCTTCCAGGCTTCTTCTTTTTTTTCAGCATCGGAGGTGGAAGAATGTCTTCCGTGTTGTCGAATAATTTTCTCCTCGTATTACCACCACCGCCATCATCTTTTTTGGTGGTAGTAATACGTGAAAAATCTATATCCAATGTTTTCCAATACATATCATATAGGGATATTATAGTTGTTTTTCATGTACCAGAAAAGCTTGCAATAGCACGGAAGACCATGTGTTCTCCTAAAATAATGTCCGCAGTTGTTTTCACCTAGATCTTTATCCCATTTCATCGAGAATAAGGTTGAACGTCTTAAACGTGATTTTGCGCACTAGTTGCTCGAAGAATTTCTTATGTCACAAATCGGTCATTTTCTTGTTGGCGTTAAACCTCGCTTGTTTTTTTATCTCACATATTTGCAACTCCATGGCCTAATGAAGCAGGAAGAAGACAGTGTCAAATTGCTTGGATTGACGTGCATCACTTCTTGCAGTTGTATCTATTTATATTCGACGGGTGATATTTGACCCAGTCTCGGACCCTCTGCAAAATTCGGGAATGCATGATTGTGTGTCCTCTTCAAAACATCGTTGTACCAAAGATCCTGGTTGGGATTAAAATCCCTAGCAACTATACAAAAGCCACACAAATTTCGTTGTGTTTTCGTTTTTCTTTCATTTGTGGTTTTTTGTTTTCTATACTTTCCACCATGACTACATACAAACATTATCATTTCTTGATTAGAATCACGAATGGCTAAGGTAATGTTTCTTGTACCGCAATGAACTAAACATATGATTTAACTCCTTATTTTCTTTCTTTTCTTAATGTTTGAACACCAATGCACATGAAATATCAATTAAATTGTCTATTATTATAATTTGTTGTTAAATTATTATTTTTAAATTATCAAAATGAAATTTACTTAAATGAATAACTTTATAATAAAAATAAATATATTAATTGTAAAAATTATAATTACAAAATTATAATTTATTAAAATTTCGTTCTTTATAAAATTAATAACATTATAAATTATTAATCTTTTTTAACACTTAATATTTAAAAATCTATTATCGAAATTTAATATTACATATAAGTTAGTTCGATTTACATAAATTACAAATTATATGTAAATTTTTAATTTCTTTCTTTATAAATTATATTAACAATAAATGGTTTTCAATGAAACAACTAATACATTTAAATCTAAATAAATAATATTTTGAATTAAACACCTAATACTTTCAACCTAAATAACTAGTATTACTTTTCAATTAATTACAAATAATACTTTTCAATTAATTTCAACTAATACCTTTGAATTAAACACCTAATACTTTTCTATTATACTACATACATGCCATATAAAAATAAATGGCCTAGTGGTTCAACCCCCAAGATTGTAATCCAGAATCTTTCATCTCTTTTGGGACCTCAAGTTCGGGATCCTCCTAAGATGTCAAATCAAGATCAGGCTCCTAAGATGGGAAATGGGACCATACAAGTGAGCAGAATACATTTTTCGCTTTGAAGTGGAAACCCAATGTATCTAGTTGAACAAGCGGTGGAAAAATATCGTCTATTCACCAATAAAATTGGCAATAGGTGGTAAATGTTGTAAATTCATACCACAAAATGCACTACAAAAAATGAGTTGCAGGTAAATAAAAAAAGATCATTCAAGAACCAGTTGAAAATATTATACATCCAATGTTCATGAATTGTGAAAACGCGCTTGCAGAAAAATATCGTCTATTCACAGATAAAATTGGCAATAGGTGGTAAATATTTTCACAGATAAAATTGGCAATAGGTGGTAAATATTGTAAATTCATACCACAAAATGCACTACAAAAATGAGTTGCAGGAAAATGAAATGAAGATAGCATTAACCAAGAACCAGTTGAATAATATTCATACATCCAATGTACACCCCATGAATTGTGAAAAAAGTTCGTAGACAATGCAAAAGCAGAAAGGAGTGCGACGAGCAAATCTTATTGAACATTATCTATTTAATTGGTTTACTCAGCACGCAGAACTTCAATCTCAAAAATCAGGACTGAGTTGGGCTGAATACCCCATGCTGGAAAACCACCAGACCCGTACGCATAGTCCGGAGAGCACTGCAGGGATTATAAAGACAATATAAGCATGCAACAAACAAAATTAATCAAGAAATAGGCTGAAGAAAAAAACTAAGCCAGAAAAACAAAATTCAGAATTGGCTTCAGAAAGATTTGAATCCAGAAAAGAAGTTTCTTATAACCTTAATATTTTATTAAAAGAATGTATTGTAATTACATGTAAATGAATGTTATTGAGTACTAGAGCACTGATTCAGAGATGAAAACGAGAATAAGATGTCTAGATCATGTAATAATTTAGTTTGGTTCCATAATACTACACAAAGTTGCATACTTAACTATCTTACTACCAAGGGATATAGCCATTGAATGCTATTGAGTACTAAAAAGAACACACAGATATAATGGCAAGAAAATTAAATGAGGTTTGCAAATTACTCGTAATTTAGCAACTTCTCCCACTTGCATTCCTAGCACCCCTTCATCCCATCCTGCAGCAGAGAAAATGTACAAACAACATTAATAAAAACCACTTTTGCATCATGAAAATACGAGACCTTAGCATGAATAAGCAATCATATATCAGAGTTTGCTACTAAATATTGAAGATATTGAAACTTGAGTATGAATCATGATTTATACAAATGCAACAGATCATGCAAATACGCTGAATTAATGAATCTTTTCAAAATGCAAGCCTTCATAATGTGGACAGTGAGAACATGGTCCTTTGGTACTTGCAGAACTGTACAAGTAATGATTCCACCACCATACAGTTTTTTAGAAGAGGGCAACAACAGGACACAAAAGTACAGCAGTAATAGTACAACATAGAAAGTTATAGAACCATTTATGGTAAATTTATGGGACTTACATCATAACTCAAATTTGCCTACTGACGTTCCAGGAAAATTCAAAGTAATTAATTTTCACAAACTTTTGAAATCCCTTCCCACTTATAAGTTCCTCATTAACTTATATTCATATTAGCACAACAATAGTTTTAACTAGCCTATTCCAATGCATCAGTAACCCAACAAGATAATATTTCAGCAAAATCATGACCCAACAAGAATTGAAGATCCTCCTCCAATCTCCCATAATAAGATCACTAAACACGACTGAGTGTCCCACTTTTCAACTAGTTAACACGTAGTCCTGGCCCGAACCCCCAGCCCTTGCATTTAGTCGATTTCAGCACCCATAAATTAATTCACCTTCGATTCACATAATCAATTCATTAACACAGAAACTAAGCGCAGATTGAAACAAAAACTAGCAAAAATATAATTTCATTTATATCATGAAAAAGAAAGAAAATCACCCTTGATAACTTTGCCCTGGCCGATTTGGAAAGAGAAAGGCTGCTGTCCAGGATCCTTGGTGCTATTTCCCGAAAATCAAATTGACGCAGAAATATCGGAAAAAAACATCAATCACTTTTACTATTTTTTAAATGGATAACTAAAATAAAACGGAAAATATTATACCTCCAGAACTTTTCGTTGAGATCGCCATTTTTGCCGAAGCCGGTACAGTGAACGGTGACTTTTTGACCGGGGACGGGCTTTGGGCCGGTGCCGGTAGTCAAGATTGTCTTCTCCACTCCCATTGATCAACTACAGCTTACTCTCCAAAATTTCTTTTCCTTTTTTATTTGGGCTTAGGGTTTTGACCTCCACTGGATGACTGCCTATTTTAACCGCTTACAATTGTCGGCTCGGCTCTTTCTTTAATAAAATGTCGAAATTGCCACCGAGTCACCATGACCAAAAACTTGACCACGGTGAAAGTGTCACATGAACCGGACACATCTCGACTAGCCATGCTATGATGAAATCAAAGTGAATATTGGATTAACCCAATTCCTCGTGCAATTACAAATTTACAATCAACTTTTGCATCATATTTAGATTTATTTGAAAGAATAATAATCAATTTATCTATAGGGAGTGATATTAAATTAATTGCCAAATTGTGACTTTTTAACAATTTACCTTTGAGGGACTCAACATCAGGTGAAACGTGCACTTCACAGTATATTTTAAAATTATGCAACTTATTTATATTAAAATATACAACTTATTTACTATATTAATAATTGTACAATTTAGTGTAAACAATTTACAAATAATTTGTATATATTTAAAAATAAACTGTGAAATACACGATGTACCTAGTGCATACAAGACTTACCTTTTATCTTTACCCTTTATGTTCTCATGTTTATTTCATTTTCAAAAATAGTATTTTCAATAATATAATGATTATATAAATTTGAAATGTCTTGATTTATATAAGATAAAATTTTGTATGAACTCGATTTTTTTAATATTATTATTATATATTATTTTAAAAATATTTTATATTTTTAAATAATAATTTTTTTATATAAAAGTAATAAAATTTATGTATAAATCTGATTAGAGAGTTGATCTTTATATAATCGACAAAGTCAGACCAGCGTTGGAAAATGGAAAACTTGGAATCATATATAATTTTGTGGTAAAAAAAACCTTTTATTTACTAACGTTATATTATAATTATAATTATAATAATAGATAAAATGAATGGTTTAAAAGAAGAAATAGGTAAAAATGAGGAGAGGAAGTGAGAAGAAATCGAAAGTAGAAATCCGGAGGAATGGGGCAAAAGGAAGAATTGATATTGACCAAGTAAAATTCAAAGGTCACGTCATTCTTCCCTCCATAATTCTTGTTCCTGAAACAACAATATATACCCTTTTACGCTGCATTCCACACAAGTCTCATGAGAAAACTTTGTTGAATCAATTCTCATCTCTTTCTCATCATCAAATTCTTCTTGTTTGTTTAGCGCCGAAGAAGAAGATTGATTGATTGATTGATTTGAGTTTTTGATGTCATGCGAAAAATTAACCTAAACAGAAAGAGAGAGATTGAAGAGACAAATAAAAAACATGGAAATTGTTAGAATTCAGCAGCTGTTGCACCTATGCTTGTGTAGCCAAAGCAATCACGTTGCTCTTGTGGGTGGAAATCACACCGCTTCCAGATTCTGCACTCGCTAGAATTCCCCCCATTCCCGCGATTCTTTTCTGTTTTTTTCTATCTAGTTTTGCTTTTTACTATTCCGCCTTTTTTGTTGTTGGTTTGAATTTCCATTTTCTCTCTCTCTCTTTCACAATTGATTTCTCTTAGAAGATCTCGCCAAGCACTGCCCCCAATTTTCTGTTAGTTTCTCGATCTGTCCTCGTTGTTTCAAAGATGGACAAATTCGGCCGCGGATACCTCCCGGAAAAGAGTAACTACAACGACGTCAACAACGGCTTCGGAATCGGGTTCAACCCCGACGCGCTTCTCATAATCAAATTGCCCGATTCTAGGGCTCTGCGTATTATGTCCAGATCGCTGTTCTTCGCGATCCTTCTCCTCGCACTGCCCTCGCTTTTCTCCATGATGCGAGCCTCCGCCGGCAAATCCGCATTCGAATCCGGGTCGATCTCGGATTCATCACACGGTTTCAGAATCCTCCCAATTCTGCTGCGCGATTTGGTCGAAGAAGGCCTAATTAAAAAAGGCAACAAGGGTTTCGTCCTCGGCGCCACCGCCGCCGACATCGGAGACGATTACGCCTTCCTGAAAAACGCCGGAATCGATCTGCTCACCGGAGCAGATCTGCAGCAGAAAAACGTGGTTGAACACCAGGTGTTTGATTTTGTGTTCGCAACAAGCCTTCAAGGCATTCAGGTGGTTGACAGCATGATCAAGGCCAACGGCCTTGCCATCTCGCCGTTGGGCCGAGATCTATCCAACGGCTTGAGATTGCTCAGCACTTACAAAATCTTTTACCTAAGAAGATTCGAAAGCACAGTCGTGGCAATGAGGAAAACAGGGGCAGTTTCATCATCTACAAAAGATGTAGCACCGTGCAGCGGTGCTACATCAGATGTGAAAAGAGCCGCGCTGAAGGGGCTGGAGGACGTGTATCTCGAGCCCCCAAGGCGTTCGGTTCTGGAGAAAAAGTCGAGTTTAATGTCACGGAAGATCAAGTTCCTTCCTGATTTGTTGAAGGACTCATTGGACGAGTATCCGAGACGAATGTTTGTCTCGGATGACACCAGCGCGATAGACTGGCTGTACAACAACTACCCGATGAGGCATCAGGAGTTTGAGGTTTTGAACATTGATGAGTCGGAAACTGGGGTGTCGAAGTTGATCAGGAAGAACGTGAGGCGGGAGGATTACGTGGTGATGAAGGCGGAGGCGCAGGCGGTGGAGGAGATGCTCAAGGACGAGACGCTGTTTCTGGTGGACGAGCTGTTCTTGGAATGCAAGAATCAATGGCAGGACGGAGAGGGAGAAACGGGCAGCAAGAGGGCGTACTGGCAGTGTTTGGCATTGTACGGCAAAGTCAGAGATGAAGGGATAGCCGTGCACCAATGGTGGAGTTGATTGTGAGTGAGGGAGGGAGATCGAGTATGTTTTTGGCCTTCTTTTTTCTTGGTTATTTTGTGTCAAGTGATCGATGTGTTTATTATTTTTTCTAATTGTTCAAAATGTTATCTGTATCTAGTGTTTGTGTTTGGGTTTGGGTTGGTATATGATGGTGTATGGGATGTTCTGTAATTAAACAATGGCAGGGAAAGGAATGAATAAGAAGGTGTGCGGTGGTGTTAGATAGTTTCTTTTTTCTGTTTCTTGTGCTACTGGAAAGTATGATCGATGATGCATAAGGATTTTTGTCAGAAGAACTTCATATAATTGTATGAGATTCAATACAAGTGTTTTGGGATGAGGATTGTAATTCAAATTTTATATATTACCAACGCATGCCTGCCGTAGATATCAACATTTAAATTTAAGCATTTTCTGGAATGTTTTGATATTTTGATTGTTAACATTATAAACATTCTTCATATGAGAAAAACATTAGAATCATGTGATCTCAATAAAAACAGTCCATTTTATTTCGTAGAACATGAAAGATTCAAAACATACATAGCTAATAAAACCAAGAGAACAATACAATACATGGAGACATAGTCCTTCTCCTAGATAACATAAATCCGGGGAGGCAAGATCACAGAAGATTAAAATACTATTTCCAAAGAGGATTACAACTGGTTGAGAACAAATACATTTTCCCTCCTAACATGCAAACTTGACACAACATCTTCAACAAACAACACCAACTTTCAAGGGGTGGTGGCAGTCTGCGGAGGAGGGAAAACGGGAGTAAATGGATCGGTGGGCTGGGATGGCAATCCAGGGTTTCCAGAAGCTGGTGGGAATTGAGGAAAGTCGGGGACAGATGGCGTGGAGGGGTTACCATCGGGTGATGGAAGGACGGGCGGGAACAACAACGGATTAGGGAATATCGTGAGTGGGGGGGTCGTCGTGAGGTCTGGCAATCCGGGGAATAGAGGAGCCAACAGACGACGATTGCCGCCTGGGAATGCCATTTCCAGGCCTGGAAATGTTAGGGAAATGAGAATGAATAACATGGAAACCTGGAAAAAACGAGAACCCATATTCTTAAAGAAGGATATAATATTGGATTAGAAGATGGATTGAATTTTATGATTTAAGAATTCAGGAATTGTGAAGTATTTATATTGGGGAAAATGTACCTTCAATGTATTATTGGACATGTAAATTCCAGGCCCCATCACCTCCCCTATTATGCTTCCTACTCTTCCAGCTTAGGCTCTAAAAGCTGTATATTCTAGTTGTTGACAAAATAAACAGACTAAAAAAGTTATAATCCAGTTCTTTGCAACAACATGATACTGTTGTGATAACAAGTTTTCAAAATACTGAGTTAAATCTCAAGTTCGAGTTCTCGTAATTTTAATTTTAAAAGAAACTATTCAAGATAATGGAGTACTATTTAAAAATAAAAATATCGTTTGGAAAATCCAGGCGACCTGTGGGGTACCAATGTGAGCTTATAATACATCTACCACCAATATTTTCTTTCCAAGAAGTTGATGATTGATGGCTCAAATCAAAATTATGAAGGTGGTACAGTTTCGCAAGTGATTATTGGTAAGAATAATTATGTAGATGCAGGTTAACAAATGACATAGCATAACAATTGTCTAAGGCCTTATGTACGAAAGAGATGTCTTTTTTAACAACCAACTCAAGCCCGAAAAATTATTGCACAGTATATATAATAATGCATATAAAATGTTAATGTAATTATCGAAGCAAAAATTGAAACTACTCATCATCACATGGTTATCGTCCGACCCTCTTTTAAATTGGTACAAATAATACCGATTTCAACATAATCAACTACTCCATAAGCATAGTCTCAAAAGTATAATTTATAAATCGATTTTCATCTCCTTTGATTAATTTTGACTTTATGTTACGACTACGAGGTGTTTGATGGATTATTTTAAAAAATTATGAATTTCAAATTCTCAAAATCCGGGCCCATACATAATAATAATTTTTTTAAAAAATAATCCATCATAAGCTTCGTAACTAAAAGATAATCAAAGAAGATAAACTAGTTTATAAACTATACTTGTGGGCCTAAGCTGTAGTTGATTATGCAGGCCCATACATAAAACCATAAATTTTGAGGCCCAGGTTATTAGCACCCTCGTTATTAGGAAATGCACCACTCATCTAATTTTATGATTTTAATATACAAATAAAATGTCAAAAGTACTTTTTCTTCTCTCCTCCTATGTTGTGAGTGTTGTGACCACATACATCCCCTTATTCAAATAGAATTCAAACAGTTTCTCTAAAACATGTGTTACAGTACAATTTTTACAACAAAAAAGAAACATTCAGCAAGAACGTCTAAAGGTATTCGCACTTTATTTATGGATTCACGAGCTTATTTTTCGATCACGCATAATGAGAAAATTCACACCTGATTTTTCAAAATTTTATTGAAGAGACGCGAGAAGATTTTTGTGGTGGCAACGACGATGACTATTGGAGGCATGAGTAGGATAGGAGACGAGAGCATAGTTTCTTTTTGTGGGGATGTATACTTTGATTTTTTAAATTGCAGATGAAATAAAGGATTAAGAAAGAGACGGGGTAATTTAAAAGGTTTATTGGTGGTGTGCTAATCTTGTAAAAGGTAATTTGATCTAGGTGGTGTATTTCGTAAAAGGGTGGGTGTTAATAACCTGGGCCAAATTTTGATCCTGCGCCCCATACATAAAAACCATAAACTTTACAAATCCCAAGGTCTCCAGTTTTGGGCCCATTTCGTACTCTGAAAGCAAATTAGTTTTTTTTGAAAATGAATACTAAATGATGAAATCAGTAGATACCCCAACTTCCAAACCATGGTTTAATTCACTTTTTATTGTTGTTAATTTTCAAGCAACAAATATTTCCATTGACTGGATCTCTATTTTGAAGGTGTAGTGTTTAAATAAAATTTGAAGATATCAATTATGTAAAAGTGAAATATTTCCCATTCTCGAGTCAAGTTTTTAATTTCAAGATTTTGTTGGTTATTGAAATCTGAACTGAATAGACTGGTTCAGTCAAGAACAGATCACTAGTCTGGTCCTGCTGAGGAATAAAAGTAGAAACGCTGTTAAAACTGTAAAATAGTAGAGATCAAAACGTATTAAACTAGAAAAATGGGATGATAAACTCACACACCTACACTCAAGAAGAGGGATGTTTGTAACACGAAGAAATGTTTAACCTTAAAGAGTCAAAATCCCAGAATGCTTAAAGAAAAACACAGGTCCCCACAAAGTGATGTTTCCTGCACGAACATAAAATCTATTTTCTTCAACTTTTGTGGAACAATAATACATTAGCACTTTAGCAGCTAAAAAAAAGGTGATCTCTTTCCAGTAAAAAGGAAGACAAGTATCATAACACAAGCTGTAGCAAACCCACTAATTTTCACAGGAAGATAGATCATGCATCGCCATTGAGACATTAGCATAGCATTGATGTGCACGACCCAAGAATAAACTGGATAGGGGATATCAAATATGCAAAGAATGAAAACATTCATTTATGATTTTGATTGATTCCTGCTGCATATTGTAAGGACACCTTACAGTGTGAAAAACCTCAAGAAGCACATAATAGAAAATCATAAAAGTGATATATGAGGAGTATATAAGATTGCAACTCAGGTCCTTTGTGCCTATCTTATAGCTTACGTATAAGTTGTGCATCATCTCCAAAGAGAACTCACAGAGAAGATGACATCAATTTCAGCCATGTATTCTTTTACAAGAGTAAAACCAAATTCAATGTGATATCCACAAACTACCACTACCAACAGAATTTAATCAAACGCAGAAAAACAAACTAGTCAGTTCAATGAGCCAGCTATCAGCTTGAACTGAATAATCATTCACAAAATCTTTATGACTATGATAAGGCATACAGTTCCTAGAAAGACCGACACTCAAACTCTTCAATCATCATCATCCCAGCTACACCTACATATGTTCTCTTAGTTGCGCTATCATCTACACACTATCAGTTAATCCAATTGAAAATCTAGAGAACTCAAAATCATTTTAATGCCTTAATTTGTATATGCATGTGTCCTGCAGCCTGCAGGTTTGAGCAAAATACTACATGATACCCCAGGAAATACATTAGCATAACAATTTAAGGACAGAGTATTGATGCCAATGAGTGCTCACCAAAAAAATTAGGCATGTCAATGCATCTAGATTTCTAACTGCAAGTCTAAAGCTTTCCTGCCCTTTTCACTGGATAGGGATATCAACCCGGCTCTCAATAAACAGGGGACAAACTACAGAACAATTCCAAAGAACATAGATAGATATACACATTATTAAACCACAAAACAGCAGCAAGTAGAATTCCAAGTTGATCTACATCATTAACTACTGCAGAGCAAAATTACAACAAGGAAAGAGTCTTACTTCACTAGGCAACCTCAACAATAAACATAATTACCTACAATTACAACTGAAAAGGTCTTGCTTTATTATGCTGCCTTGACAACCTTGTCCTCACCTACAACATTGAGAATAGGAAGACTGCTAAGAAATTCATCGAGCCCCTCAAAGAACCCAATCCCTTCAATGTTCTCATCCTCCCCACGGGTCGGTCCATTCCCTTGGTTCGCCCTAGGAGCAGCTGGCTCCTCAGCTTCATTGCTGAACTCCACATTTAAATCCAACTTCCCAAAATTCTTTGCAACCCTGCCAGGTTGTTTCCTAGCATTAACAGCAGCCCCTTTTTTACTAGTATCACCTGCTGTCTTATTAGGAGTCTCAACTCCATTTGGAGGTGGTGGTGCATTTCCATCCTGCACACTCACAGTCACATTCTTCCCTTTATCAACTTGTGTCTTCTTTGCAGACCTAGTAGTTATCCCACTAGCCCCCTTCCCTTTCACATTCTTTGCTTTCTTCCTCTTTTTATTTCCTCGCTTATCCCAATCATCATCAGAGCCACTTGAATCCGAGAGCTCTACAAAAACATCATCATCATCGATATATACCGTCGGCCCTGTGTTCTTACGTGCACCCCTTCTGGCAGCATTTTGGCCATTCCCTCCTTGTGGGCAAGTAAACATAGGCGAAAATGGAGTCCAAGATGAAGCAGCACCCTTATTTTTCTCCCAATTCTCCATTGAGAAACCCAAGGGGAAAAATCCCCAGCAACAGAAGTACCCCTCTTGCCCATCCACTATAGGTGGTGGAGATGGGATCACCACCCCCTCAAACGCCTTCCTACAGTTTTGACACCTCAAAGTGAAATCAACATACTTCCTAGGATACTCATACATGTGATAACAATAAGGGCATGCTGTCCAAAAAGTCTCCCCACCCTCATTTTCAGGCTCAACCATTCTCTCCTCCTGTGCACCTATTCCCTCAGCATCTTCCTCATCTCCTATCCCCTCTCCTAAATTCTCACTCTCATTCACATTATGACCAGTTTTTTCAACAACTCTAGGGTAAAATTGTTCATCAGGACCAGTGCCTACATTACCAGCATAAGCCGGATAACTCTCTTGCCCCTGCCCCTGCCCCTGCTTATTCACCGATTCTTGGCCAACCTTAGACCCTGAAGCACCCCCAAAAACAAGATTAGAACCCGAAGGGAAACTCATGAAATTCTGAGCTTCACGGCTCGACCCGCCTCCAACCGGGTCAACCTGATGGCTTGCATGTACCGGAACTTGAGAGAAATGAACCGGGCCCTGGGGGCCCTGTGGTTGAGATGGATGAGTAACACTGCTCGAGCTGCTTCCCCCAAAAGAGATGAAATTTTGATGCATTGCTGGGTTAGGGTTACTAAACGGGTCGGGTTGCTGCTGCTGATGGGGCTGCAAATAGAAACCTAGCCCTTTATCGTACATCGATTTCCGCGGCGGGTTGGAGAGTATAGTCCACGCGTCGACGGTGAGGCGGAAGGCTTGCTCGGCGAAGGGGAATTTGTTCTTCTGAGGATTTAGGAGAATGGCCAGATTTCGATACTGGGTCGCGATTAGCTCGGAATCTCGCCCCTGCTGCGGCGTCAGGCGGAGGATCGAGTACAGGTCTTGTTGATTGTTCCCGATCCGCCGGTCGCCGGCGAGGAGCGTGTCGACTACGGCGAGGATTTGGTCGGCGGGGGTGAGCGTGGGGTCGGAGTCACGCGCTCGCGTCGCGAAGGACTTGCTGCCCATTAGGTCACGCGCCGAGAGCAGCTTCTCGGCAATCGTCAGCCACCGCAGAGCCTCCGCGCGAGTGGTGGTCGTCGGGAAAAACGGGTGCTCCATTTTTATTTGGTTTATTTTTTGAAAAATGGAAATCTACACTGTGAGAGGCAATTGAAAAGGGGGAGAAGCAGAAGAAGAGGGGCTAGGGGAGTGAGGGAGTGGACGAAAAAGGGTATGGGGTTTGGAGAAAAAGGACAAGCGTTTGTGGGCGGTGAGAAGGGTATAAATGGGATTTCAGGTTGACCTAGAAAGGGCGAGTATTAAAAGCTGTTGCTGTGCATATTTGTGCACATGTGTGCAAAGAAACCGATAGATTTTTGAGAAGCGACTTCTCAAATGTATACACTGAATCAACGCATTCATGACCCATCCGCCCCATATTTGTAGGTGTCCGCCAATCATTATTGCATAAAAATCATCTTATATCATACATGATATCAAACTTTCTTTGGATACTAGAGCATCCACAATACTCATCCATGTACATGTTTAAATATTGGTTGGATAAATTTTTTTTTATAACTTGATATCCAGTTTAAAAACAAAAAATTTGGGGGATCAGAATTTACTTTTCATTAGCGGGGATCCAACTTTAAGTTAGAACAAAGTTCTCTATAAACTGACTCATTTAAAGAGTTGATCGCATCTAAGAAATTTCAATCCTGAAACCTAGAGAAGAGCATACTTCTAACTTCTAAGTCCCAAGTTATAAATATTAATGTTTAAAATCATTGTGAATCATTTTTAAATTGGAAAGAATGTGTCATTCATACAAATATTGGATAAGAGATAAAATGTACTTTTAACATAAATGCGGATAGAAGATCGATAATGTGGGACCAATAAAAAAAATATATGAATGTGTAGATGATTGATGTACCATTATAAAAGTATGGTTAAATAATTGAGTATTTGAAAATAAGTGATTTGAAGATGATGTTAAGACATGTTTTGAACCTCTACTCAACACACCAGAAGTGTTTTTATTTAAAGTTGGTGTGACTTAACTTTTTTGAAAAAAATAAAGCTCTTACAGCCTTTGAGTTGTGTTCTAAGAGTATGAACCATATCACTTATTTTAAAATACTCAATTATTCAAACACGCCTATAACATTGATTTATCAATTATTCATCTATCCATATGGTTTCTAGGGTCCCACAATCATCACTTTTCTACCCACTTTTCTGCCAAAAGAATTTTCTTTTTTCAATCAATGTATTTGAATGAAAGACATTCTCTCTCAAATTTAAAAGTGATTCGCAATCATTTTAAATATTAATATTCATACATCCAATGTTTAAACACATCTATCGATAACCATTGTACATGCTCTTATATGATATGTGAATTTATGAAGTATCTATTGTTGGGATAACATATGTCAGGATCTATCGGGATGACCTCATAAACACAAATTTAAATTAATAATTATTACTAGCATGAATTTACCTAAGTGAATTCAAATAATAATTAACCAACAACAACATGCAAATAATATTTCACGTAAAAGATCCTAGCATGCGGAATTTCTAGGAGTTTGCGTAAATGTACCCGTTGGAGAGACGATCTGAGACAGACAAGATCAAGTATCTGGATACCCACCAAAAGTCCTTCTCAAGTATTCCCAAGTCCTCGTCCAATAACCCCGGTGGAAGGTTCTCTGATGAACGATTTACAAAACAAGGAAAATAAAAATATTGTTGCACCACCTTGGTGAATTTCTAATATTTCCAACACATGGAACAATTCACTCATAATTGAAATTTTTCAAAAATACACAGTCTGTCGACGTTTCAAAATATTTGATATTTTATCGACGCTGATATTTTTTCGAAAAACCAATTTTCGTGTTCAGTTGGGGATGAAAAAACCATCCCCTATTTATAAGTGAGGGAGGGACGAAATTTGAGACCAATTAGGGCTTAGGAAAGATCTTTTCTTGGTCTCCAAAAAATCTTGAATATATCCAATATATTTCATGAGGTCCTGAACGGGTTTTTTGGTGAGGCGTGTTTCAGAGGAGGGTGAATAGACTTACAAAAAACTTTTCGCAGATCGGTGTGATTGCGGTTTCGATCGAGTGCAAGTGAATCGGTTTGGTGATTTTCAATCTTCCGAGTACCGAGGGCGAGATCGGTTTGATATCCGTCGGCTTTAACCGATAGTCTGCGGAAGCTTGTTAATACCCGTGTGAAAAACCGGTTTTTATCAAATCGATTCTCAAGTCGGGTTTCAATCGACTAAGGTGTCAACTTTCCCGACGATCGATTGCTTTGGTGCAGACCGATGTTAACTTAGAATATGTATGCAATTTTAAAGTTAGGTTGGTGTAATAAGTGTAAAAGCAATAAAGATCAAGTAAATGCACACAAGATTTTATAGTGGTTCGCATTTAAACCCGATCTTACGCCCACTCTTCCCTTAACACAGGGCAACTTAACCGACCGACTTAGTTTAATGTGTTAGTCCAACACTCAACAGAGATGTTTATCGAGTTCACACTCAACCGATCCCAAAAATCAGAAACTAGAATCCCTAGTCTGAAATCTTGCAAAAACAAACTTAACCTAACTTTGAGTTTGGGTAAAGAATGTTGAGGTTCCAACTCGAAATCTATTCTGGTGTTTATGTAGCCAAATGCTAGAGGATAGGATTTCTATGCTAAGAGCAATGGGATGAACACTTAAGAATAATCTTCAAATTCGGTGTTCTTCGAGCGGAAATTCTGCTATAGCTTTTGCTTCTTGATAATTTGCGTAAATATTGTTGTTCCATTTTTGCTCGGTTGTCCTTCCTTCACTTGATGAGCAATCCCATTTTATAGACCTCGAAATCAAAAAAGCCGTTGGAGAGTAATTTGAATTTCGGGCTATATTTAAAGGTTGTAGGATATGATTGTGGCGTCTTTCGAATATCGGCTTGGCCGTAGGCATGATTAAGCGTTGTTTATGTCCGTTGTCGAATCCCGTATTGTCGACTCTTTTTTTTTGTGCGTGTCGCTTTCTCTTTTGGCAGCGGTACACTTGACAATTTATACATTTGATGATTGATTTTCCTTTTTGTAGAATATTCGTCTTATGCCCGGGTGTACCATTTTGGTTGGCCGTGCGGTCTTGTTTGATCGGATCGGTCGATCTTCCTTATGGGGAATCTTCGATGCAGATTGTCTTAAGACAATTTGCGGACTACCGATGTAGGTCTTGAGGTTTTACGGTAGTCTTACGATCTTTAGGTGACTCTGAGCCTCGTTTGTCTTGATCATCCAGTCTTGAGTTTATTCTTGAGTCTTGAGTTTTCTCTGAGTCTTGAGTTTATATCTCGAGTCTTGAGTTTAAGCTGAGTCTTCATGTTCATCCGAGTCTTGAGTTCATCCGAGTTTCGATGTCTTCTGTCTTCTTTGATCTTCCGACTTCTTGTCTTCCGATTTGTTCTTAGTCTTCCGATCATCCGACCTTATACGGTCATCCGATATTTTGATTCGACCTATACATATTGAGTTCCTCAATATGTGACCTATCTTTACATCATTTATCTATACATTTAAATTTGGTCATCTTAATCGATTCTAAGTCATCGATACCTTGAGTCCGGGTTGGTCCTATTACAACTTTGTTTTGGAACTTCCATCAAAACTAAATACAATTTTCCCAACAATTTTCCCCTTTTTGATGGAACCAAAACACTTAATCAGAAAAACATATACCATGAGTAGAAATGCAGATAATGTAAAATAGTACATACTATCATCTGATTCCAGGTTGTCTTCCTCAGGTGTACTTGAACATTTTTAGTTCTTTGGGGATGCCAAACATTTTGTACATCCTTTGCATCAGCTTGTCCAGATCTTCTCTTCTATGGATCCCTCATTTGTCAGCAAATCCATAGTAGGCATTCTTGAATTTGACAGCATCTAGCTTGTTGTCTGGACGCAAAGGTGGAAGGAGTTGTTCAAAGGGAGGAGCTTCAGGTATCAGTGACATGATCTTCCCTTCCTTCATCACTGTCTGGTAGAAATCTGGGTATTTCGTTTCTAACCAGTTCCGAAATTCATCATCATTTTTTGTCTGATTTTGATGAATCGGAATCATCTCCAGGATGTACACATCACACAACCATTCTCCTCTGATCTGATCCCATTGTCAAATCTTCCATCGCACAGAGGATGTATTTAACAGTCTTAGGAAGGGCATTCCTTTCCCAAGCAATCTCCTCTGCTGCGCCTTCATTCTTCCTCTTCCGCCGGATGTATGCGATGTTTAGTCCCCAGCCTCTGCTAACTTCTTCTTGATGGCGGCCTCTCTTATTTTGTCATCCGGGTTTTGCTCTTGAATTTGTTCAGAGACATCTGGCTTTTGGTAGAGAGTAATTGTCCTTGTCTCTGAACTTCAGCAGTAGCTTTCACCATCTTACATTTGCCTTTCTTTCTCCTTAGAGTCTCCTCAGGTTCATCTCGTTCGTCCTCTTCTGCTAATTTCTTAGCGAGTTCAAGGCTCTTGGCCTGATCATCAGTTTCCATTATTTTACAGATTGGGGCGAAGAGAAGTCTTTAATCTTGTCGACTCGGCAATGACTTCGAAAGAGCAATCTTCCTTTCGATGATCTCTTTCATGTTGCTGGTTTCTTCCACTTCAACAACGAGATATTTAGATGTACAAATCTTACGGAAAAGATCAATAGATACCAAGCGGAACATTTTTCTTTATTCTCTTGTCCTTCCTTTTTTGGTTTCATCAAAGAGGTTGGAACCCTGCGATTCAGGAAGCGATAAGCGTAAATGTGATCTCTTCATGAGTTCCTCAACAATAAGAGAAACTGGCGATAATGCGTATTGCAGGAGTTAAAAAAGCGTTTGAGAGCAAATTCGATGTCCTTTCTTCTCGTTATTCTTTGTATGCATGTGGTTGTCGGTTTTCTCAAGGATGCCAAGACATTTTCTTTTTTGTCTCATTGAGCATATCATACGAACTTTGAGTTTATCGGTGGAGATTGAGCATCGGCAGGATTTACTAGTTGCATTACATGAAAGGATGGCATTGTGCATACGTGAGAGTTTCTTCTGTGAGACTCTTTTCTCATCGTCAACCGATTTTTGTTTGCTCTTCTTCAAACCGCTTCATGGATCCTTTGTGATTTGAATTTGTCTTCAATAACAACCATTACCCCATCCCGAATCTTCATAGCATAAAGATCTAGGGTGCCGAGAGCTCAAAGATAGATGCTCGGGTCGGATGTTGAAGCCTTTCTGGTCTCATCCGGCAAAGACCCATTCTTGGTTCATCGGCAGCTCCTCATGATCTGTAGGAGGGTTGAGCAGTTTTCTTATTATCGGCAATTACTTAACCTTTCATGAATCAACCATCCGATATCATTGTCGGATGCCAATTCAATGACGCTTTCAATCCCAAAGATTGTTCAAGCACTTCATCTCCAAGTCTACAAAGAAATCGGATCCCAGATTTGTCATGAGGATCGAAATTCCTCGAAAACCGATATCCCTTCGTAACACAATTTCTTCTATCCGATCTCGATGCCATGATGTTGATCAAATTCAGGCATAGGTCCAAAGAGATACTTTTTGATTTGTTGCTTCATTATCCTTATGACGGGGCTATTCGGGTAAACAAGCAAGGTTTGTAATGAAGGGATTATGAGAGACGGACACATGCTTGTCGGATCTCCTGTGTTCTTGTAACTTGTTTGGAGATTGGGTTGAGATGGGGATATTTGTGGTTCAGTTCATTTTCTTGTTGAGGGTGTTCGGTTTTCAGCAGTTCATTCGTTGGTTGAGTGGGAGATCGGGGTGATCCATTTGGTGAGGGTGAAGGTGAGAATGTTTTGTGAGGAGAGGGTGGTGGTGATGATTTTTTGAGGAGAGGGTGATGGTGATTTGGGTGGGCATGGGTGATCTTCGGAAGATCTTTGAGCGGAGGCAGAGAATCGGGATGGTGATTCGCCCTCATGGTGCTCCACTTCGTCCCTCGGCCTTTCTTTTCCTTCTTCTTCTTCGGGCAAAGTGTGCTCGGGACCGATCGCTATCCTCTCTCTCGATTCCAAGATCGGATCCTTCGTTCTTGAACCGGCCGAAAGGTAACCAGAGAAATCTTCGGAGGAGAAGTAACTCTCTTGAAGTTTTTTCCGAAGCATCTGGTTTTTGGCGGATCCTTCCCTCTTGAACCTCTTTTTTCGAATGGCCGTTCTCGCGCTTCAAGATGCGATATTTTTTCCTTTCCTTTCTTTTTTCTCCTTGGGTTTGGGCACATAAGAGTAGGATCCTCATCGATTCAGAGGCTCATCCCGCCTAATATGGCCTTGTGCTTTGCTTGATATATCTTCGCTCCATTCTCATTCCATTCATAATTCTTTGGCGCCTTATCCGACGATGAATGATTGAGATTTTGTGCATGAAAGAGCACTTGGAAGATAAGCACACTTCATTCCTCCGGGTCATTCGAACTTCCCGAAGTCTTTCCGCAGATCTTGCCTTGACCATACCTAACCAATCCATATCATAAGCCTTCTTGATGATTGCAAGCCATGACACCGATCTTATAAGAAGTGACAACATCAAGACTGTAAGTTGAGCACATAATCACTTTCCGAACGATCTCAAGGAGAAGCGCGATATTTTCTCTTGTGTAGGAGGCTTTGACATTCGTCAGATTCTCCTTGTTTCTTTGGTCTCAACAAATTCGACTTCAAGAAAGTTCTTCTCTCCTACATCATCGTGTAGGTCTCGGGTTGATGCTTCCTTGAGTTGGGACCGAAGATCCTCTGAAGATCTTCATTCGACACTGACTTCAATCCACCAACGTGAAGAAATCGTCAAGATAAATGTCCTCATCCCTCTCAGATTCATAGAAACTCTAGGGCTTCATGTGTGTGGACAATGTTCGATGTGTAGAAGCAATATCGCTCAAGTCCGACGCCGTTAATCACTCCAAAATTTCCAGTGATTCAGGATCTGAGGTGATTGAGAATACTACATACTTCTCATCAATGATATCTTTCTTCATTGATTAAAGTTGCGTAACTTTTTCCCTTGGCCCTGCAAGTGGGAACAAGATATGCCATTTTCAGATGATATGCAAATTGATGTTAGTTTGAGTAGATTATTTCAATAAATTCAGTCAAACCAGTAATCTTAGCATCAATTAAGCAAGTAAGCGTATAGATCACAGAAACATAGCATCACGACTTGTAGACCTAATAACTACTATGAATGAAATCATGCAGTAATTCAAAGGAAAATTTACCAGATATTGATTCGTAGGATTGAGAAATCGTGAAGGTAGAATCAATTTGATTTTGAAAATAACTTTCTGAAGATTTGAAATTTTTTGATCTTTTAAGAATTTTGAGAAGACGAAGTAGTGGAAAGAAGTTTTCTGAGAAAGATTTGGATTTATAGTATGCGAGGGAAAACTTTTTGCACAACTTTCCAAAGGTACTCAAGTATCCGTATTTTGAAATCAGTGGTTGAGATTAGTCGGCCAAAAAGTATTTTGATCGCACGGTTGAGAAAAGTAGTCTTCTCGTTTTTCGGACTCAAAAATTCGCAATAAAACGCATTAAATACATATTCCCATGTCCGCATTAAATGTTTTTAAAGAAGATCGTCACAAAGTTAAGAATAAAGAGTGAAAACCAATTTAAATAAATAATGCATATAAGATGTTCGGAAAGGGATAAATAAGAACGTGTCGATCGATTGATATTGTAATCAACCGATTACCATCGCGGATCCGATCCCAGACTTGTTGACCTTAACGATGGTATTTTAAGCATTTCCCAACAATATTCCACTCATCTGATCAGATTCCTGTTTGATCCACTTTGTTACTTATCTGATCCACTTATCTGATTCTCTTATCTGATCCTTCAGTCTTCTTCAATTCATGCCGCATTTCCTCTACACTTACGTCATACTCCCACCAAAACATTTACTTCGGGGAGTCAAAAAGTCGCCTCGATTCCCTAATCGGTGCGATTTGACATTCCGTAATAATGGTTTAGATACTCTGTGATTACTCACATCTTCAACTCATCCAACCATCGGCCACGTGTTCCTTACTCGTTGTCGATGCAAATTTCTCTTAAGGTCTTCTGAGAAAATAAATTTGCATTTATACCCCTAATTTTCTCCTATAAATTGGCCTAGGGTGTTAGGCAAACAACACAACATAAACCATTCATCTTTCTTAGCATATACTCCTGTTGGGATTATACTGAAAAGTATGCTTTTTACTTTGTATAATCGAAACTGAATTTTCAGACTTATTTACTGAAATAAATTGTTTATCACTGATGCTTTAAATATGATTGAATGTTATATATATTTACTGCATAACTGTTCAATAATTCATACGTGTTACACTGTAGTTAATTTAGTGATACCAGATCACAGAAGATTGGTGATCCTCAGAACTAAAAAAGTACGCCTATTCACGACCTAGATGGAAATGAACAACCATCGCGAAAGGTTGAGGTGTAAGGCTGTGGGATTGGTTTGTCTTGACCAAGAGATTACACTAGTGCATGGTGATTATTTGAATAGGACCTCATGGGAGGATAAATTCTTGAGCCGAACAAGGAAGAATTAGACCTCGGTGGTTAGTTGTTTTTAACCTTCGTCCTTAAATAGGATCGTGGGATTGGTAACTATTGCTTTGACTTATCATGGGAGTGAATAAGAGATTCAATACTTTTTTATCTTGGGCAATATTATTGGTCACATGTGATTGCTAAGATTTAATACGAAGAATGAATGTTCATCGCTTTGCTTGATTTGCCCTTGGGAGGTTCATAAGTTGTATCATACCAAATCTTGCAAGTGAAATTAGTTTAGGTATGGATAATAATGTTGAACCGTTCTCGACCAAGGACAAAAGATATTAATTATCGGAAAGCTATTTTGGTGGCTTGAATTAATTAATGGGCTAGATAATCTTAAACACGGGAAATAATGACCAGGGAGCCATATTGATGTATTATGGGTTAAGATGGATGGTGCAATATTAATTATGTAGTGGGATTAATTAATATTTATGGGCTTGAATTATATTGTGGCTCAATATTAGATATTCAAGATCGAATTAGAAGGTCCAATCTTAATTCTCCTAAAGGCCCACGAAGTAGCCCAACATATAGTCCAATAACCGAAAAGGTGATTAAAATAAAATAAATATTGTTGCTTATATTTCTAAAATTTTGAAAATTATGGATAAAAGAGGAGAAAGATTTTCTTTGAATTTTGTTATGGAATGAAGATATGTATTCTTGGAATACAAGATTATCTCATTAAATTCAAGAAATCTCCCACTTGGTTATTCATAGTGGAAATTTTTTGAAAATAGAGGGCAAGAAAGATTTTCTTGATTTTCTTGAAAAGATATTATGGAAGATATGTATTTCTTGAAATACAAGAATATCTCATAAATTCAAGAAGATCCAAATCTTGGATTCTTGCACATCGTATTTTTCGAAAATAACACCATAATAGAGGAGGTGGGATTTTTGTGGAATATTTTAATTATGGGAAAAAGAATATAAAGGGATATATTCAAGATTTCTTGGACCAAGAAAAGTCTTTTCCCACATTGAAATATCACTAAAATTTCGACCACCCTCCCTCTTATAAATAGGGATGATCTGGTTCATTCCCAAGTACAATTCCATGTCTTTCGAAATATTAGCAAATCCACATAAGTGGTGCAACAAAGTTTATTTTTTCCTTTTGTTAATTGTTCATGAAAGTATCCTTCCACCGGATTGTCGAGCAAGGGCTAAGGGAATACTTGGAAAGTCCTTTTGGTTAGTCCGTCCGACCAAAGCCACTTTGCCATCCCGAGAAAATGCGTTCACGTAAACCCGTAGATTCCGCGATCTCGTAGGTTTTACGTGGCTTTTTTTATATGCATGATATGTTGTTGCAATTATTATTTGAATTAATATAGGATTAATTCATGCTAGTAATAATTAATGAATTAAATTTGTATTTAAATATTCGAATATATATGTGCAACTCATTCCCTTAACTTCGATATCGAGATTTGCTTTGAACTCAATTTTTTTAAATTGTAATTTAATTCGTGGACATTAAATTTGAAATTGGATAGTAGAATTTTAGATCATTTTGCGGTATCCAATGTCATGGATTTTAATGTTTTATTTTGCATGCATATTATTTGTGTTCGATATAATATCGAATTAATCGGTCGTGTAATGTTTGAATATAATCATGCCGGTGGATGAGTTACTTTTTGTTTTCGTAATTTCGATTTTAACCTACCGAACAAACATAAAGAAGTCGGTATGTTCGAACTCAAATCTCTTCTTGGCGGCGATTTTAAAAAAGTCCAACCGAACAAAAAAGATTAATTTCGACGATTACGACGTTTGCTCAAGATCAATCTAGAAGATGAAGTTGAGTTCTTGCATGATCCAAAGAATCCAAAGACATGCTTTACCAATCCAAATTTGAGCTTTCACGATAAATGGAAGAAAAAAAAAAGAAAAAAAAGGGTTGGTCCAAAAAAAAGAATCCCTGAGAGATAGCTTTACAAAAATTGAGAGGTGAGGAATAGAAGAGTGTTCATCACGTATATGAAAAAAAACCCTAGAACTCATTCGTTTCAGATCGATTCATCTTCGTAAGATGATTCTCGTGTAAAGCTCATAATACTACATCGTTTGGTATGCCCCTGCCAAGAGTCATATATTGATAACCGGGTCAATAAATTCATCTTATTTATCGCTCATTTTGTATATGTTTTGTTTGTGAGTTGTAATTAAATTGCCACATAATATTCATCAACCGAAACGATTTGTAATTGCGCTAGAAGGAGGTAATTTTCGAATCCAGATCCAAAAAACCAACCCATACACAAACCCCCTCCGAGGCGTAAAAAAGAAATATAATGCCTCAATCTAGAACACCAACGGATTCGGAACAAATGACCATATACCGAAAAAAAGAGGCCCATGAATGAATCCTCATAAAGATCAGCAGGGGAAACTATTAATCTTGAGGATATAGCCATTGACGAAACTCTAGTAGAAAAGATTTAAAAAAAAAGAATCCGGTTAGAGGCTCAAACTGATGAAGAGCAACACTCACATAGAAATTAAAGCTAAAAAAGAAGCCGCAAAAGCGGACTAGTAAGAAAGCATGATATGTCGGATGTCCAATGTACCTCATCGTTTGAGGCTCTCCGCCAAAGACCGAATCGGTAATAATTATTTGATCCGAGAAAGAGACATCAAGACCATTCGAGATCTTCAAAAGCATCCCAATCCAACAAATATCGGCGGGAACAAAGTTGTCTATCCATCACCATTGGGTAGTCGACAAACTTGGAGAGGGGGGTAGCATGATCCACTTAGATCCTCATGATGGGAAACAACCCCATCTAAGTCATCAAATTGTCCTAAACGCAAAAAAAGCCATCGTGGAATTATGTTCGACCGCTGACTAAGAGCTACCCTCGAACGAAAGCATCGAGATTTTTGTTCGCCATTATCTCAGCCGATCATGGCGGTTAAGTGGAGAGAAAAAAGACCCGACCACCAATTCTATTTTTTCGTGAAGTCGGATCCATCCAAAGAAATTTTCAGACTTTTGTTTCTTCGAATTTGATCATTCCCCATGACTTTGGGTGATCGGGAGCACATAGGTGGTTTACCACTTTACCCATGAAGATCCATCACATCTTTCGCATGATGGGACGGCAATTTTTGTCCCATTTCTCGCCAATTAACGCCAAACAGAGGCAAAGAAACAAAGGTTGATTTTTCCCAATTAAAAGTAGGAGTGGACAGATCATACATAGAAAGATTTGATTGATGGAGCCCCAGCTTGAAGAGGATGCTAAGATCCTTCGGACACTTTAAATACGTAAATATGTGGAAGGCCGTGCATCAAGATCGTTTTAACTCAACCGAGTTTGCTAAAATTTATACATGCAAGATTTTGAGAAAACTTTGAGAGACGAGAGCCTGGCCTAGGAAATGAAAAAAAATGAATTTCTTCAATTCTCAAATAGCCAAGAAAAGTCTCCTCAAAACTATCTTTAATCAAATCAAAGATCGGAGATGTTGGACAAGCCAAGAATAATGGATTGACTCAAAAATAATTTAGCACATCAAGCATTTGACATTTGCTCGCCAACTTTGGAAGCTATAAGTTTGAAAATATCATTTTTTCGAAAAACAAAAATTCGGGAAGAATTTCAAGAAATCCAAATGATTTGAGAATATTTGTGGATGTTTAGCACCAATTTCCACAACATCCATCGAACATCAATGTATCATTCATTCCCACCTGAAAATCATTTTGCGGAAAAAAAGCGGGATTATAACTTCCTTTAATGGAAAGGTACGCCTCTTAAAATGCATGATCGCCCGGATGGAAAAACAAGTTGGGGATTTTTAATTGATTGAACCATGTAATCATACTATAATGGGTTTTGGGAATAAATATGATTAGGTTAGGAACTTTGAATACATTAGGCGAACTAGAATGTTAGATTTTGTAATAAACGATGTTAGATCAATTTATAACGGGTTTCTTAGTTTATTCAATTTGATATTCAGATAGAGTGTAAAAGGAGATCAAAAAATTGTTTGCTATAAAGCGTATCGTTAATATGATGGAGCAAACCACGGAGATTGATAATGAGCAAATATCTCAAAAAGATCTTAAGCGAACATAAGTTCGACGAGCATAAATTCGAAAAACGAACATAAACCCGGAAACAACTAATTTCCCGATCTCCTGATAGATCAAATGAATATTGATCGAGCACAATAGGATTGAGAGCCTCGCAAGGTTTTTGAACCAATGGAGGTTGATGATGAGAAAATCCGATTCAAGATTTGAGCAATTGAACCAATCAAGATTTGAAAGTTAGAAGTGTTTTGATCTTTAAATAATTACTTTTCTTCAAGCAAATTTGAATGTGTTACATGGTCACGAGGACATGGTTGGAATAGATCCGAACATTCAATCTTGATCCAATACAAGCTCAGGTTGTCCAAAACGTGAGAAAATTTGAGAGGAAAAAAATACGCCAACTTCAACCGATCAGAGAGGTAAAATGCCCAAGATATTGCGAACCACATGCTGATTAGGGTGAAACCAAATGGATCTTGAGATGTATCGATTTCAACGATTTGAATAAGGCATGTCCAAAAGATAATTTTGATGCGCCACATTGATTATTTGGTTGATAACACGGGCCATGAACTCATGACATTTATGGATCGTTTTTTGGTTATCACCAAAAATGATCCGGACGATCAAAAGAATAAGATTCCGCAACCGAAAAGAATATTCCCGGATTAAAGAATTATCAACGTTTTGAACAAGATGTTCGAAGCCGAACACATTACCGAACAATCGAGGGTATATATCGATGATATTGTGGTAAGAAGCGAACATAAGGAAGACCACATTGACAAACGATTGATATATTGAGGAAGTATAATATGAAGTTAAATGTTTTTGGGATTCATTCAGAAAATTTTTCGGACATATGGTTATTCACCCGGGGGATTGATGCAAACCCATCAAAGATTCAAGCAATTTCGATATGCAAGCCCCCGTAAATGTGAAAAGGTCCAAAATCCGGACGATCCGGTTTATATCACGAAATGGGACAAATGTAAACCTTTCTTTTGATGCATTAAAGAAGGGAAATTTCATGGACCGAAAGCATTAATGCATTTGAATCATTAAAGCAATACTTTGCATATAAGAGACACTTTCCTATCCTGCGCGAACAACTCTATATTCCACCCAATCGATTGCTTCGATTCCCGTAAGAGACATCACATTTACCCATTTATTATGTTCCAGTGCTTTTTAAACTCCGAGATATTCGATCCATATTATCCGAAAATTGTCATTTTTTCGATCCTTGAGGTATAATCACCGCGTTTCCAAATATCCACCGACCGATTTTATATTATCAAATGGGCGGTGGATTTGCCATACTTTCATAACCAAAATGTTACGGCCGATTTCATGGTTGAGTCGATATTTATTCGATCAAATGTTGGATGGATCATCAACAAGTTCAAGAGCCTAACACATCTTCAAAGATAAACGACATAAATAAACCATTCGATTTGATTTTCCAATTACAAATAACCAAAGTTAATATGGCTTAAGATTTGGACTACGGATAAATGACAATGGGAATTTCCATGATCTATCGGCCACTTTTATTTTAGATAATATGAACAAAAGAGTTGCTCGAGCAAATTACCACGAGGTTGACTTCTCGAGCGAACAAAATAAATTCGTGTGCTTTTCAATAACGAAGTTATTTATGCGCGGGACGAAAATAAAACAAGCTACTGCCTCTGGGGATACCGCTTTCGATATACTATTATAGGCAGTATTTGTACAAAATCACAACCAAAAGTGTGTTTAGCGGTACTACGCGAACAAATCCATGATGGAAAGGCGGAAATCATACGTTTGGCTCGCCTTGGCACATAAAATAATGTTATTATTGGCCAACCCTTAGAAAGGATTCGCTTGCAGATATGCATATGTTTCGCATGTACTTATTTAGCCCACCAAGAATTAAATCGGTTTATATCCATGCCATTTGCTAAATGATCGATTGAACCGCCCATTTATGATCGGGAGTTAGATATGTTATGATTATTATTTAAATGGGCGTAATGAGGCAATTGTTAAAATAACAAAGGATGTGGAACTTTGTTTGGAAAAAACATCATTTATCGATTTGGGCTTCCCCAATCATTCGTCAGGATAATTTGGAAGTGAATTTAGAAAAAATTGTGATTTCATTTTGGGGATAAAAAAGATTACTTTAACTTGTATTATCCCAAATGGTCAAGTCGAAGCCGTTAATAAAATTAAATACCTACAAGGCTAGACTTGATAATTCCAAGGAGGATTCAAGCAACAAATATTATGGGAACGAACAACTTTGAACATCAACTGCAGAGACCCTTTTTGCTTTAGCATTTAAAAGGAGGTTTATTGACCATACAAAGTTCCAAGTCATCGAACAATGAATTTTTGGAGAGCATATTAATGACAAATTAATTCAGGACTGTTGGAAGAAGGAATAAAGATTTCAAAAATGTTATGTACAAAAAGAGATCGGAGAAGTTTTATAATTCCAAAGTCCGAATCACTAGTGTTGTGTTCATGTGGGGATGGTTTTTTTGTTGGTCGAGCATGGGAAGGTCCTTTCAGAGTCACTTAACGTTTACTCAAACCATATGACTTGGAGGACACGAATGGAGTCCCATTGTCTTACTCGGTGGAACGCGTCAAATTTGAAAAAAATATTATCAATAAAAGCATATTGTTGACCGAACACAATCAACCATTGATTCAAAGCGAGTAAGATGATTATAAAAGAAAGAATATATTATTTTGATACTTATCTTCAAGAAAAATCTTTTAAAGACTATTCATCACAAAGAAGACATGTCACAACGAGTTGTCAATAGAAATTAGGCGAGTTGTATTGACCCATGCGAGGATAAGTTAATTTTTTTGGGGAGGTTATGTCAAAAGGAGAGCAAAAAGAGTATATGCCCAAGACTAGGTTGGGGGTTCTATAAATAGGGGCATACTTATACTTAAGAAAAAAGAAAAAGAAAGAAAGAAGATGGGAAAAATAATGCGATTCTGTTGAGGAAGGCGGTTTAGTATTACGTAGAAAGAATTTTATTGAATTGAAGATAATCCGATATTAATTCTCCTAAAAATAAATTAATGGGCTAAATAATCAAAGCAGAACGCCAAATTAACCACAATCCGGGAGGACCTTGAGCATGTTACAAAGAAAGAAAAAATTTTGATTAAATTAAAATAAAGGTGTCTACTCAAGGCGAGTTAAAATTATAGTTGTGTATAGATAGGTCAATATTTAATAGAATACAAAGTGTTGCAAAAAGAATGGCTTCAAAAGATTTTCTGAAAAGATTTTCTTTGAATTTAATTACAAGAAAAATGAGTAAATGATTAATATGTATTTGGATCACGCACTTGAATTATAACCCATTAAGACGCGGGCTCAATCAAATTAGATATTCAAGATCCGAAAGTAACAAAGAAAGTCCAATAAATATTAATTCTCCTAAATTTCCCCCGACAAAGAAGAAATATCAGCCCAAAAGATATATAGTCCAATTTTTTGACAAAATTAAAAAATAAAATTAAGATATTTTTCGGATTTGATTTTATGGAATTTGTTATTTTGATCGGCAAAGATAAATCAAAGAGAAAAGATCAAGATTGGATATTGTTGAAGATGGTTATTTTGGAATAACACCAAAAGATTATCAGAATTAAATTCAAGAAATTCCCACTTGGTTATTCCAAGTTTGTTTGATATTTTGATCAACTGCTTTTAAAATTTTGAAAATAAGGTAAAAAGATTTTCTTGAAAAAGATATTTGGAAGATATGTATTTCTTTGAAATACAAGAATATCTCATAAATTCCCACAAGATCCAAATTAAGATTCTTCATAAAAAGAAAATAACACCATAATAACCCTCTTGGGATTTTTGGAATATGAATGATTTAATCATTGGGAAAGAAAAAGAATCCCCACCCTTGGTCTTTTTCGTTGGTGGATACAAGGGATATATTCAAGATTTCTTGACGAATTTGAAGAAGTTCCTTTTTCCCAAATGAAATATCACTAAAATTTCGACCACAAAAACAAAAGATAATCTTATAAAGAAGAGGGATGATGTTCAAAATTATTCATTCCCAAGCCAAATGAAATTCCATCTTTCGGAAATATTAAAAGCAAATGAAGAATAAAATAACTTGATGGTGACACCAAGTCGGTGGGGAACAGCAGTTTATTTTTTCCACTAATTTTGTTTAATTGATAATTTTGCACTTCCTTGCATAAACAACCACCCATGTTGACGATTGTAACCGAGCAAGTTCAGTCGAGCGAAGGATAATACTTGTTTCATTTTTGTTAACAACGTAAAAAACTCATGACCATATGCCATCCATTCGGTTTAGTTGTGTAATGGAGATATTCCAAATGTTGTAATTGGGGATGGAGAGGAAATCAAATTTCCATGGTGTCCAAATTCACGGCAACAAACCCCGGGGGGTTAGATCGCTTCATCGGGGTGCCTTAAAAAGACATCCTTAGGGGTTTTAAATTTAATGATCAATTATTATATTTTTGTAATATGAGGTTGTTGCAAGTAAAAATTATTTGAATCGCTATATGTTATAATATCATCTACACCTATGTTGGATTCGACTAAATTTGTAATGCTAAAAATTAATGAATTAAATTACATATTTAAATATTCTAATTTGAATTTCAATATAGAATTATAATCTAATCGTCCGCCAGAACTCATTCATTAAAAACCCCATTCGAAAGTGAAAGAACGTAAAAGGTTGCGAAATTAAATCCGACCGAGGCATTTGCGATTTTTTAATTCTTGAACTATAATTTAATTAAGCAAAAGAAGGCCATGATTATAAACCATGGGAAAATGATTTTCTTGGGAATCAGGAAACTTTTGTTGGATCCAATTAAGATTTAAATAGACACGGATTTTAATGAATTGAAGCGATGCAAACATTGCCCAATCATTTTATATAACCGGCCCAATGTAGAATTATTTTTTAATTATTGTTGTGTTCGATTTTTCGAATTAATTGACATGTAATGTTTGAATATAATCATGGTTGGATGAGTTACTTTTTTTCGCCAAACGATCGAAATTGCTCGAAAACAAAATAACCTGGTCAAGTTATGTTAGAACTCAAATCTCTCAAGAACTGTCTAAAAGCGACGAGAATGTAAAGTCCAACCGAACAAAAGATTAATTTCGACGATTAACGACGTTTGCTCAAGATCAATCTAGAAGATGAAGTCAAACGTGGCAACACCAACGGAGTTCTTGCATGATCCAAAGAATCCAGCACATGCTTTACCAATTTTTTCATGTATAAATGGATAAAAAAAAGAAAAAAAAGTTAAGAAAAGGGTTGGTCTGAAAAAAAAAAGAATCCTCAGAGATATAGCCTACAAAAATCCCTCGAGAGGTGAGGAATAGAAAAATCAGAGTGTTCATCCACATATATGAAAAACCCTAGAACTCATTCGTTAACTCAGACGATTCATCTTCGTAAGATGTATCAAGAATCGACGTGTAAAGCCTCATAATACTACATCCCGGCTTGGTATGCCCTCAAGAGAGTCATATATTTAACCGGGTCAACAAATTCATCTTATTTCTTTGTTCATTTTACACATATATGTTTTGTTTGTGAGTTGTAATTAAATTAGCCACGACGTTTAAACCGTGGTTTTTTAATTCAAACTTGATTCGGATTTGTCAAAAAGAGTGGGATTTGGATTTGATCACGTATTGACTTCCTTCAGGTTTATTTATTTTTGTAAATAAATTGTAACCATGGAACGAAGAGACGAAGAATTAAAGCGATTAAAACTGTAACCTGCCGCACGCACGGGCGCGATAATTCGACGGGCGTAATCCGTGCCTTAAAGCCTATGGACTATTTGGAGATGAGCACACGCGATACGCTCTTCGATAGTAGTTCATTATGGGCGAAAGCAAGGCTGGTGCAAAATTACGCCTTTCGCCGAGAATCAATAGGATAAGCGAATCACGCTGAGGTTGCTGGGTCAAACGGCTTGATGAAGGCAGGTATAATGGGGCCGAGGACGAAGTATTTTTTCGAGACAAATGAGCTGGAGAAATTCGAGACGTGTTTTTCAAGATCAAGCCAAGAAAAAATCAAACCATGACAATTGGATAATTTGTGCCCAATATGTTTATTTTTCTGCTTTTGCTTGATTTAATTTTGTGTTATCTTATGCTTTATTTAATTTGTTTAAATGTGTTTGCACGAGGGTTGCCAAATGGAAAAATCTCAACTTCAAAATTACTAAGTATGTTTAAATAATTAATTGACAATTTTATTAGGATAATAAAATTGAATTAATTTTGACCTCCATGATTTATTTATTTGTGAATTCTTTTGGAGAAAATTCCCATGACTGACGGTCAAAAAGATAGGTTTCACATGAATGAATTCCAAACGGATGATTGTGGGTTATTTCTTAAGCATTTATGACCCCCCACCGAGGCTCGATCAAAGCTTAAATAGTAATCCTATATTTAATCATGGTTATTACTTAGGTATAAAATTGATATGCATATATTCCTCAAGTCCCTGTCAATTTTTATATTGGTCAAGTTGGAGCCAACTATTAATCTGGATATTAAAGGTTTGTAATCGTTTTTTTGTTTGTAATCGCTTGAATGTGTTTAAATAATGACCCACCCCACGTGGCTTATTTAAGTTGTTTTGAGATGTTGGTTGATGCATGTACATATTTTTTCGAGATTTTAATATGATGCATGTGATCGAACCTTGTGATATACTTGTGTTATTGCATATAGTTGTTTATTTCAGTTTAGCATGTCGTTACCTTTTAATCCACTGTTATTATACTTAAAAACAATACAATATGTATGGAAACTATATTGATTGGAAAATTATAATTGTCCTAACTGCACAAAAGCACAAGTGGATTTTTGACACACAAAAATCAGATGAGCCAACCGACGAGTCAAAAAAACGCCGGGACTCGTCGGATCACCATGGAGAGATGTCGTCATTTGAAATGGTGGAGGAAAACCCGTAAGGGATTACGTCCTCAAAATAGATGGCCCATCTGAACAAACTTGAGATTCTGAGGGCCAGATTATGATCTAGAGACTCGGATGAATTTGGTACTTCACTCTCGCCCAAAAAGTTTTTGAGCATTTTGGCCTCGCTAGCTAATTTGTTGCAAGCTTTTGGTCTCGGTAGAAATGATGAAGAGGCACCAAACTCAAGCTTTGATTTGCAAGTGGTCCGTCTTCATTTTCTAGGCCAAAGGTAGGCAAGATAAAGAAGAGGACCAAAGGCCATAAGCAATAAAACTCAATGTTCAAGGGGCAATGGTAAGATGAGGAATGCTTGTTGTGTCAAGGAAAATCCAAAGAGGAAGTGCTTAAGGCTGCGTTGTGAGAGAGGACAATGGAGGTCTTTTTCGTTCAACCCCAAAAGGGACTCGAAAGAAAGGTAATTCTCACACACTAGTTGTTGAAACTTGTTTAGCGGCGTATACTTCTCATTCGTGGGTGGTTGATATGAGATCCACTAATCATGTTGGCTTCACGGGTTCTAAATGATCCGGCAACGTAGTGAGAATGAGATCCTCATCACACTGGGCAACGTTACGAAAGTAGAAGACATTGCAATGCTACGTAAGTGGCAGATATTGCAATGCTACGGTAGTAACGATTATTGCAATACTACGTAGTAGAGACATTGCAATGCTACATGAGTAGCGATTAAAGCGATGGGGAAAAGTGCATCTATCTTTTGAAGATAAAGTTTTTTTGAGATTATCTTTATGTTCCCAGTTTTAGAAAGAATTCACTTCCAGTTTCTAAAATTCGATTAAAGGACACTAAGTTTCTTCTAATAAGAATGACATCATTTTTGAAATGATGAGTGTATCTGTTACGGGACATTGATGGAAAATCTCTATACAATTAACTGTGCACACCACTCACGAAATGTATCCTATAACACATCAACTGTTTCCGAGAAAAGAAAACGTTCATCAGACGTGAACGAGACACTTCTTTGGCATCTAAGATTACGTCATATAAATCCAAAGAGGATCCAAAGGTTGGTGAAAGATGGTTCACTGGAGCGTCTCCAAGTTGAATCGATTCCAACCTGGCGAATCATGTTTGGAGGGTAATATGCCAAGAGGGCATTTGGAGCCAAGGGGAATAGGGCCAAAGAAGTGTTAGAGATCGCGTTTACGGATGTCGTAGTTCAATGTCAACCAAAGCAAGAGGAGGTTATGAGTAATTTTATTGATGATTACTCAAGGTACATTTTCCTTATGAAGCATGAATCTGAGACCTTTGAGAAATTCTAAAGAATTTAAGGCTCAAGCAGAGAATCATATGGAAAAAACGTATCAAGTCTCTACGATCGATCGTGGAGGCGAAAGTACCTCGGCGATGAGATTTTTTGAACTACTTATCTCGATGAAGGATTGTATCCCACCATCAAGACCCGAACCCCTCCACAAAACGGGTTTTCTGAGAGCGAAGTAATGTAATTCTTTTTGAAATGGTTAGATCAATGATGAGTTATACGGATCTTCCAAAGTCGTTCGGGGTCATGCCTTGAAAACAAATGACTTACATTTTGAACTTGGTCTTATTCAATTCGGTTTCTTAACTCAAGAATTGTGGACCCAATGAAGTTTAGTATGAGACACATGAGAACTTTGGGGTGTCCGCCCACGTGTTGGACAAGGAAACCGATAAATTGGATCCTCGATCAAAATTAAAAATTTCGTTTTTGTAGGATACCCCAAGGAACAAAATGGTGAATGTTTTATAGTTAGAAGATCAAAAAGGTGGACATCCGCACTCCACTTTAGATTTTGGAAGAAAACTATAGAACCAAAAGAAAACCCAGTGAGATTACCTTAAATGAGCTTAGAGGGCAAACCTCGATTGCCAATCGTATTTAGATGATATACCAAACGATACGTTTTCTGGCAACCGAGCCTTGTCGTAGTGGGAGGGTTGTTTGATGACCGAGAGATTCATGGGAATAGGAGAGTCCTCGGACTTGATTCCCGAATCGCACCCATGGACATATATTGAGGCACTCCAAGATAAGGATCAGATTCTTGCAAAACAAAGAATGAAAAGCGAAATGGGTTCTATGTTTCATAATAGAGTGTGGGAGCTAGTCGAACCACTTAATGGGGTCAAACCCATTGGATGCAAGTGGGTATATAAGAGGAAAAAGAGGAGGGACTGGGCGTGAAGGTTAAAACTTTAAAAGCAAGACTAGTGGCAAAAGGTTATACTCGAAAAAAGAAGGATCGATTATGAGGAAACTTTTTTACCGTAGTAGCCATGCTTATGTCCATCTGTATTCTCTTATCGATTGTCGCAAGATTTCGACTTTGAACTGGCAAATGGATGTCAAGACAAGCTTTTCATTAACGGAAGTCTTGATGAAGAGATCTATATGCAACAACCCCAAGGTTTCATTGAAACAGGGCCAAGAACATCTTGTTTGTAAGCTCAAGAAGTCCATTTACGGACTCAAAACAGCATCCGAGCTTGGAACCAATGTTTTGATCATGTTATAAAGTTTTATGGGTTTGATCAAAATGATTTTGAAAGTTGTGTGTATAAAAGCATGTCGGGACTGCATTGGTATTCTTAGTATTGTACGTAGATAACATTGTGATCATCGGGAACGATGTGAAGGTGTGATCAGACGTAAGGGCATGTTTTTCAAAACAGTTTGATATGAAAGACTTAGCGAAAAAGGACAAATCCTTGGGATCAAGATCACTAGAGATCGCAAGATAAGGATGATCGGGTTATCGCAAGTTTCATACATAGACACTGTCTTGAAATGCTTCAGCATGCAAGATTCCAAGAAAGGATTCGTACCTTTCAGACTTGGAATCCATCTATCCAAGAAAATGTTCCCTAAGACGAAAAGGAGATAGATGACATGAAAGGTATTCCAGGCTAACCCGGTTGTCGGAAACCTTATGTATGCATTGCTGTGTACGAGACTGGATATCTGCTTTTGTCGTAGGCATGGTAGCAAGATATCAAAGTAACCCAGGGAAAGCGCATTGATGACGATTAAAAACATTCGAAGTGTCTTAAAAGAACTCCGGGATAGAATGTTGATTTATCGATCGGATACTCCAATCCCCCACAATTTTACGGACTCGGATTTCCAATTAGATATAGATTCGAAATTATCCGCCTCGGTTAGTGTGTTTCCATTTGGGAAGTGTAGCCATCAAATGGACGAGTGTGAAGCGAAATGCATCAACGACTCAACCATGGGACTCGGGTAAGTAGGCGTTTTGTGAAGCGGTGAAAGAACCGATTGGGCTCTAGATCTTCTTAGTGGACTTGGATGGTGTTCAAATTTGTCAGCAATATCTGCTAGGGCGGGTTGCAAATTCAAGAGAACCAAGAGTCCACGAAAGTCAAACAAACACATTAAAGGAAAAGACATCTTATACGAGAAATCGTTAAGAGGAGATATAGATATGGCAAAGATAGCGTCGAGGACAACCCAGCGAGATCCATTCACAAAGTGTCCGCCTCTGAATACATTCGAGAGACATGTGAGTGGAATGGGTGTCAAGACCAGACGCTAACTGGGCTTTGAGTATAAGTGGGAGAAATTATTAGGTTCGTGTAGGTGACATTAGATGTCGCGGACTACTCGAGCCGTGTTGTAGTATACTTAAAGCAGACTTTGAGTATAAGTGGGAGATTGTTGGGATTATCTTTGAAAAGTATGCTTTTTACTTTTGTATAATCGAAACCGAATTTTCGGACTTTTTTTTTCAAATAAATTGTTTATCACCGATGCTTTAAATATGATTGAATGTTATATATATTTACTGCATAACTGTTCAATAATTTGTACGTGTTACACTGTAGTTAATTTAGTGATACCAGATCACAGAAGATTAAATTAACGATCTTTTGTAACTAAAAAAGTACGTCATTCACGACCTAGATGGAAATGAACAACCATCGCGAAAGGTTGAGGTGTAAAGGCTCGATTGGTTTGTCTTGACCAAGAGATTACACTAGTGCATGGTCGATCTTATTTGAATAGGACCTACTGAGGAGGATAAATTCTTGACCCGAACAAGGAAGAATTAGACCTCGATGGTTCGTTGTTTCTTAACCTTTCGTCCCTTAAATAGGATCACGTGGGATTGGTAACTATTGCTTTGACTTATCATGGGTAGCGAATCAGATAGATTCAATACTTTTTATCTTGGGCAATATTATTGGTCACATGTGATTGCTAAGATTTAATACGAAGAATAGTGTGAAGTACTTTGCTTGATTTGCCCTTGGGAAGTTCATAAGTTTTATCATACCAAATCTTGCAAGTGGAATTAGTTTTAGGTATGGATAATAATGTTGAACCGTTCCTCGACCAAGGACAAAAGATATTAATTAACGGAAAGCTATTTTCAATGGCTTGAATTAATTAATGGGCTAGATAATCTTAAACACGGAAATAATGACCGGGAGCCATATTGTTGTAATATGGGTTAAGATGGATGGTGCAATATTAATTTTGTAGTGGGATTAATTAATATTTATGGGCTTGAATTATATTGTGGCTCAATATTAGATATTCAAGATCCGTTAGAAGGTCCAATCTTAATTCTCTAAAAGCCCCCCGAGTAGCCCAACATATAGTCAATAACCGAAAAGGTGATTAAAATAAAATAAATATTGTTGCTTATATTTCTCTAAATTTTCAAAAATTATGGATAAAAAGAGGAGAAAGATTTTCTTTGAATTTTGTTATGGAATGAAGATATGTATTCTTGGAATACAAGATTATCTCATTAAATTCAAGAAATCTCCCACTTGGTTATTCATAGTGATATTTCGAAATTTTTGAAAATAGAGGGCAAGAAAGATTTTCTTGAAAAGATATTATGGAAGATATGTATTTCTTGAAATACAAGAATATCTCATAAATTCAAGAAGATCCAAATCTTGGATTCTTGCACACTGTATTTTTCGAAAATAACACCATAATAGAGGAGGTGGGATTTTTGTGGAATATTTTAATTATGGGAAAAAGAATATAAGAGATATATTCAAGATTTCTTGGTGACCAAGAAAAGTCTTTTCCCACATTGAAATATCACTAAAATTTCGACCACCCTCCCTCTTATAAATAGGGGATGATTAGTTCATTCCCAAGTACAATTCCATGTCCGGAAATATTAGCAAATCCACATGTTGGTGCAACAAAGTTTATTTTTTTCCTTTTTGTTAATTGTTCATGAAAGTATCCTTCCACCGGATTGTCGAAAGCAAGGGCTAAGGAATACTTGGAAAGTCCTTTTGGTTAGTCCGTCCGACCAAAGCCAACCGCCATCCAGAGAGGTACGTTCACGTAAACCCGTAGATTCCGTGTGTGTAGGTTTTACGTGCTTTTTTTATATGCATGATATGTTGTTGCAATTATTATTTGAATTAATATAGGATTAATTCATGCTAGTAATAATTAATGAATTAAATTTATATTTAAATATTCACCCCGAATAGATCTGTGCAACTCATTCCCCAACAACTCCATGCTTTCCGATGAATCCCTTATCTCCGGTGAAACTCCAACCCTTTTCCAATGATTTCAGCTTCTCAAATCAACCCTGTGTGTTCCTTCACACTACTTTTGTCGTCATCGAAGATTACACATACAATCAATGCAAAGCTTCTTTACCACCGTGGAGGCGGATCTGCTATAGCAAATGAGAAGGCACTTCTCCTAACCGTATGCACCTTGTGTGCCTATCGAGATGACGGAATAAGCATCAACAGACTCAGTCTGAAATAAAATATGGGTTTGGTATACGATCTTGATCAGACAATAGCTGATCTTCGTATATCAAACTCAATTTTTGCATGCGACACTAGTGGCCTTATGGTCTTTGTGACCAAACCTGTGGCACTGTGTCCCATTTAACAGCTGGAGAGCCCATTGATTTTAGGTCTAGGGGCTCCTGGCTTAGACATCCTTCAAGGCCTCTCTCATTTCCTCAATTCAAGCTCGAGGGTGGCTCGGGGATTCTAAAGTCTCTCACGCCCCTTTTAGGGTCGGGGGATAATGAGAGCATCAAGCTCTAAAATCTCTCTCTCCCTTTCCCTACCTTGGGTTAGGCTTAGGGTTTATGGTTTATGGTTTATGTAATGACCTCCGGGTCTTCTTGTACTTGTAGCTTGTAATGTAAATCTGACCTCCGGGTCCTTATCAATGAAAAGTTTTGTTATTTCATTGTTGTGTTGCCTCTTCTGACTTATGCGATTTGTAGCTTTAAACTTGTACGACTTGCTTGTTGACCGTAGCTTAATCGACTTATAAAGTATAACCTTCCAATCGATCGGTTCCCCTTGTCGATATATCTTGAATCGATCTGCTTTGTCCGATCTTGGATCAATACACTTGTCTGATTTTCTGATCGGCTCCTCCTCTGATCTTCAGATTGGCTCCTCGTCTGATCTTCAGATTGGCTCCTCGTCTGATCTTCTGATCAGTTGAGATTCCTAACTCAACTGATTCCTCTTAACCTGGTTAGTCTTTTAACCAACTGGTTCTGGAGACCAGTCCACTTAACATTTCTGGTGCACTTTCTCAGAGATCCAGAAGCCCTAGCTCGTTGCACAATTCTCTGAATATGATCTCAGCTAGCGGCTTAATTAAGATATCAGCTTTCTGCTTATCAGTATGGATCTTTTCCATTATGATATTCTTCTTTTCAACATGATCTACGATAAAATGGTGTTCCGACATCCACATGCTTGCATCTTGTATGTAGAACAGGATCGAAAGTGATTGCAATAGCACTATTATCACGAGAATATAGGCGTTCTTAGCTACGATGTTGTAATCCCTTAGCTCACGACTTAGCGAGTAGTAGTTGGGAACAACGAACTTCCCCGCAACCATACATTCGCTTTCAAAGTAGATGTCGCCGAATTGATGTCTTCTTGAAAACCAAGAGATCGGTTTATTATTTTTTTAAACCGACATGTACCGAGGTTGACTTTTTTCGATTCTCGCAACCTCCGTGAATCGAATTAATCGGAATACCCACTAAGCTCTAGATTATCATCGATGGGTAAAATAAACCAAGGTTTATTGTCCCTTCAGATACTTTAAGAATCCGCTTTTTAGCTTCAGGTGGCTTTGCATTAGATTTGCACGAAATCGCGCACATACACCCATCGCAAAGGTGATGTCTGTCTCATCGATCGGTATAGTAGAGATCCAATGATAGCCCTATATTCTTTCTCGATTATTTTTTCGACCGGCCCTCATCCGGATCCATCTTGAACCTTGGCCATCATGGGAATTATGGCTTCTTTACGTTGTTGAACTCCAAACTTGGCCAATAAATTCCTTTGTTTCGGGCCAGCAGATGAATATCCCTTATGTACTCGCCTTGACCAGTAAACCCGTAAATAATTCATCGACCCATCATGGACATCTCGAACTTCCTCAGATCAACTTGGTGAACTTCTCACATAACTTCTTGTTGGGAGATCCGAAGATGATGTCGCCCACGAATCTGAACCATAAAATATCTTCTATCTTCTATTATGAATAAGGTTAGGTCCACTATTCCTTTAGTGAATCCATTCGTCTATCAAGAATCGGAGAGAGTGTATCATACCAAGCTCGAGGAGTTTGTTTTGAACCATAAAGAGCTTTCCTTAAAGCGGTACACTTGGTTATTTTTTTCAAAGCACGGAGGTTGTTCAACATAAACTTCCTCCGCTAGTACCCCGTTTAAGAATGCACTCTATACATCCATCGATACAACAATGAACCCTGTGGGCAAAGATATGCCGAAATAGCCGAATGACTTCTCTAAAGCGATCGGGTGCAAAGGTCTCATCATAATCAATTCCCGATTGTGAATACCCCCTTAGCAACAAGTCTTGCCTTATTCCCTGGTTATGACATTATTCTCATCTCTCTTGTTCTTGAATACCCACTTCGTGCCAATCACGTCTTGATGAGTTGGTTACGTCCACGGTTTCAAACTTGATTCCTCTCAAACTGTTCGATTCTTCTTGCATGGCTAGAATCCAACTTAAGGTCTTGTAGAGTTTCTTCTACTTGAGTTGGTTCCTTCAGGCGACGAGATAACAACAATACATGGCACTTTCACTGTCGATGTCTAGTTTTGACTCTATCGAGATGGGTCTCCGAATAATCGATTAGTTGGATGACCGGTAATCCGTGTCTTTCTTTTCCGATTTGCGTCTATTTGGAGAACATCATCCACTTCGATAGTAGTTCATTACTAGTGATTGGGAGTGGTGCAAAATTATGATCCACTTGATAAGAACATATCTCGGTGATGTTGGACTCATCATGTGCCGATGTACATTCAGTAGGAACTTCGGGAGTTTCCCCGAACCCGGATGGTTCGGGTTGATCTTTATCTCGGTATGCGAACTTCCTTCTTCCAGTTAGCGTACCTTTTAGGTCCGATTGACTGGTGAATCGGCAAGATCAAGTTTAGGATATACCTTTGTTAAGTGTTGATTCTTTCTCCTTGATACTTACCGATCCATTTTTGCGTGTCAAATGCAGGTTGATCCGGCATCGCTTGTTTCGAGGCGATTTTCTCTTGTTGGAAGATGTCTCATCAAAGACCACATGGGGTGTTTCTTCCACAACTAGGGTTACTTTTGTTGTAAACCCCCGAAGCTTTCTTTGGATGAGGAATATCCTAAGAATATACCCTCATCTGACTTAGCCTCAAAAGTCTTCAACTGACTTTTCCCATTTTTGTGTATGAAACACTTGCACCCAAAAACATGGAAGTATGAAACACGAGGTTTTCTGCCCTTCCATAGTTCATAGGGTGTTTTGTAGTGAGCCTTTGTCAGAGAACATCTGTTCTGAGTGTGGCATGCAGTGTTGATGGCTTCTTCCCAGAAACGTCTTGGTGTCGCGATGTTAAATTTAACATAGTCGAGCAACTTCTTTCCTTGAGTGTTCTGTTTCTCCGTTCTGCTACTCCATTTTGTTGTGGCGTTCTTGCAGCTGACGTCTCATGCTGTATACCAAACTTAGTGCAAAAATCAGTAATAAAAGAGTTCAGAAATTATGTACCTCGATCTGATCTGATTTTTACTATGCTGACACCCTTTTCGTTTTGTAGTTTCTTGAGCAGCTCGGGTATCTTTGTAGTTGTCTCGTTCTTCTTGTATAAGAATATAACCCAGATAAACTTGGAATAATCATCCACGATTAACAGAGTATATTTGCGTCCACCGAGACTGACTGATGTAACTGGTCCAAATAAGTCCATATAGAGCAGTTGCAATACTCTACTGGATCCTGGTCCAGGTATTCCATTGAATGAGGCTTTAACTTGTTTTCCCATCTGACATGCTGCACATGTCTGATCCTTTGAGAATACCTCATTCGGAAGTTCCTCAACTAAAGACATCCTAGTTATCTTGTTAAGAGTCTTAAAGTTCAGATGACTCATCCTTTTGTGCCAGAGTCAACTGCTACTCTTGGAACTCTTAACAATTAAGCATGCATTTCTTGGGCAACTGTTCCAATCTGCTGTGTAGATCGTGCCTTTCCTTGAACCAGTTAGCAAGATTTGTTGAGTAGCTCGAATCTTAATCGTACACTGATCGCTCGAGAACTCAACACTGAATCCGTTGTCGCAGAATTGTGATACTGATAGCAGGTTGTGCTTTAATCCTGCGACATACGAGACTCCAGTCACTTGTACATCATCATTCTCTAAGGTTCCGAATCCTTTGGTAAAACCAAAATTATCATCGCCGAAGAGTACACGTGGGCCTTCTTGTTCTTTGTAAGAGCTAAGGAGATGTTTACTTCCAGTCATGTGCCTTGAGCATCCACTATCGATGTACCAGATAGTTGCTTGTACACCTCCTTTGTTGGCCAAACCCACGCGGACCTGCAATCGAATCAGGTTTTAGGTACCCCTTTAGAATTGGGTCCTGAGGGGTTAGAGGTGGATTTAGGGATCCACACAAATAGGACACTTCTATGATAATCAGATAGATTAGAAGGCCTGATTTGTCTCCCATAAACATCAACATAATCATACGTCTCTTTATATGCTTTCTGATTTGTATGATTATTCGTGTGAACCTTGGGTGAATCAGAAGACTTGAGATTTTTCTTTACGTTTTGTCTTCTTTTAACCCAGTGGGGCTCAGGTGCAGCAGCCCTAGGTCTCTGGTTATAAGGGTAGGTACGACTGCTACCATTAAAAGATTCATATCTTCTTGGCATAGATGATCTTTGCAGTTTACCTATAGCTTGCTTGTTAGGCAGCTGACCTTGATTGGGTCTCAGATTAGATTTCCTTTTTACAGATTGTCTCTTCTGATACCTAATCTGCTGATCAAGTTGAGGTCTCTTCAGAAGAACTGGGTTCTTCTATTGATTCCTTGGCTGTTGCTTAATTAGTTGGGGTCCATTTCTGTTCCCTTTCTGATTAGGCACTTGCCTTACTTGCTCAGCAGGTCTCTTTCCCTTATCAGATACAAGTTTAGCTTTTTGTGTATCTTTGTCAGAGACTCGTTTGATTACACCCTTCTGAAGTGAATCAAACGGGGCTTTTGAGGATGTAGAAGGGTTCTCATACCCAATTCCCTTCTTGTTAGTTGGCGTTCGAAAATAGGTGTTCATATCCTGAACGGTTTTTGATGATTTAGTGAAAACCTCTATTTTCTTGCGCAAACTATCCTCAGTAGATTTTAGACTCTCATGTAGTCGGAAAAGCTCATCAAACTTAGCTTGTAGGATTTTGAAATCATCAGCTTGTTGTTTGTTATTTGCCAGCTGATCTTTAATCTGCTTCTCCTGATCATAAGATTTAACTTTCAGAACCTTCAGTTCTTCAGTTACCTTCTGAGCAGTTTCAGCTGATTTCAGTTCAGCTGCTTTACTGACAGCGTTCTCTTTAACAAGTTGATTATTTATGATCCTTAGCTTGTCGTTTTCAGCTTTCACTATTGTATAAATGTCTACTGCGTTAGAGAGATCATCAAGCAATTGCTCAGAGTAGAGTTGTAAGTCAATCTCTCCAGCAGGTGTGCTAATTATAGCAGGTGTGGAAATTGAAAAAGCAGAAGGTTTGGAGGTTACCACAGATTGGTCTTCCTCCCTGGCCATCAGACAGATTTCGTCATCTGAAGAGAATATCAGATCTTCATGGTCAAAGAAATCTTTAGCATTGCTTATCAGGCAGAAATCTTCTACAGATGAGTAGCCAGAATCCTCAGAAGGCAGATAGGAATCATCAATTCCTGTTGTGTCAGTAACCATGACTTTTCTGTCTCTGTAGCATTGCTCTCTTCTGTTCCGCTTCTCTTCTCTTTCTCTTGGAGTCAGGTCTGGACAGTCGGTGCTATAGTGACCTGGTTTTTCACAGTTGAAGCATGATCCTCGTTCCATGGAACTTCTTCTGCCAGGTGAGTCACTCCGTCTGTAGGATCTGTCAGGTGACTTTCCTTTCTGATTGTAATCTGGACTCCTTCTGTCAGATCTGTTGTCTCTTCTCTCATCTGACCGAACATATCTTTTCTTTTCTTCTCTGTGATCCATTCGGTCGTCAGATCTGGTCCTTTCTGGTGATCTGTCAGTTGGCCTCCTGTTTCTTCTGTCTTGATAATCCTTGTAGAATCTGCGATACTTACCGAGTTGAATGTTTGATCTTTTAAGTTTCTTGGTAAGCAGAGCGATCTGTTCAGCTTGGCTTATGATATTTCCAATAGGTTCAGTGGTCTTTGATCTGCTGCTGGTTGCTTTGAGTGCAACTGATTTTGATGTGGAGGTTGAGGCTTCAGCAGGTGACTCGTTTTCTTCTTCTTGCTCTCTTTCGATCAAATCGAACTCATGGGCTTTAAGGCTTAGGAACAAGCTGCTTGGTTTCATCTTGGCAATGTCTTGGCAATCCTTGATTACCGTGACTTTCATGTCCCATTTCTTGGTGAGAGATCTTAGGATCTTGTAATTTATGTCTTTGTCTGACATCTCTCGTCCAAGTTCTCGTAGCTTGTTTACTGACATGGTGATCCTCCCATTGAGCTCGTTGATGGTTTCATTTGGCAACATCTTGAGCTTCTCGAACTTCACCAGTTCAGCTTGTAATCTGCTGTCTTTGATCTGATCATTTCCTTCGCACATCTCAGCAAGCGTATCCCACATTTGTTTCGCTGTCTTGAGATACTTTATCTTCTCTTTGGTGATCTTATCCATCTTCTTCATGATTATATGCCTGGCTATTGTATCCAGTGTATACAGTTTTCTTTTTTCTGCATCCATCATGGCAGGGCTCTTTCGGGCGAGACTTCCAGGTGCAAAGTTTGGATCTCCTCCAACAGCTGGATTGTCGTGATATATAATGATGGGTCCTCGTTCGATGACTTCCATCATTCTGCCGCTTATTGACCTTAGATGGTTGCACATGTATATTGTCCAATCTGCATACTCATCAATTGAAAACTTAGACAAATCATGATACATACCAGAGGTATTATCCATGCTGAGTGTGATTTTGAAAAACGAATGAGTTTTAAAAAAATTGTTTTTCAAGATCTGTTCAAATGACCACAAGGATTCTTTCTCAAGAATCGATGATACTCAAAGACAGTGGTCTGTAGAACCACTGCTCTGATACCACTTGTAGGTCTCGAACGGGTTTTGTGAGGGCAAAAGTCTAGAGGGGAGGGGTGAATAGACTTCTGAAAACTTTTCGTGCAGATCAGGTGTGATTGCAGTTTGCCTGATCAGAGTGCAAGTGAATCAGTTTTGACTGATTTTCAATCTTACTGAGTACCTGAGGGCAGATCAATTTGAGATCTGTCAGTTTAACTGATAGTGCGGAAGCTTGTTAATACCCGTGTGAAAAATCAGTTTTATCAAATCAGATTCTCAAGTCAATTTTCAATCGGCTGACTAAGGTGTCAACTTGATCAGATCAGTTGCTTGGTGCAGACTGATGTTAACTTAGAATATGTATGCAATTTTAAAGCTCAGTTGTGTGTAATAGTGTAAAGCAATAAAGAGCAAGTAAATGCACACAAGATTTTATAGTGGTTCAGACGAAACCCGTCTTACGTCCACTCTTCCCTTAACACAGGGGCAACTTAACCAACTTAACCGACTTAACCGACTTAACCGACTGGACTTAGTTTAATGTGTTAGTCCAACACTCAACAGATGTTTATCGAGTTCACACTCAACCGATCCCAGAAATCAGAAACTGGAATCCCTAGTCTGAAATCTTGCAAAAACAAACTTAACCTAACTTTGAGTTTGGGTAAAGAATGTTGAGGTTCCAACTGGAAATATATCCTGGTGTTTATGTAGCCAAATGCTAGAGGATAGGATTTCTATGCTAAGAGCAATGAGATGAACACTTAAGAATAATCTTTAAATTCGGTGTTCTTCGAGCGGAAATTCTGCTATAGCTTTTGCTTCTTGATAATTTGCGTGAATATTGTTGTTCCGCTTTGCTCGGTTGTCCTTCCCTTCACTTGACGAGCAATCCCATTTTATAGACCTCAAAATCAAAGAGCAGTTGGAAAGCAATTTGAATTTCGGGCTATATTAGGTAGGTTGTAGGATATGATTGTGACGTGCTCCGAATATCGGCGTGGCCGTAGGCATGATTAGCGCTGTTTATGTCCGCAACGTCGAATCCCGCATTGTCAGCTCTTTTTGTGCACGTGTCGCTATCTCTTTGGCTTCGCGAGGCGGTACTTCAGTAATTTATCTGTTTGATGATTGATTTTCCTTTTGTAGAATATTCGTCTTGTCTGGTGTACCATTTTGGTTGACGCCAGGGGCGAGCTGACTTGATCAGATAACTGATCAGTCTACCTTGTAGAGTCTTCTGATGCAGATTGTCTTAGCACAATTTGCAGACTCGGTTGATGTAGGTCTTCAGGTTTTCTGGTAGTCTTCTGATCTTTAGGTGACTCTGAGCCTCAGTGTCTTCAGTCATACTGAGTCTTCAGGTTTGTTACTGAGTCTTTAGGTTTCTCTGAGTCTTCAGGCTTATCTGAGTCTTCAGGTTTAACTGAGTCTTCAGGTTCATCTGAGTCTTCAGGTTCATCTGAGTTTCAGTGTCTTCTGTCTTCACCTGATCTTCTGACTTCTTGTCTTCTGATTTGTTCTTAGTCTTCTGATCATCTGACCTTATCTGGTCATCTGATATTTTGACCTGACCTATACATATTGAGTTCCCCCTCAATATGTGACCTATCTTTTACATCAGCTATCTATACATTTCAGCTGGTCATCTTAATCTGATTCTAAGTCATCAGTCAGCTAACAGGTCTGACTGGTCCTATTACAACCTGTTTTGGAACTTTCATCAAAACTAAATACAAATTTCCCAACATATTATTCTTTCCATGTGGATTTTTCCACAAAATCTCACACCCTTATTTAGCCTTAATTTTCAAAAATTACAAGAAGATTTGCAAGATTGGATCTTTCTTGAATTTATGAGATATTCTTGTATTCCAAGAATACATATCTTTCTCCATAAAATCTTTCCAAGAAAATCAAGAAAATCTTTCTTCCCTTTCTTACACATAATTTTCGAAAAATCCAATTAAAGAAGCCAAGTGGGGGTTTTATTGAATTTATGGGATAATCTTGTATTCCAAGAATACATTATCTCCTTTCCATAAAATCTTTTCAAGAAAATTCTTCTCCCTCTTTTCTTTAATATTTTCGAAATTATTGAGGAAATATTGCAACAATAATTTATTTTATTTTAAGCACCTTTTATTTATTGGACTATAATTTGGGTTACTTGAGGGGCCTTTAGGAGAATTAAGATGGACCTTCCAATAGACTTCTGAATTACAATATTGAGCCACAATATAATTCAGCCCATTAATATTAATTAATGTCACTATATAATTAATATTGCACTATCCAATCTTAACCCATATTACATTAATATGGCTCCCGGTTATTATTTCCCGTGTTTAAGATTATTTAGTCCATTAATTAATTAAGCCACTGAAAAGCTTTATATTAATTAATATTTTTATCCTTGGAGTAACGACAACCCAACTTTATTATCCATACTGGAAAATTAATTCCACTTGCAAGATTTTGTATGATAAAGGTTCCGGGCCCACCAAGGAGACCAATCAAGCAAGACTTTTGCAAGCACATGATTCTCTGTATTAATTTAGCAACTGTCGTGCAATTAATATTATTGCCCAAGATATAGGGTATCGAAGTCGCAATGATTCTCTTCCCATTTATAAGTCAAATCAATAACTATTAATCACACACAGTCCTTATTAAGTGACAAATATTAAGAAAATCAACAACCACTGAGGTCTAACTCTTCATTCCTTAAGTCAGTGCGAATGAGTTTATCATCTCTGTAGGTCCGCTTCAGCTCATCGAATGCACTAGTGTAATCTCTTGGTCAAGACAAGTCAATCTGAGCCTTACACATCAACTTCTACCATTAGATTGTTCGGATCTATCTAAGTTGTGAAACACGCACTCGTATACAAGGAACTGTTAATGTGATCTTCTGTGATCTGGTATCACCACGCTAACTACAATGTAATGCTTGCTACGAACGGTTTGCAATAAATATATATAACATTCAATCATATTTAAAGCAACAGTGATAAACAATTTATTTCAGTAAATATGTGTTTAATACATAGGTTATACAAAGTAAAAGCATACTTTCACGTATAACCCCAACATCCATCAAGTATATGTTTAATTAAGGGTTAGGTCTTGTATGCAATCGGGTGCACTGTGCACTCATAGTGCATTTTAGACGCGTACAACTTGTTATGTTGAAAAGTGCAATTTATTTATACAGAAAAGTGCAACTGTTAATATGGGTACATAGTTGTATGTTTCTGTTTGGAATAGTTGCACGTTTCTATTTTGTATAGTTGCATGCTTTTAAAATACACTATGAATGCACAGTGCATCCGGGTGCACATGAGACCCACTCTTAATTAAGAGTGATTCTCAATTATCATTTTATATCAAAAAATTGACATATTTTAATAAAATTAATATACATTAGACGAAGTGGAATAAATAAGTAGGTTAGAAAATTATTATTTATATGTCATAAATTTTAATCATTTTTTGACCTTGTAACAAATAATTATTTAACACCTTTTTAATGAAACAACTACGCACAAAATGCAAATAACTGTATGAGAAAATTAATTTATATAAAATTCTGTCTTTAAAATAATGTAATATAACTCAAATATCGTTGTAGAATTCTTTTTATATATGAAACTATCCACACATGACAGTCCTTACTAAACATGCTTTTTCTTAAAATATGCTTTATTTGTTCATTTATTCAACCTTAGTTATACCCTGTTCATTCCATAAAGATAAATTTATTTTCTACTTTCCTCTATCCCATAAAAATTATTATATTTAAAATATCGTTAAATATTTATTTTTATTTTTTGTCATTATTTAATACTCCCTTTGTCCCAAAATTACTGCAACAATTGACTTTTACACTCATATTTGCGAGCTTTGTATAAATAATTGAAATGATAAAATAAATTTTAAGGAGGAGTTTATTATTATTGTTTAGCCTCCACGTCCCTCAAAGGCAACAATTTTTTTTTTTTTATTAATATCTCAAATTATAGCTGCATTTGCTATTTTGCTTAAGTAATGAATAATTAATTTATAATTTTTTTAGTAACTTAATATAACTACCTTGAAATTTAAACTATCAACAATTTAATAGGAATTAAATAAAAATATCAACAAAATTTTACCATATTTTTTGAATTTTTTAAATGTGTATATAAACTGTAATGTTGCTATGTTCAAGAAACTGGGGAAAGTAAAGAGTGAGACTGTGATTCAGCGAGGCTCTTCACATCCAATGAACAAGAATTCACACTTCGTCAATGGACATATGGAGATATTTATCATCATATTGTTGAGGACTAAGTAAAATCAATATAATTGTACTGTGGATGCAGGATATTCGGAGGTCCGCGTGTTGTCTGATTCCTTAACAGTTGTCCGAGCAGTGACGGGTGATCAAGAATTTGTTGATTATAAAAACATGCTACTGAGTGAGGTGCGCAAACTTTTTAAGTGTGACGACGTGTTTACTACCATATCTCATGTTCCGCGGACTCTTGATAGATTAACTGATAGTTTGGCTTCTTTTTCTTATACTCTATCTACACCTCGTGTTTGAGTGCAGGAAGATTTTCCTCAAAACTTTGTTGTACTTTCCTCTCTGATTTAATAAAACAGTAAAGTTTTTTAAAAAAAGTAAAATAAATATAAAATTTTGTTTATCTTTTAAAAACAAATTTATATATTTACGCCCTGTAATTTTATTTTTATTTCAAAATTGTGTCACATGCTTGATTATTATTGTTAAATTTTTATTTATTATTTTAAAAATTTTAAAATAATATTTTTTATAATTGCAAAAATAATATTTTTATTATAATAAATATATAACTTTAGTATTATATATTTAAAATAATAATATATTTTAAATTATTTTGGAAAGTTTGAGTTAATAATAACTTTATATTTTTTTTTAATATTTTTATTAAATAATAATATTTGTTATTATTAATAACATATTACTAAATAATACTAATATTTTTATTTTTATTAATATATTATTGAGAATTGCTAAAATTTATATTTTATGAGATATAGTATTAATATTGAAAGTTTTATATTATTTATATATTCGAATAATATTATATTTAATATTATTATTGTTGTTGGAGTTTGTTATTATTTTTATTAAATACTATAATTTTTTAGTTAAAATAATATTATTAATTTAGTATTACAGTTGTTGTTGTTGGTAGAAGATAATATTATAAAAATAAAAAATAAAAAATAATATTATTTATGGGAAAAAAATTAATTCCTCGAAATGTGGAATACATAAACTTATGGGATATATAAGGAATCAAAATTTCTTAATTTTCAAAATTTCTTAATTTTTGGGAATAATCATTCCTAATGGAATGATGATTCATTCCAAAAAATCATACTCCTACATCATTGTATTTAGAATAGATTAAAGAATGATCATTCAATTCCAATCTATTCCAACATACCAATTATACCTAAATCTTTATACTTTTATTTATTGAATTCTCGTCCTTTTCATTTTTTTAGCAAGATTGTACTTAAATCAGTGTTATATTTTGTGCAAATAGAATCAACTTTATAAGTAATTTTCAATTATAAGGAGATTAGCGTTTTTATATATAAATAGGTATAAAGATCCAATACAAATAAAAATTTAAAGTATCTCTCGTTTTACAAATAAAATAAATATTTAAAAGGTAAAAATAAAAATTATATTTTACTATCAATATAATTTGATTGAATGATGACGTCATCACACATATATATATATATATATATTATCGGTTCTCTTATCAGATGATTATTTTAATTCAAATATTTGGGGCATATTTTCGTTTATAATATAGAAAAACATTAAATAATATTACTATATAAATACTAATATTATATTACATACGTATTATATATTGTGTAATCGTCTAATAGTATAACATTTCTTTCCCATTTTATTACTACTATCTAAGCAAAAAATTAGGGGAAAATGTAATTTTAGTCCAATAAGGAAGGATCCCATGGACACGTACGGTTAAAAAATTATCACTTTCACCTGCGCTGAGGAATCGTTCTTTTGCTAAATCTCCCGCGCTCTTCGACCTTCATTTGCGTTAATATTGCTCTTTCCTCACTCATATTCTTCGATTACCTTCATAATTTCATTTTTTCAGATCTTAAACGCTTTCTCTTAGCACTTCTGTTTCGCATTCGAATAATAAAAATTACGACAAGCGACATTTCATCGGCATGGATGAAGAGTATGATGTCATTGTTCTGGGCACCGGTCTAAAAGAATGCATTCTCAGTGGACTTCTATCCGTTGATGGCCTAAAAGTAAGCTATCAATCGATTCGATTAAAATTTGTTTGATCTATAAGCTTCCGTATTTGCAATCTGTACGTACACTTTGATGTTTTTTTTTGGATGCTGCGCGATGTGGATTAAATCGGGTGAAATATGTATCGTTTGTTTGGATATCACGTGGATATGTGTATATTTGGATAGTAGGCGTTGAGTCGCGGGATTTAGCATTAAATTATACCCCGACTGAGTGTTTGAGATTGATCGAACATTATTGTGGTCATCTAGTTTTGGTCCTTTTTGGCTAAGAGCTTCAATTGGTCGCTTAGTTTCTAATGTGTCTATTAATTGTGGATGTAATTCTTCCTTTGTAGTGAACTTGTTGAATCTGTGTGTTCTTGTGTGTTTCTTAACACGTTCACTTTAATTTCTTAATTCAAACCCTTGTTTATGCTGTGATTTACCAATCGATTATCTGTTTTTCATGTGTTGGAAACATTTGCATCTAGTGATAGTTTCTTAATATTATAATTATGCTGGAATCAGTAAAAGAAGAAATTGCAATGCAAAATGAGATGCGCTGTTTCATTAATTAAATAATCTGTATGTTTTCTTGATATGGTATTGCCTTAGTTATCCTATTAATTGATCCTTACCACTTCGAGATGGACCTCATTTTGTTAGACTATTTGTGTTCAACTAACATTACATCAAAATTTGTTGAGCATGGACCTCCAGAGTTTTAATCTTGTGAGTTTTTAAACAGGTATTACATATGGACAAAAATGACTATTATGGTGGAGAGTCCTGCTCTCTCAATTTGAATCAGGTAAAGCTAGAATACCATCGTTTTAATGATCTACCTATAATTATATTTTGATCAATCTCATAATTTGTAGAAGTAACCTGATGTGCAGTGATCTAGTGGGGAGTAACTAACTGGTTTATTTATTTATCTCTTCCCCTGTTAGTATAACAAGTTCATCTTCTTTTCTTTAGCTCTGGAAGCGCTTTAGAGGGGATGAACAGCCCCCTGAGCAATTAGGTGCAAGCAGAGATTACAATGTTGATATGATTCCAAAGGTATGTGAAATTTTTTCGATATGCTACAAATGGCATGAAATTCACCAGTTTGTTTTTTACTTTTGTTTTATATTCCAAATTCTAGTGTGTCTCATATTTCCTTTAGATCTCATCATGTCTCTGATGTTCATGCAAGGTGTCATGTTGAGCTTCATTAGACATTAGTTCTTTTAGGAATTCCAAGCATCTTTTGTTTCTATATTGTTAAAACCGTGACTGTGAGAATTTTCAAATTGATATTTTTTCAGTTCATGATGGCAAATGGAACTTTGGTCCGTGTGCTCATTCATGCAAATGTTACCAAGTACCTGAACTTCAAGGCAGTAGATGGTGGTTTCGTCTATAATAAAGGAAAGGTGTGCTCCTAGCACTCTGCTTTCCTGATGAACTTATACTGCTTTTGATTTTAATATTTTCTATATTTCTTATTTATCTTTGCATTCAACAATTATTTTGCAGATCCACAAGGTTCCAGCAACTGATGTTGAAGCCTTGAAATCCCCATTGATGGGGCTATTTGAAAAGCGACGTGCAAGAAAGTTCTTTGTTTTTGTTCAAGACTTTGATGAAAGTGATCCCAAGACTCATAACGGGTTGAGTTTGGACACAACCACAGCAAGAGAACTTATTGCGTTAGTTTTCATACTTATGCTTCCTCGTATTGTATCACACTTCTACTATCAAGCTTGGTCTTATTAGAGTGTTCAATGGTTTACCTCGATGAAAGGTGTAAAGGCATCTAATAAGAAAGTGGAAAAGCAATACGAGGGAAACTAAGCATACCATTGGCAGTCTAATGAGAAAATGTTGAGCCATGGCTTAAGAAGGGATAATCAACTGGAATTGCCAATAAATTGTATATCAATGTTGTTAAGATGACCTATAAAAACTATAAGCAGCATCTTACCAGCTGATTTGGTCATATAGGGTAAGATAATGGAAAAGAGTGTGGCTTTTTGTTTGAATTTTTTACCACGAGCCTACTTGTAATCTTTACTGCAGAAAATATGAACTGGAAGATGACACGATTGATTTCATTGGCCATGCTTTGGCGCTGCATTTTACTGATAGTTACTTGGACGAGCCAGCTTTGGATTTTGTGAAGAGAATGAAGGTGGAAACATTCAATACAAACTGTAGTTTATTTAGTTTTGTTATATCTCAGCTCTCATGTTTGCTCTCATGCAACATATCGTATCATATTCTGCTGCTAAAGCTGAACAAAATGGGATTCATGCTTCCTGAGACTTGAGCTATGTGCTTAATTTTTCCACTTGTTATCATAATATGTAACACAAGATCATGGTTATTAATTTACAAATGACAGTATGATGCATCTTTTAGTTCACAAGTAGATTAGAGCAATTTTTTCTTAAAGATAGTGTTAATTTAGAGAAAATATTGATTCTTGTTTCAAACAGCTGTATGCAGAATCTTTGGCACGGTTCCAATCTGGATCTCCTTACATCTATCCAATGTATGGACTGGGAGAATTGCCTCAGGTTCGTTTCTGTTTATATATCATTATGAGAACCACCTTGATATTTGCGTTTGTCTAGCTAAATTTGTCCTAATCAACAGGCATTTGCACGTCTAAGTGCAGTTTATGGTGGGACTTACATGCTGAACAAGCCAGACTGTAAGGTGATTCTTTCAGTTATTTAGCCTTTTATTTCCAGCAAATTTATTAGCCAAGAAAAACCCAACTTGCTATGTCCAAGCTTCATCACTTCGAATACATTAGTTGCACTTTAACAGTAAACTCTAATTTGCAATTTTTCAGGTGGAGTTTGGTGAAAATGGAACGGTAATTGGAGTAACATCAGAAGGAGAAACTGCCAAGTGCAAGAAAGTTGTCTGTGACCCGTCTTATCTACCTGATAAGGTAACTTTCAGCCATTATAATATCTGAGATATCTTAGTTACCTGAATATGATGTTTTTGGATACTGCCCGGATCAAATAAGTTCAAATATCAACTCTTATCAGGTCGAGAAGGTGGGGAAAGTTGCCCGTGCCATTTGTATAATGAGCCACCTAATCCCCAACACGAATGACTCTCACTCATGCCAAGTTATTCTCCCACAGAAGCAACTTGGTCGTAAATCAGATATGTATGCTTACTAACTTTATTAACAAATATTGTATCATTTAGCACGTGTTCATCATTCTTGTAATATTTGATGCCATAGGTATCTTTTCTGCTGCTCGTACACTCACCATGTGGCCCCACAAGGGAAATACATAGCGTTTGTCTTGACAGAAGCTGAGACTGACAACCCGGAGGCTGAATTGAAGCCCGGGGTAGACCTTCTCGGACCAGTTGATGAGATATTCTACGAAACGTATGATCGATATGTCCCCACTAACAATTGTGACACTGACCATTGTTACATATCCACGGTAAGTTATATGCTTCTTCCAACCAATATGTATGTATAATAGCATAAATTTCATGATAAATCTTTCGCCTAATTCCTCCATTATTGTTCCAATGAATAATAACTTGAGTTAACTATTTGCAGAGCTATGATGCATCAACACACTTTGAATCCACAGTAACTGATGTGTTGGCAATGTACAACAAGATTACTGGAAAGGTATCCATCTCTTTCTTTTTCCATGTAAAGCTTTTAATTTTCAGACTATTTGGCATTTAATGTTAACCTATTGTCTTTTTTGTGTAGGTTATTGATTTGTCAGTGGACCTGAGTGCAGCAAGTGCCGGTGGTGATTAAATTGTCAAGCGTTTACTTCTATTCTCCTTTTCAAAATTAAAGAATTATTATTAGCTCATGCTCCTGTTGAGCTCCAATGCAAAATTCAAGTTTTCTTATATCGAACTTCGTTTTGTTTTTTTCCTAGTATATATTGATAATAAGAACATACATTTCTTTATAAAGCCCTTCCATTGTCCACTGCCCAATATATATGTTTTGTTGTGACATGCTTTTTCATTTTTATTTGAATTATTATTTCTTGTAATGAGGAGCACACTACTTGTAAGTTGTAAGACGGGAGTTTCCGTCTTGTGTTCATTATTGGTAGAAGAAATCAATTGGCTTGTTTGCTTCAAGTTTTAAAACGAACTCGAGGACTTTATAAGAATTCCTTTTTTAAAATGATAAGCATTTTTTTAGAATAAAATAATTAATGTTTTTTAGTAAAATAAATAATACTGCTAATTAACTAATATTTTTTAGTAAAATAAATAATACTACTAATTAATTTATATTTTTTAGTAAAGTATAGCCTAGTACTAATAGCCCTCAGGTTCTCATATGTTCTTGTTCAGTTTTTACCAATTAATTGGGTTCCATTTTTAACAATCATCTGTTCTTGTTCAATTTTTACGATGGTTGCAGAAATCGACCTAGAGCGGCCGCCTAGGCGCTAGCAGGGGCGGAGCCAAGATATGAGGTTGAGGGGGCCAATTGATAATAACGAATGGTTGATTGAATACTAATATTTATAATAATTTTATTTACTATATAATATATACATTAAATAAATTAATATTCATTTTAATTATTGAAGTTACATTATTATCCATTGATATATTAAATCTTATACTCCCTTAATTCACTTTCTATAATGGAAACAATGTGAACTTTAAATCTACTATTTTATTTCTATATTTGTAATATATTTCATTTTTTTAACATTATTAATTATTAAATATTCAAAAGTATGTCATTATATTCCTAATGGCAAAGTTTCATATGAAATTGGTTTCTAATTCATTACTTAGCAAACGATAAAAAATCAAATCTATCCTCTTAAAATTGTTTTAAATATTTCATGTCAGTCTTTATTGAAAACAATAAATTAAAATACAAACAATGTACTTATTTGAAGTCCAAAATATTATAGAAACTAATACTAAAAGAACTATAATATTAGTTTTACGAAAAATATTTAAGACCTGATTTTCAAATTAATTGGGGTTCAATTTTTAACAGTGGTCCTGAGAATTATATAATAATTAGATTAAATTAATAAAGAAACAAACCAAAAAATCTAGTACAGTGGAAATTGGAAGGATAGTTGAAACGATCGAGAATACATTTGTTTGGAGTGGGGTCATGGAGGTGTATGGCCTCGGTCACATAAAACCTTCTCATTCCTAATTCATTACTTAGCAAACAATAAAGAATCAAATCTATCCTCTTACAAATTGTGGAATTTAATAAATCATGTCAGTCTTCTATTGAAAAACATTAAAGATAAAATATATTAGTATTAGTACTTATTAGGAACTTCTCCAAAAAAATTATAGAAAAACCTATGGTGATAATTATAAATAATGTAAAATAATTAATATTTATTCATTAAGATTGAAGAAATGATCATACAATACAAAATGAAAATGAAATAACTATCTCTTCAAAATATAACACATACGGGTATTAGATTAAATAAAATGATGGGTATATATATGTTGTGTTTTAAATTTTCATCTAAAACTTAAACCTCTTTTTTCAACTATTTTAAAATGACTTATTAGAAAAAGTTGTGAGAGTAGCATCAAATAAAGCCTTTTAAAAATAAGTGTTTTTGAAAATTGTTTTAAATATTTCAAAATACTCCCATAGTGCATAAAAAAATAAAGAACAACAATAAATTAATAAAGACAAACAATGTAGGGGTGGAGTATTGGAAGGATAGTTGAAACTAGAATACATTTGTTTGGAAGTGGGGTAATACTAGGCTGAGAGGCGGGGGTTGGGGGAGGGGTCATTGGCCCCCCATGTAATAACGTGGCTCTGCCCCCACAAGACGTTGACCTTTGTAGTTGATATCTTTTGGGTTGTCATCGATTTTGCCAAAATCCATAAAAAAAAAATTGTTTTCAACAACAAGCAAAGATTGCGAAGTTTTGACCAAAATTTATGTCAATTTTAAAAAAAAAAAAAGTCAGATTTTCCCACCTAACGATTTTAACTTTTCAGACCCTTATTTTTTTACCAATTAATTGGGGTTCAATTTTTAACAAAACAAAAGGGGCATTCCGAGAATCGAACTCGGGACCTCTCGCACCCAAAGCAAAAATCATACAACTAGACCAAATGGCCACATGTGAAGGTTTGATTTTGTTACGTTTAACACTTATAATTAGATAAAAAGGTCCAAAGAGGAAATTGTAACCCTTTTACAAGAAACAAACCAAAAAATCTAGTACAGTACGAAGGAACCAGAGAGGGGGATATGGGAGACGATCGAGTGAAAGAGGAGGCAATGGAGATCATGGGCCGGTTCCAGGTGCTACCTCGCCTCGTTGTCTTCGACCTTGATTATACTCTCTTGCCCTTCTACTGGTATTTCTCTTTCTCTCTCTCTTCTTTCAAATCTGTCGTTTCTCTCTGATCAGGGTTTAGATAATTGATCTGTAAAAATAAATTGAAATAGCAATTGCAAGTCAAATACTCTGATGCAGCGATATGGAAATTAATTTGCAATTTTACTTGTCATACCTCCATTGCCTAGCAATAACAATGAAATTGAAAAGTTGCATTAAGGTCAGTAGCCCTTGCTTTGATCATTTGACCTTAAAAATCAATGTATCTTAGATTTGAGTATTAAACACGTGAATGCAAGATAACCTCTTATGATCAACGATTTTCACACGGGCATCAAGTTATGGTAGAGAAACCTGGTCTTGTAAATTTTTATTAGTCAGCATCAAGTTCAAGACTATGTCGAATTCCTTTGTTATAGGATGATTTGAAACATAACATATGCCTGGAAATGGGCATGCTTAGCTATTTTCTTGTGCATTGGCAATGGTTTTAACGGGCTATGAATTTACTGTATTTGTTGAATGTTTCTCATCCATCACTGGTTTGTCATTTGATTGCTTTTGAGCTCAACTTCTGTTTACATGCCTACCAGTGAATGTCTCTCCAAGCATAGCATGCCGTCGTTATATCCTCATGCCATAGGTATACTCAATGCTCTCAAGGATAAAGGTGTTGACGTTGCTATTGCCTCAAGATCACCAACTCCAGATATAGCCAATACTTTTCTCGAGAAATTGGGGATAAAATCATTGTTTGCTGCCCAGGTGAAGTATTCTAAGAATTCTCTCTTCTTAAGGAGTAGTATATATGTTGAGCTTCTTTAGATATTTTCATCTTATAATATCAAACGAAAATCGAGGACAATAAACCTCTTTTTTCATTATTATATGCTCTAAAATAAGTCTTCTTCAGTTCATGAAAGATTAGGAATTTAAATGTGCCCTTACTGAATTTATTGTCTAATTGTATGCATCAAATAACTGCAGCCTTCTCTATAAATTTAGTAGTACTGTCAAAGTTTGGCAGCCTTCTCCCTCAGGCCGCCACCATTTCTTATGTATCGAACTGTGATAATGAATACGATTATTCTCAACTTCTTAGAATGCAACACTGATCAAACGCTTGAGATTTATGATGCCATATGGATGAAAACTTCGTAGATACCCTCTAGAGGAAAACATCATGCTCAATATTTCTAAAATTTCAGGAGATATTTTCTAGTTGGACGCACAAGACCGACCATTTTCTCAAAATTAAAGGGAAGACTGGTGTTCCTTACAATGAAATGCTGTTTTTCGATGATGAGAATCGTTTTCTCATGTTTTTGTTGATTTTTCACTTTGTTTGATCAACATAGAAAAGAAGATCTCCTCCCCTTCTATCTCCTTGTGTTTCTTCTTTCTTGTTTGTGTACTACAGGGCCAGTTTGATCGTGACGTTGAAACATAATATGCTTTGTAGTTGATATAACATTGTTTTTGGGTTGTCACCACAGTTTTTACCAAGCAAATTATTTGTTATAGGTTTCTAAAATGGGTGTAACTAGCATCTTGGTGGGAGATGGTGTGGATCTTGGAGCTCTAAGGCAAGGGCTCTCCAAATTCTCTCAAAACCGGTCCTTGTTGGAACAGAACAAGCAAAGATGGCGAAGTTTTTCACAAAAGTCAACTTCTGCAGAAAAGGAGCAATAGTCTCTGTTGGTCCCGGTGTTAACGAGTCTCACACGTGTATGGGGGGGAGAATACACGTGTTCAGTGATTTTTCTAACTTTTTTTTCTTTCGAGATCGGATGGGTCGGAGTTATCCTCGATATTTTTGTCCCGAGAAACACGGATTGCCCTCGAAGTCAAAGTTTCATCGAGACAATGATCCTAAACCGCTTTCATGAAGTTTCAGATTAAGCAAGAAATTTAACTCGATCCCGAATTTATCGAGATCTCGAGGAGCTTGGATCGATAATTATCTTCTTGAACACTCGATGTAAGAGCCTTTTAATTCGATTTGGTAACTATTCGTTCTAGCTACTCAAGTGTCTAAAATCTTGAATGGTTGACCCTAAGTTTATACTGCGTTTTAGCTTTTGTTGAAATATCTTATTCCTTTAATAAAAACAAAGTGATTCCAAAAAGGTCTGTGACCAATTTTATGAATATTTTGATCAAATTGATTGGTTCCAACCGAATATCGATTGAAATATCTTTCAAAACACATCATTGAAAAAACATGTATAATGAGATAAAATGCGATCTGAAAGCAAACAACACTTGGGAAAAGAATTATAGTGGTTCAAACTTTCAATCCCTCCTACGCCCAAACTTCATTTTTCTTATCTTAAGAGAAATTCTTAACCACTTCCTAAACAACCTGAATTTAAATGTTTTCGCCATGGCTAACTTTAAGTCTTACCAGGTGATGACTATCCTTTTTCTTGGATGTTCTCACTTTTCTACCTTGATTTTTTTTTCTACATTAATGACTCACCGCAGAAAGTCGGTTTACTAACTCAAACACACACAAGTGTTCAAACTACCACAAGTATACATTTACTAACTTCTTCTCCAGAGTTTTTCGCTAACTCATGGTTTTTTTTTTAGCTTACTCACTTTTACAACTCTAATTCACCAACAAGACACACACAAACTACCTTAACAAAGGGTTTGGGTTTTTGGGGTTGGTTTCAACCAAGGTGAGATATCGGTGATTTTTACAATAAGAACTAATGCAAAGGCATAAGATATCTCTTCTAAGTTTTGGATATATCTATCAATCCAAGGCTTAGAATAGTGAGCTCTCTCCAATGTGAAACACTTGGGAAATTCTAGGGTTTTTCTGAAAGTGCTTCAATTTGCAAATAATTTGAATGAGCTCTTGAGTTTCTTTTGAAATTTTCCGTGACCTCTCAATGTAAATGTCTTTTTCACAAACTAACTTGGGTATGTGGAACTTTTTGCAACCGGTATTTATAGGCAATTTCACCAAGACCACTCTTTGAAAAACCTATCCGTTGGAAGAGATAGTTTTATGAGTTTCTTAACATAGCATGGAGTAGTTGGTGTTTGATGAGATAACTATAATTTATTTTTAGGGTTTGAACACCCCAATCTTTTTGCATGTTTTAGGAAATATTTTGGTCATGTAATCAATCACCAATTTTTTTTTGAACTTGGAACTTAGTGTTTTTCTTGACATAATTCAGTGGGTCCTTGCTTTTCCAATCTTGGGTTCAGGAAAAGATAGGTTTAGGTTATGATTGAAATTTCTTTCTTCGAGGACGATTGGTTCTTGTCTTCAAATGAATGTAGACAAACAAAACGGCTCTTGAGTGTTAGGTTTTTTGATCAATCTCTCGAATGAGACAACCTTAAACAACACTTAGACTTAGTTCATTTTGTGCTACGCATTTAGAATGTTTTGGGCAATATCTACTATTCTTGAACAGAGATTTTTGAATTTGAATATGTGCATGGTTTTTTTCTCATTTTTGTAATAGATATTATTCGGTCTTTCCGAACATTCTCGTTTTCAAGGCTAACTCTTATAGGTTATATCTTGAGTATTCAAGATTATCTTCTTCAAAGAGTCTTCGATGAATTCAAGATGTCTTTCATCAACTTATCGAAGCTAAGTCTTGATATATGTCTTCAAAGAACTCTCATCGAGTCTTGATTTGATGACTTCAAGATCTAACCTGATCTATATCTGTTAACTATACATTGTGCAGATATCTTCTGAACAACAAATCTGAAAAATCAACTTCGATTTTCAAGATTATCCTGAACATGTCATACTTAGGGGTTTTTGGGATCTAATAAAAACTTCTTTATTAAATTAATCTCTCAATAGTCTCTTCATCCATTTTTCTCAACTTAAAATCGCATTATCCTTTATGTAGGTGTGTAACTGTAATATTTATTTGATTTAGAAGAGAGATACGGTTTATCAACATTGAGTAAATTACTTCATATATGTATATGTACAACCTATTCTTAGCTATTATTGACTTCAAATACAGTTATAAAGCTAGTGTGTAAACTAACTATATGGATGTTAACTGTAAATTATGGCGGTTCTTACTTGTTAGAGAAAGGTGAACACGGTTTTGAGAATTGAGATTGAGATGACACGTGAACCAAAGACCGGACCCACGTGATCCAAACCCTCAAGCGGACCCCACTCTTGGGTCACAGTCACTCGACACGTGTCAACAAACGGCCGGTCCTGATTTTATCTCCCCCCAATTCGCAAATCCCACGATTATTTTACCTTCTCGAATTATACTACTTTTCTACAGCTCAAATATTGTTAATGACCCTAATTTATTTCTAAATCTCCAGATTCTCCTCTAATCAACTCGTTTAATCACTGTTAATCCTCATAAGCACGGCTTTGCCTTCTTTGGACCTAGGGTTTCTAATTTCTGTTTAATTCTTCGCCGATTGCATGCTGTGAATTAAATTAGCACATGGATGCTGTGAAGGGGAGGCCGTTTGATAACGGCGGAGGATTTGACGCCGATGATATCAGCGGTGGTGGTGATGAGACGATGAGCAGTGCTGAGGAAATGTTTGCGCCTATGGTGATTCCTGTAAATAGCGTGCGACTCTCAGCGCCCAGGACTAGTGAGCTCACTATTTCTTTTGAAGGCCAACTATATGTGTTTCCTGCTGTTACTCCGGACAAGGTTCCTTTGCTCTACCATAGTCTTCTTTTTTTCTCCCTTAGTGTTTATATGCGGTTTTCGACTCTATTTTTCAGTTTGATTCTGACTATTTCAGTGGAAGTGAAGTATGCAGAAGTTTTCAATATGAGAACTAAAATGAAGTTCGTGATAAAGTAAATGAAAGTATTTACTTTTTAGGTGCAAGCAGTGCTGTTGCTCTTGGGAGGTCGGGAAACACCAAGCTGTAATCCCAATTCTGAATATCTGTTTCAAATGAATGATAAGGTGCTGCCTCAATAATTATGGGATATGACACTCTTGAATGTTTAATGGCCATTCTTCATATTGATTGATGCTCGAATTTGATTGAATGATGTGGTGTGTCGAATGTATTTTAGAATGTGGATGATGTTTCGAGTCAGCCTGCTCTGTCTTGGAGGATCGCATCACTAGAAAGATTTCGTGAGAAGCGAAAAGAGAGATGCTTCGATAAGAAGATTCGGTACACTTGCCGGAAAGAAGTTGCTCAGAGGTAACTTCTGTTTGGGACTTGGAAGTCATCTGACTTCTGCATTTCTAAATAAAATTGATCATAGCTATTCTTTGATTAATTTCTGGCAAGTTTGAATTAGAATGTTTGCAATAGGAGGGCGTTAGTAAGATGTATAAATATGTCTGTTGCCCGAAGTTTTGTGATAGGCATCCCATGGTGACATCACATAGTAATAAAACAACCATGTGGAAACAACAATTCTCTCAGTAAAATGGTTAAATGGCATTGTATCATGAAGTTGGAGCAGCTGATGTCTCACTTGGCTTCAAATTATAGTATTATACGCATGAATTCTATCCTTGCTTTGCTTTCAAAAGTTGCAAGTATTTGTGAAGCCCTTGTCTAAGTTGTGAGCGTTACAGTCTCAAACTGGCAAGCAATTCTACTTGATAAGATTTTCCCATAGTTGAGGATGCTGTAATTTTTCTTTAGGATGCAAGGATTAATAGAATATTAATGATGTTGATATTTGATAATGGGGGGAAATACCATTAACCTGGTCTGTACTAAATTCAAATTTTCTGGCCTTGTCCTAGTATAAATAGTTAGTTTTAGAGCTACATTAATTGTCTGAAACCATTAATGACTTTTTTGTCTGCCATGTTGTTACTGTTACTTGTACTTCCTTTTTGACATAATTAAAATAATATAAAAATTGTATTTCCTGACCCTGATGCTTGTTTCCATGGTTAATCATTTTTTTCTGATTGAATATCTGTTAGGATGCTTCGGAAAAATGGTCAATTTGCCTCTGTAAAGGATGTTTGCAAAACGTCTGATGATAATTGGGGTTCAGATAACAACACTCCTCAGCCTGAACCTGTGTGAGTATGGAGCTTTTCTGAACTTGCTAATAGTTTACGTGATTATTTTAAAATATATTTGTTTATGTTGATATCTCAAGTCAGTGTATTAATAAATGAATATTCAATCTTTTAGTTGTCATTTTGTATTGGCACCATTACATACTGAAATGGCTGATTTTCTGTCAATGCAGATGTAGACTGATCCAGAATAGTGGTTATTTGTTTTTCAATATTTCTTGCTATGATTTTGTAGATATGACATAGCTTTCATTCTTGAATGCTCCATCATCCTCTATTTACTCATTTTTGTATTTTGTATATTTATCAGACGTTTATTTTTCTGTTATAGTTTACGTAGTTGTCAACATTGTGGAGTGAGCGAATCTTCAACTCCAGCAATGCGTCGGGGGCCAGCAGGTCCAAGAACTCTTTGCAATGCTTGTGGATTAATGTGGGCAAACAAGGTTCAACTTACTGTTCCTTTTTACTTATTGTTTGTCTTATTCAAGTTAAGGTATTTTTCTTCACTGCATTTTTCGTCCGTAGGGGAAGTTTGCATATGATATCTTAACCCACTTCTTGTTCTATCGAAACTGACTTATGTTGCCATTTTTCTTGGTATTTTTCTTTGCATTGCTCTGACTATAAATATCTTTCCAGGGGACTTTAAGAGATCTCACGAAGGGAGGGAGACATATATTTGATCAAAATGGATCAGTATGTACTGTGTTTATAACTTCGTGCTCCTCTTGATTATTGTTCCACAACAACTAGCAGGACGAAAACTCATCCTTTTTGGTTAATTATTCTTGTTGTGTTGAAATGTAGATTTTAACCACCAAGTTTTAAGATATTGGTGCGTCGACATAGTTACTTGCATTATAACCATCTACCGTCATGTGTTCAACAGGAATCTCTAGAGATCAAGCCTTGTACTACCGGACTGGACAGTTCATACTGCAACCAGGATGAGGAGGTAATAACATGTGGCTCTGACTTCCAAGGATGTTCCTGCAATCCTTGAGTTTGAGATCTTTTAATGTATCTTTGTTGTCAATTGCTTGTTGCAAGTCAGAATCTGAAAATTTCCACAAATTGGTCTTGATTTAATACTTGTTACAAATATGTTTAGAACGATTGATGATTAAATATTAACAACGATAATTACTTCATTTAGTTTTGTACTAGTATTGAGACTTCAGTGTAAAAAGGTGGTTTTTGTTCAGATGGCTCGACATCAAAGTCCTGGACAGACAAATCTGGAGTTGGTGGAGTTTGGAAACCCTTCAGTTAGAACTGAGAAGGTATGCAATCTACAAGATGGGTGGGAAAATGAGAAAACCATAGTAATAAGATTAATGTCTTTGAGTTGAGTATCCATTTCCAATATATTAGATATTTCAACATGCTAGAAGAAAAAGAACACATGTCAGCGGTTGCAAATTATATTTGTTATTTGAGTAATTTGGTGGTTTATTATGCTTTAACACACTCAATTGGAAGAGAGAATTCATCTGGTAACCTTGGTGAACAGGTAATTATTTTATTCCTTGCATATATTATAATGTCTAAAGTTCAATCTCCATTTTTCAATGCCCTTATGTTTGCTATTAGTTTGTAATGACTTTAGAAATGCTCTACTTGTTACTCTATTGTAGCAGCTTCATCATACTTCTCTGACCGTGGAATAATTCGCTTATTATTCTGAATAGCTATGGTGAGTAGTGATATAGAACCAACTATCTAGTTTTTTATGGAACCAAATTAATGAGGTGTCATGCCAACTCATCATCCATATAATTAATTATACTGAAATAAATTATAAAATAATATAAAATCATGAATTAAACCCTAAAAAAACTATTTTTTGAACCATGAACCACTCAGATTCGGGGTTGGGTTAAAAAATGAACTGAACTGAAAAAATAAAAACTGAATTGAAAAAAAAAACTATTTTTTTTTACCCGGCCAGACCTGAACCCGGCCCGAGTGGTTCATGGTTCACCCGACCCGAATGGTTCATGATTTAGGGTTTAGGGTTCTTGGTTTAAAGTATAGTATATTATAAAACATTCTATAATTTATTTAAGTAGAATTAATTATGTGGATGATGAGTTGGCACGACATCTCATTAATCTGGTTCCATAAAAAACTAGATAGTTGGTTCTATATTACTACTCTAGCTATGGTTACGTTAAATTTTAAATATAAAATAATATTTTGGTGAACAGGAAACTTCGGATGAACTTGGGAACGTGTCTGAAACTGAGTTTGAGATTCCAGCTACCTTTGATGAACAGGTTTAAACTCTGTGCACGTTTAGGAGGATATTGCACTGACCTCGTTCACATTTATTTAAGTTAGTACGTACAGATAGGTGTTGATACGCATAGAGGTGCCAATGGCCTAATATACGAACCATGATTTCGAAAATAATGAGTTGTGTGAGATGATGTTAGCTGCTGACTTAATCTGTAGAAACTTGGTTGATTGTAACGAGAGGAGAGTCTGTACATATGTATTGAAGGTGGTAACTGATAGATTGTATTTTAATAATGGATGAATGAGATGAAGATAGATGAAAAAGGTTCTTCTGATTGTGTGATAGAGAGAGCAGACTAATGTGAAATGCGTATTGTGGATTATGTATATGTAACATACATGAGACAGTTTTACTGCACTATTGATTTACATTTCGTTGGTTTGTTTACCATATTAAATCCAATTAATAAAATATTTGATAAGGTCTTTTATGCACCATTGCATGTGTTTTTTAAACATGCAATTTGTTGTTAAAAATACAATTTAAACTATACTAACATGCAATGTTTTCATTGACATAAGATGCATGTTTCCTCGTAAATAAATTATATATTTCAGTACAAACGTTGCATGTTTAAAAACACTTTAGCTGGATGGTGTACTAAACACATGGGGCATTGGTGATCTACTCTTAATTCTTTTTCTAGTTTCTCCAAAATAGAGATGGTTTGCATTATTTATTTTAGAAAATCTCAACCTATCAATTTTCTATGGTTTTTAAAAATTACTTAAAAGTGCCGGAACTGCCCTAATAACACTGGTTGTCCATTCTCCGTGTAGTACCCTGCGATTCCAGGATCCATAACTTGTAAAAAAGTTGTACATTCAATTTCAATAAGAGGGTGATCCAACAGTTAAAACGTGATCAAAATTTTATTTGTAAAAGTGCATTTTTCGGAATGGAGAAAGTTATTCTTACTTTACATAAAACTATACAATTGAAGGTGAGTAAGCAATCAATTGACAAAGGGGCCAGATGAATAAGGGTAAACAAATATTGATAATTTTCATTTGAATGCAAATAATCATTAACCATTAAAAGTGCATCTCACTACTATTTAAAAAGAAAGTCACCCGCAATTTTACAGTAACAACCGCTGTACAGAAGTCTTCTGTAGAAACTTTATAAAAGAAATTGCAATTCGCAACCCTCTATTATTCTAAGCAAGGAAGCAACCTCCATGTGTTGGACTAACGCAAAATATAATATGTGAAATAGGAAACCAATGATCGATTTATCTTTTCTCCATTTAATAGAAATAGAAAGAATACTTAACTGCACTGCAATGGTCCACAAAAAAATGAACAACTCCCTTAACATTCTGGATTTTACTGTGCAGCAAAGTCATCTAATGAACGTACCCTTGTCAAAACTTGGTCCCACGAGCCTAAAAATCAGCCGTTGGATAAAGACCAGGCATAGAACTACGGCCACCACCACCATTCAGATCTCCATAATAAGGGGATTGCAGCTCACCGGAATTTGACGACTTGCGAGACTTGGTGTGCTTAGGCGATGAACTATATGATTCAGTTGAGCCACTGCTAGTGTTATACATAGATGAGGTTGGAAGACCATGGATCTTTGGCAGACCTGTTGGATCTGTACTCAAGCTGTAGCCCCTTTCAACGCTCTCAGCTTCCAGTGGCAGTTCATCCAGTGTCTACATGCAAAAGAGTTTCAGTTTTAGTGATCAAATTCTTTTTAAGGTATTAATTGAAGGTATGAAAATCCATATAAAGGTAAGGGTTTATAAATGAATGACTCATTATTGGTAAGTATATAGTTCACTTACTCTGAATGCTTGTTGCAGGACCCGAAGTGTCTCTCGGGTGCGCTTTCTCTTCGTGGCCACCTCATCAGGTTCCTGCAACATTTCTTCGAACAAGTTGTCTCTGCACAACACAACCAAGGCAAGCATTACTACTTATGCAGTAAAATACAGTGTCCAACTAGGGCAATCAGGTCTCCGATATCTGGACCTTTCTAGTTTCATCTGGTTATAAGTTCCTCGCATGTTTTTGGAAACAATGAACCACATATTCCACTCTATTTTCCATGCTCTACTTTTGACTAGCACATGCAAACACCAACATTTCATACCAACTTTTTGTAACAGAAATTACCTGTATAGTTTTTTGATAAAAACATTGTGGAGCTCTCTTTTTGTATGGTGTACCTGCAAGGTAAAGATCCAAAATTAAATATTTTATAGTTGAATGGAAACTACAGGCCTTAAGGAAAAGCTCTCAGCCAACTATTAAAAAAATTTCATGCTGGGTTTTGGTTAAACGGGTCAAACAATTTACATTTAATGACTAACAGGTGTATTTTATTTCCTAAGAGCTCCGTGATATTATGTTATCCAAACACATCTACGACTTGTTTCTTATCCGACATATTATAAGCTTTAAATTTTTTTAAAAAAAGTTATAAGATGCGAGCTTATAACTAATAAGGTCTTTATATAAGCTCAGACACGCTGAAGTACCAGAACGAAGCAAAAAGTTCAAGAGGAGGGGTATGAGGTTACCAGGAAATGCATAATAGCTTTTGGTACAGAATCCTCAATGTTCTTCCGCACAATATCATAATATGACCTTAATAACATCTTTGTAACAGCAATTTCAATAGCCTCTTGATCTGAGTGGGTTCCGAGGGCCTCAACACACTAGGGGGCTAATACAAAATAGTTAAGGGACCAAGTTCGATAAAATGAGATCAAATCCGTAAAATAGAGTTGATTTATAATACCTCTCTCAAATGAATCATTGAGACGCCGTGCTCCATGCTCTGAACAGGTTCACTAAACGGTTTGCTGGTCAAATTATCTCTCACACTTGTGCGATTATCACTGCTGCCAAAAATGGAAGATATTCCCCAACTCGAACCAGAATTGGTAACTGGTTAACAATTGATAATTACAATATCAGACTTAATGATGATAGTTACCATTGAATATAGCATTTGAAGGACAACATAACACTTGTCCATCGATCAACCAGACAAAATGGAAAAGTTACAATTTAAGGATTTGAGGACCGAGTAAAAAAATAAAGTGAATCTGCAGAATTGCTATTCTTAATTTTCTAATAACCCGGGTTTGTGTTTGGGTTGAAGGATGGATTTGAAGTGGTAGCAAAAATCCCCTGGTAGTAATTTGGATTTATATGGATTTAAATCCATCACTCTGATTTTGAACTTATTTTTGAGCAACTTGGGGGGTTTAATATCTACTCTAACAAGAAAGGGTTTGAAATCGATTCACGTCGAGCCCATGCTTTTCATATTCTTTCAATCCAAATGTAACATCAGAGAATTCCTCTTTTAAAAAAATATGATAAAAGTACCTGGCGGCACGGTTTTCTCAACATCTGAAACAGGTCGAACAACCTTTCTCACCGAGGAAAGAGCAGCAACAAGAAAGCAATCAGACACTTTTAAATAAAAAACAATTCAGGGCTCTCTGTAGGGACTCTGGTTGTCAGTAGATGACTTACCTGCTCTGGAACAATTCCATTTGCTTGTCGGGCAAGAATACCGCGAGACTTAACATGTCTCTCAGAATTTGGTGCTTTATCTAAATCTGCTGAGTCCTAATCAATTAATATTAAACCAAAAATTAGCTAAAAGGTCCTTGTTGAGGAAAGAACGCTGAAATAAATCAATATGTGCAAAAACAGTGTCTACCTTCTGCCTCGTATTAGGTGTAGCAATCCTGGATGATTTGATCTGTTGAATTGCCATCTCTACAGCTTTACTCCCACCAATAAAATTTGGATGGGAAGTGTTTATGTAGTCCATCTATAAAAATCATAGTCAGATTCCAGCAATCTATAAAATCAACAAGTCATCTTAGAAGATCAACAGGAAATTAACCACCGTATATGATTCACTACGAAGGACCAGATCAGTATTTCAGATAATACATCCAAATGATTTGATACTAACTAGAACCACATTGATAAGTTCAGACAATACATCCAAATACTGCAAATATAATAACACCATTATGCGTTAATTTTGGGATACTAGAAACAGGAATACTGCAAAAAAAATGAGAGAAGGCGGGTACAGCATATCCTGTTGCAAGTCTCATAGGTTACAGTAACCAAACATCTGTATTTTTATGTCGCAACATCATATACATGATAATAAGTAAGAAAAAAGATTTTGTCCTGATGCAGATACCTCCATTTCGATGATATGACCAATCATCGTCTCTGAAGGGTCAAGACCTTCTCGCAAAAAATTCCCAATAACTTCATCCATTCTCTTTCGTAGGACTGGAAACCGTTGCATTTCATTAACCATACAACGATGGCTCATCTAAAGGACAACATCCAGATCAAACTTAGTTGAGGAGAAAAATACAGAAGGCGTAAATATGCCATAAGAAAATACGAGAACATGTACCCTTATTAGCTCATCATATATAAATCTAGCACACTGAAGACTTGGATCCAGTAAGCGAGCTATCTGTCTTCTAACAAGAACCTCAAATGGAATCTAAACGTTGGAAAATATTTAGTACCCAAAAGTTGAATAGAAGGCTAACACACACACAGACAAAGATAGCATATTTTCAAGGAAGGTGTAATACCCAATACAAGCAAAAATTAAGTTAAGACCTACTTCTGGCACAAACAATGCAGACTTGGGACCGGTGGCATTTTGAATGGCAGTACGGATGTCCTCATCAGTTAAATCCTCACAAGGATCTACTTCCTGCAGAAAGAAAAAATGCATATGCAATGATAGCTGACACAGGGCAATTAATTGCACAATAAAACATTCATAAGTTACACCACACAAAGGGCAGTAGCAACAAGCAGAAAAATCTATGTTCATATCTATCAATTGCATGGCAAAAGAATATCACAACTTCATAGTAAAAAATACTCCCTCCGTCCCCTGTAATTGTCTCGCTTTCCTTTTATGGACGTCCCACTGTAACTTTCCCATTCCATAAATGGAAAAAGTAACACTCCACTACCCTATATTTTTATCCCCAATAAAGCAAAAAGGCACACCATTTAATATACCAAACCTCACTTTTCAAGTTTTCATCCACAAAAAAGCAAAAAGGTCCACCAACTAATATTTTAATATTATTCCTTGAACCATTCAACCAAAAGAAATGAGACAATTACAATGGGACGGAGGGAGTATGTCATTGACTTGTGTGTAAATTAAAAGGGGTTATAATAGGATAATCATCTTATTTTAATCTTTTAAAAAAATCCCTAATACACATCTCCTTTTATAAGAATATATATTTTCTCAAATATGAAATGACTTGCAAATATACAATAACCTTAAATGTCCACAGAAATCAAACCAGAAACACAAACCTCCAAACTCTTAACAAATATATTCTGGAAAATGTAATGGACTCGTGCTCCACCAGACAGCTCAGCTGTTGACATCTCTTCATTTTTCCCTTCTATCATTGAGGAGAATGCTGTTTTAACAGAACATAAAATCTTTCAATAGGCTGGCATCCACATAATAGCGTGTTGGTAAGGATGTCAAGGAATGCAGCAAACGAATAAATGCAAACCCGCCAAGGAGGGAGTGTTTGTGCTAAGATACAGTATTAGAGAACCACAACAGCTGCAATTGCTAAATGGGGGAGGGTCACACTTGATGTTGCCGTTATATATCTTAAGGTCAACTCTACGTAATATTTCATATCATGCTGTTTCCCAAGTGCATATGTGGGCAAAAGGAACACACAAGATTAACTCACTAAACAATACAATAGCAATGAGTGCGAACAAAGTCATTATTAGTTAATGTTTTATTTCCAGCCCAAGTGAATGTACATATGCTAAATTTGGAATAACATGATCAATGACAGATATGATGCAGGCTTGCAGCGATACTTCAATACTTGATATTGTTGAGTATTGAATGACCACCTTATCTAAAGCTTTTACTATTAAAGATGTAAAAATCATTTAAAAAAAATATAATAACTCAAGCATGCCTTTACATGGGCAGGCAAATTACTCTTTTAAAGTTACACACTTAGAAAAAATTGTAAAATGGGGGATTGGTTGCAAGACTTGAACCAATAATATATTATTTAGCTAACCAAATGACAGCAAAATTGTTAAAGTGGAAAAGTGTAAGAGATAATATTCAGTGACTCAAACAATAATTAAATAACTAACAATAAGACAACATACCTTCAGAGTATTTCGAAAGAATGTTTAGTAGCAATGCTCCTTGGCCAGCCTGTTCATCACAAGGACAAATATTAGCAAAAATCAAGGTGATTGGACAGTCACAAATTTTTGGAGATTGTATTCTCTTTGCCAGAAAAATGTGCTATCGAGAACAAAGGATCAGTGAGAGAAAAAGCAGATCCCAAAATGAAATCATAGGTTCATATCATGCAATTAGATTTCAAAGCACATTAATATACAGATACAAACCCAAGAACAATAATGCAACATGATGAAAATTGTACATTTTCACTAAACGGGACAAACCTTTGATTCAGTAATCTCCCCGTAGCTTGCGTGCTCCTTTGCAACAGACACAAGGGCAGTACTAATGCGTGTCTTTAACCCTGGAAGAAGTGTCTTAATATGTTGTACGAGTATCTGCGCAACAAGAAAACCTCATATCACTTCAGAAACCAAGACAAGACTCTGAAAATAACAGCAAATAGCTTTATAATAAGCACCAATAATTCCAACTCAGCTTTTAAAAAGATAGCAACACATCTTTAACACAGTTTAAATATACAAGACTAGAATGACTGAATGATATCAAGCATTTCCACAAAATCTGATCACAGATCAGTCCAGTTCATACCTGGTTCAACTTCTTGGCCAATTGAGGTACCCCACAACGGTCAGCAAGATCACTGTAAACCTGCACAGAATATATTAGGTCATCTAAATAATAGGAATTGAGCCAAATATATCAATTGTTAGTGAAAGAGATAGAGGCAATACTGGCCGACTGCGAAAGAACTTTTCCTCTGCTATGAGTGCCTCTTTGATGCTCCGATTTAATAGAATATCCTGCACAGTTAATAATCAAGGGAAAAATCTGACATCAAAGTTACACAAAATATTATACTCTTGAGTCTCAACACCAACATAAACTCTCAATTGGACACTAAACACAGCAGGCATATTACTAAATATCAGAGCTTTCACCCAACGGTTTTCCTTCAATAGAGTATAAAACCAAAGCTTCCCTTTGATCAACATGAAAACAGAAATCCATAAGCCTTAGACATATATAGATTGAAGGTCGGTATTATTGGAAGCTAACATGCATATAAATATTTATTCGACATGACCCTCCCTAATAAACATATATTATGTAGGCAACCATAAATATCTAGTTCTCTACTGGCCTCATACAACATTAAATCTTCCCCTCATAACTTCTACAGTACTATATCAGAGCGAGTAAATAATTTTTGAACATAAAAAACGGCATGTGCAAAGAGAAGCAACCAAATCTTGGGACAAAAACAATACCCTGACACACAACATGAAAGAAACAGATTTTTGGATATATATATTTGCCCTGGAATAAGTTTATGATTGAATAAACAACGGTCGTTATAACACGACATGTATATGCAGTCACTGGGTAAATAAAGTGAATCTTTAAGAAAATTCGCAATTATAAGAGGACATTACAGTGTGAATTGTGAAAAAGAAATATTACCTCTTGACTACGGTTAACAACACCTACATAACCAAGCCGGAGAGGTATAACTTTTCCAAGCAAGAAGTTCCGAGCATCAGTGCCCCTGTCCATAATATCCAACTGAAATGGCAAAGTAAATATGCTGTGTAAGAACAATAGCAGACTGTAATTGTACAGCCTCATAATAAAATTGAAATCTCACCTTTGTGATTACACCAATTGTTCTATAACCTGCAAGTATAAAACTTTAAAACATAAGTACAAAATCCAAATACAAACACCTCAATAGAAGCTACAAAATCCAGTATATGATAAATTCATTTGGAGAAATGAATATAGGATGAGAAGAAGCTACCATCAGGGTCAGCCATTCCAGCCATTTGAAGTGCATCTGAGTTTGCCAGATCTGAATTTGCTGGTGTCACAGCCAGTATCAAGCAACTTTGACGCTTAATATATGACATTATCATTGTTCTAATGCGTGCTTCAATATCAGATGGCTGATCACCAACGGGAACTTTTGTTAAGCCTGGCAGATCCACTAGAGCAATATCAAGAACATTAGGAGAGAAAATCTTTAGACGAATCTGTTTGTCTGAAACACCTTTGTTTCCTCCAGCTTCTCTCTCTGTTTCAGCCTAAACAACATTCGATTATATCAAGCACTTGAAGACGGCCAATTCAACCTAAATCGAAGTACAGGTAAAAAGAGAAGACACTCCAAAAGCAGCAAGCCCAAGGCCCTAAACAACGATGATATAAATGAACTATGTTCGTCAACAAGATAAAATTTATCGGGTAGCGTACAGTTCTCCCCTCACCAATTCACCATACTATATGATTTTTGGCATATCACTTTGTCTTCGGTGCATGTGAAGTTGATCTTTCTTTTCCATTTTCTACTCCCCCAATGAGTTTTCTTTTAATCTAAGGGCCACCGACGGTCCAATTATAGTGCGATGTGGATCTTAAAAAAATATGAAGCTACCATAAAACTGCATCTGTAAAGCCTCTAAGAACTCAATTTCTTCTAGATTACAATGAATGACCTCAGACGTTTATATGCAAATACACAAAATTCAATTAGTCACACCAACATGCATAACCTCATTAATATCAATACATAGATATAGGTGGGCGTGCAGGGAAACCTTAAAGAAGTTGTTTTGATGCTAGATACCATTCACCAGGCCTTTATCTTGTTCCATAAATCTTAATATCTTTTCTAAAGGATACACCTATTTCTTCTTCATTCCAGTTATTTATCCAAATTTGTTTTTCAAGACGAGCTTAAATACAGCAACTGGCCAATTTAAGATCCAACAGTTTACTAAAGGTCAATATTATGTGCTTAAATCTTCACAAGCTCACGAGTGGAAATCCACGTGCATGCACACAGTTCAAATTTTTTGTGTGTACAACTTTGTGCACGTGTGTGGTGCATCTAATATGTTGTACTTGAATATACGTATGAATGTCACACTCTATCGTAGAAGTGTTAGGGCTTTATCTTTCCCTAAATGCTTTCAGAATTAATATCACAAGTGTGTATATGTATTCTCGTCATGTCATATACATGACCTGTATTCGCTTTCTTGAATAATAGCCTGCTAAGTTCTGAGCCCCTACGCAAGCCAACTATCATTAATATAAAAGAAACTGTGTAAGCGACTTGTTCTAAGTTTAGAATCCCACAATAGTATGCATACATATTTTCCATACGCCAATTATTTCAAATCGGGTTATATAGAGAACAAAACCCTAGTTTTCGCCAGCTGTTGGCTACTTACCTGAGTTTCAAGGAAGTTCGCCAAAATTAAAGGATCAACTTCGATACTGAACTGTTATCAATAACTATGAACGTAATACTAATTCCTTGTGATGAACAACAATTACCAAAGTCGGTAAATTTTAAGAAAATAACCTGAATCTCCTTCCGGATTTCATTAAAGTCGAAGAATTTTTTCCCAGGCAAGTGCAAGAACTCCCCCCACTCCTCGTCAGTTCCATCACCGTTCCTCTTCTTCTGCACGAGCTGCAGAACCAGTGGGCGGCGCGTGCAAATATCGTTCCCACGTGGTAGGAAGTCCCGCCCAACTAGCGCCTCCAATACACTGGATTTGCCGCTGCTCTGGCTTCCAACCACCGCCACCTGCGGAAGCTCGATCGTTGACTGGCTGCCGAGCTGCGAGAATATGTCCTGCAGCTTGTTCACTATTGGTATCACTGAGTGCCCTAACGCCGCTGCTGCAGTATTGTTGCTCGACGCCGCTGCCGTTCCTGACGATTGCTCTTCCGCCATGGAGTCGGCTGATTTAGTGATTCAAATGTCAAGTGTATGCGAAAATTAAATGAGTTTTCCGGACTGAGATCCGGTGTCGAAGATCGCGATTGCTAGCTGGAAACCCTAGATAGGCGTTCCAGAATGTGATTGAGGAGGATGAGAGAGAGAAATTGTTTGAAATTTTCTTTCTCGATCCTTTTTAGAGAGAGAATGGGCCTCAATTGTGTGTGCGCAGACGTTTCCCTATCGCCAAGAAATTGTTTTATTTAAAAAAAAAAATAATTCAATTCCGATTCTCGGAGGAAAAATATCGCCAAGAATCAGGGGTATTTGTTTCAAATCTCCCCACCCGATATTTTTATATAAAATTCAATTCATTTTTCTTTTCAAACGCAAGTTTAAATACATTTATCTATTTTTCATGAAAGGTTCCAATTTTTAATGGCAAAGTTTAATTTAATGGCAGAATCGTGAATTTAATTTAAGATTCTCAAGACTCATCTCAACTCTATTATTCATGATCTATATAATACGCCTAATATATTTAATGGTCAAGTATTTTTTTTTTAAATGAAATATTTAGTTAAGATGAAACAGACGGTCAGACACAACTCACTACTTTATCTCGAGTAACACCCCCTGAGAATCAAGTCTATACATGAATTTTATCATTGTTATGTGCAAAAACTATCACTGTTATACACAAAAACTTTCACCATAACGCATTTTTAACAGTGATAGTTTTTATGCATATCAGTGAAAGTTTTTATACATAACAGTTATTATTTTTTAACTCTTTATACTCCCTTCATCCCAAACTTGATTTCCACATTTCCGTTTCGGGCGTCCCATACTTGATTTCCACCTTCTTTAAATGGAAATATCTACTTTATCATTTTATCACATAAAATACTAATAAATAATTCTTTTTAACCCCAACTACTCATCATTTTATCACATAAAATACTAATAAACAACTATTTCTACCCTAACACTTTATCATTTTATCATTTTTTCTTAAAATCCGAGCACACAGTAAATAGAAAATCAACTATGAAACGAAGGGAGTACATAACAGTGATATTACAAAAATCGAGTTCACGGTGAACTCGGGTTCATACAAATTTTTGTCCTCTATCTCCTATTTTTTATGTTACACTTGCACCTATTTTCACTAAGTTACACGCAATTTTTAATATAAAATCAAAATCATTTATCACTTTCATTTTCAAAAGTTTATTATATAATTCTACAACAACTTCAAGATACTTTAGGGTGTGTTTTGAAACATTTAAAACAGTTTTCAGAAATACTTATTTTTAAAGCTCCCTCTAACAGCTTTTAAAAATAAATGATTTTTGAAAATTGTATTTTAAGTGTTTCAAAGCAGATCCTAGTATTGGAAATGCCATCCATAAACAAACACCTTAAGGTTACTAATTTTTAGATGGTTTAATATATAATATTTGAAGTATGAAGTATGTATCATTATTGTTTTGATAACTAACTATAAGGATAGTACGGTCTTGTGTGGTTAAAGCTAGTGGACCTAATTATGGACTCGAGATAATCGAGTTAGAGCCGAACTTTTATAATGTTTGAGTTTTGTTTGTTTATTATTGAGTTTAGCTCTAGCATTGTTGTGGAATATATGTTGTTAGGCCCCGGTGGAAAAACTCATTTTGCGCGTGCGGAAGCAAAACATGACGAATGATGCATATAAAAATAGGGGTGAAGGAATGGTGATTCCAGATTTTTCTCTTTTAAGCTCATGTGTTGTGTTTTGCTTATGATCGAATGCATATGACAAGATAAGAACGTAAAGCAGTAAACAACACAACAATGTATAGTGGTTCGGAGACTCAAGCTCCTACATCCACTCTCCCTGTTCCTAGGAAAATTCCTTCAAACACTTCCTAAGGTTTTCTGACTACCCCTGTAGTTTACTAATCTTTCTACTTTGAGTTTTCTGACTACCTCTGTAGTTTACTAACTCAAACTGGACTTATCGCCCTCTCGGGCTCGCCTCTAGATATTTAACGAGTTCACTCTCCAACGGGACTTATCACCCTCTCGGGATTGCCTAACAACTACCTCACTTCACCACGTGTTGTCTCCAACTATGGTGAGATTTTCCATTACATTTGTTTAGCTTCAATGCTAAGGTTGGGAAAATCTCTCTAAGCTTAGGATACATCGTAGATTGCTTAGATTGGGTTCTAGAACACTCTTTGAATATATTTGTATATCTACAGACTTGTGTTCTAGGGTGGTAAAGCTTGAGTATATGTTCTCTTAGCTCTGTAGCATCGTTGTTATCTTCTTCGCACTTCCACACGTAATAATGTAGGAAGAACTTGTATTTATAGTGTGGATTTGAATGTTACCGTTGGAGATAATCACATTCAAATCCATACTATTCTTTTTAATTTATGCAGCTTTTTCAGGCTGGTTGTCTTCCTCTCATTGGTCCGTCCATTTGGATTCCACGGCTATATTCCTCGGCTTTTTTCGCCGGAACATTAAAGGATATCTTCGAGCATTCAAGACATTATCGAAGTCTTGATAATTCATCGTGCCTTCAGTATCCTTTGTCTTCGATCTTGATATCTTGATCGAGTCTTGATGTCTTTTGAGTCTTGAGAGATCTTTTGAGTCTTCGAGATATCTTGAGTCTTGATTTCTCGATCTCATCTTGAGTCTTGATTTCTCGATCTCATCTCGAGTCTTTAGATTTCGATCTCATAGTCTTGATTCTCGATTTCATATCGAGTCTTGAAACTTCGATTTCATCATATCAAACTTCCAGTTTCTTCAGAAACTTTATCTTGAGTCTTCAGAATCTATCCTGATCTATATCTGCTGACTATACATTGTGCAGATAACATCCTGAACACTCTAAAACTGAATCCTGACTCATCTATCAAGATTATCCTGAACATGTCATACTCAGGGGTTTTGGGATCTAATCAAAAATCTTATTTATTAAATTTATTTCCCAACAATTTCCCCCTTTTTGATGATGCAAAACCATCTTGTTACAAAAATCACTTAACCTATACTCAGGTTTCAGTTTTTCCTATTACAAGATTGATATATCTCTCAACAATTACTTCAGCAATGAATTTCCCAATAATTTCATCACCAAACAACAATAATCAGACATATCAAATATTAAAGACATGTAAAGTAAGATAATGAGGTATTATCTTTGAGCATAAAGATAAAGTTTCATTGATTGTATGATATCAGTTACAGATTACAATTAACTTATCAAAAGTAAAGACAAAAACATAAAGAATTACAAGTCTTCAGTCTTGGTCTTTAGTCTTCTTTGATCTTCAGCTCGGCTCCTGGCCTCAGGTCTATCTGAGCTCTCAGTGTCTTCAGAGACATACTGAGTCTCAGGTCTCTTGATTCAGCGGAACTTGTCGTCGACCAGCATATACTAACACTCTCAGCCGACCGAAGTTCAGTTTCTTTTGACTTCAGACATCCTGACCCTCAGGTCTCTTTTACTTACTGAGTCTCAGATCAGTTTTCTTTTATCGAGTCCCAGATCGGTTTTTTTTCTTATCGAAGTCTTAAATCTTCATCGAGTCTCAGATTACTTTTTACCAGTTATATCGATTTTTCTTTTGCTCGATCCGATTAGCTCGACTGATCAGATCAACACATCTTCAGATCAACATATCAGGATAGCATCTGGTAAGTACATCATACCATGTTAGCATATCAAGTTATCATATCTGATCTTGATCACGTCTGATCTTGATCAGTCTATTTTGCTCATCTTCTGATTTGCAACTTTCTATTCCGACGGTTGGCTTTAGCTTTTTCTTCTCTTCCGATTTTGCAGACAAATTTCATCATTGACTCCGGAACTCATCTAACTTCATCCGATCTCGATCGGTCTTTGTTTTAAACTTTCGTCGATCTCAATCATCTACTTCTGATTCCGTGAGTTCCCCCTTAATTTGTTCTTTAATTCCCCCTCAACTTGTTATCTGTAAATTATCTTGAATAACACAAGTTGATAATGTTTTGGCATAGTTCATCTCAAATATCCCAACAAGGACGCCAAAACATTAAAATATATGCATTTTTAAAAAACGGGTTTTCCTTTAAAAAGATCGATTCTGTGGTCACTCCGAAATTAGTGAACCTTTTGAACTCCGCCCGATACCACCACTTGTTAGCCCCGGTGGAAAAACCCATTTTATGCGTGCGGAAGCAAAAACATGAATTTAATGATGCATATAAAAACGGGGGGTGAAGGAATGGTGATTCCAGATTTTTTCTCTTTTTAAGCTCATGTTGTTGTTTTTGCTTATGATCGAATGCATATGACAAGATAAGAACGTAAAAGCGAAGAAACAACACAACAATGTATAGTGGTTCGGAGACTCAAGCTCCTACATCCACTCTCCTTGTTCTTCAGGGAAATTCCTTCAAACACTTCCTAAGGTTTTCGACCACCGTAGTTTACTAACCTTTCTACTTTGAGCTTTCGACTACCTCTGTAGGTTTACTAACTCAGTTGGACTTATCACCCTCTCGGGCTCACCTCTAGATGTTTAACGAGTTCATACTCCAACGGGACTTATCACCCTCTCGGGATTTCCTAACAACTACCTCACTTCACCACTAGTTATCTCTTACGAGAATGGGGTTTGGGTTTGGTGTTGTCTCCAACTATGGTGAGATTTTCCCTTACATTTGTTTAGCCTCAATGCTAAGGTTGGGAAAATCTCTCTAAACTTAGGATACATCGTGGGTTGCTTAGATTGGGTTCTAGAACACTCTTTGAATATATTTGTATATCTACAGACTTGTGTTCTAGAGTGGGAAAACTTTAGTATATGTTCTCTTAACTCTGTAGCATCGTTGCTATCTTCTTCGCACTTCCACACGTAATAATGTAGGAAGAACTTGTATTTATAGTGTGGATTTGAATGTTCCGGTTGGAGAGAATCACATTCAAATCCATACTATTCTTTGTAAGTTCTGCAGCTTTTTCAGGCTGGTTGTCTTCCTCTCATTGGTCCACGTCCATTTGGATTCCAATTTATATTCCTCGACTTCTTCGCCGGAACATTAGGGATATATCGAGCATTGAAGACATTATCGAAGTCTTCAGTAATTATTGTGCCTTCAGTATCCTTTGTCTCGATCTTGATATCTTGATCTTATGAGTCTTGAGATATATCGAGTCTTCATATCGAAGTCTTTAGTTTCTTCTTGAGTCTTGATTTCTCAGCCTCATATCGAGTCTTGATTCTCGCCTCATATCGAGTCTTGATTCTCGATTTCATATCGAAGTCTTGAAACTTATCGAGTCTTCGAATTTATTCGATCTATATCTGCTGACTATACATTGTGCAGATAACATCCTGAACACTCTAAAACTGAATCCTGACTCATCTATCAAGATTATCCTGAACATGTCATACTCAGGGGTTTTGGGATCTAATCAAAAATCTTGTTTATTAAATTCATTTTCCAACATATGTTCCAATTTTCAAGTTTATCAAAATATACTTGTCTAGACGAATTTAATAATATATATATTGAATTCTATAATTTCATTTAATTAAATGAGTTTTTATTTTCATCAAACCACTATATATATATATATATATATATTTAATAGGAAATGATAATGGTAATGAAGATTATCGTATGAATAGAGAATGGTAAGAGTTATTGATGATTATATTTGAAGGTCAGATGCTTACAACCTGGGCATAGGAATAAGACAAAAGAAAAGGTTAAAAAAATTAAAAAAAAATAAATGGGATGACCTTGTTATTGAACATGGGTGTGAGGTTATGCCTCAACTTTCAATCATTTAAGAGTCAAAATTTTATTGAAATAATTTATTTCAATTTATCCATCTAAAAAAAATTCACCAAAATTAATAAATAAAATTTCTATAAATTGATAATCAATATTGATATACTTTGGATCACAATTTCAAACACTCTCATTTTTTTTCCTAACTTGTGTCAAATCTCCTAATTTTTATCATTTTTCACATGGATCCAAATCATCCCAATTATTCTCTCTACTCCCAAAATCATTCAAATTTTCAAAATTATCAAAATTTCGTAATAGATGATGATCCCCATAGACACATACCTAAATTATTATGATCCCACCGAATTTTTAATGAATAGTCCCGTAGATGATGATCAGTCCTTTTATACTGAACGCATTGCAAGTTTATCCACCTATATGACTAATAGGGAACAACCGTAATAGAAGTTAAATCGCCGCTTCTTAAGAATGATTTGATTGAGCATATATGGCAAAAATTCGGCATTGATAATTAAATATGTAATTTGCATCTTTTGCTTTTTTGTAATTTACGCATGTATTTGTAGCTCGATTTATTTATTTTCTTTTGTATTTCAATTCTTGTAATTTTAATTTTGTTATTAGATGTTGTAATTTATTTTAACTGTATTGTAATTTTTTTTTATAATTATAATTTTTTTAATATCAAATAATTGTTATGTTCTTAAATATTTTAAATATAATAAAAAATAATTGTAAATTTAATAGTTAAGTTATAAAAGAAATAATTTATTAAAGAGTTGTGGTTGTGGGTGGGCATGGATAAACAATGAAAAAAAGATGAATTTGGAGCTGTTGAGTAAAATGTGTATGTGGAGGAGAGATAAATGAATTATTTATTATTTGGTTATGGTTGTGGGTGGACATTGATAAAAATGGTTTTAGAACATCAACAATGAATATCATGTGAGGTGAGTTGAGTTGAGTAGGTGAGGGCAATCAATTCTTACTTCTATTCTCATTACCAATGCATCAAACCTACCAAGTACTATCAAAAGAAGTAATTATCATTAAATACTTCCATTACCCCCAACCAACCATTCCCTAAATTTAACATTTACGAAATAAAATGAATTGAAAGAAACTCAATTGGTTGATCATCACATTCTTGCCGTCTGTGAGGAGAAGAAATGGGGGTAGCTCAAGTGGTTAGAACTCCACTAACCTGAGACCTCAAGGTCCCGGGTTCAAGACACAGAGATGAAATATTTATTCCCTCTCGTGGTCGTCCCCCTCTTGTGACGTTGCGGTTCCAATTAGCTCAAGTGGTTAGAGCTCCACTACCTGAGACCCCGAGGTCTAGGGTTCGAGACACGGAGAGTTATGGGGGTTGCGGTTCCGATTGCGGTACAGTGATGGTCCTCCTCTTGTGGGGTTGTAGTTCATATTGCGATGCGGTTGCGATTCGAAGTTGTAGTTTCGGGTGGTCCCCCTCTTGTGATGGTATGGTTGGAAGAAATTATTGTAAAGGAAGGGAATTAACAATTTCATATACAGTATAATGATTTTTTTTTCGAAATAATTTCATATATAATGATACTGATTATCATTTTTTATTTCAAACACATACTAAGTGATTAGATTAATTTAAATTCAATACTAGAACAAATAATATAAATGTTGTATTATAAGGGTCTGATTGGTAGGGATTTATAACCCCTAAAAGGCATGATCTACTAATTTAGCAAATTGATTGGTAGTCTATAAAATTAACACTATCCGGTTGTTATCAGCCGACCCGCCCTTAGTTATGTGCCCAATCACTAGTTCACAAGTATATTGTTAATACCACCTCTCACGTGATATTAAAATTATGTGACTTCTACACTAAAATTGTTTCCAAATTTAACTTTAATTCATTTATTATTTATCTGTCTTCCTTCTTCCTTGTTCCCGTGCTTTTCCTACCACCGTCTTTTCGCCGTTGCTCGTGCACGAAGAACCATGGTCGCCGTCGCTCGCGCACGAAGAACCACGGCCGCCGTTGCTCCGCCGCGCCGCCCTATGAGAACCATGGCCGCCGCCTGCCTTGCTCCGCCGCCGCCCCCGCCCTAGTTTGGATTTCTTCAATTTTACTTTGATTTCTTCAATTTGTGCTTTGGGTTTCTTGGATTTCTTCAATTTGTGCTTTGGGTTTTGTTGGCTTCTTGTTGGGGAAATAGATGTGTAATTTTATTTAATTGGATGAGCACCTCCCTTAACCCCACAGCTTATCTTCTTCCGAAAACCCCAAAACCTCAATATATATCTATATTTATATATATGCAGTACCCTTCATCTTCAATTTTTGCAAGATTGCAATTGACCAATGATACTGTTTCTTTGTTGCTGAATTTGTTATGAAGGGTGATGTTGAAGATGATGATGTGGTAAAATTTGCTACTAATTTCATGATGTTGAAGATGAAGGTTAAATTAGTAATTTATTAATGTTTTTTTTTTTTTGTTTTATTTTATTCACTTTTAATACAATTTACCAATCAACATACAATTTTTGACACACTCTTTTTAATAGTTTATACCAATCAATTTTATAGCATTTCTCCTCATTAAAATAGTTTTGATGTTATTTTTGTAGGAATTTTTTCAAGGCCTACCAATATGCCCTAATTATAATTTATATGCATGCCGTTTTTAATATTTGCAATTTGAATTTAAAATGACGTACCATGTCAACACGCAATAAACCTATGGATTGTCATACTTCATGGCTATATATTTTGAGATAGTATTCACAATTGTAATGATGTTTTACATTTTTTTCAGTATATAATCAATTATGTATCCTTTCAATTAAAAAATAATTTAATTGTATTGTAATTTGTAAATCGCCAAACTTTTCAATTCATCTAAAAATATATCAGTACATGTATTTAATACTTGAGTGGTTTCATATGCACCCGGTGCACCATGCACTCATAGTGTATTTTAGAAGTGTGTAATTATACAAAATAAAAATGTGCAACTATTCAAAATAGAAGCATGTAACTATGTTCTCATATTAACAATTGCATTTTTATGTATAAATAAGTCACATTTTTTAACAAATTACACGTTTCTAAAATGCACTATAAGTGCACAGTGTACTCGGGTGCATACAAGACATTGTTATGACTTGGTTATGGGATGTAACAAACAAATTAGGGTTTCGCATTGTTAGGAAAAGTTATCACAAATAGATCCTATTTCATACACATATTTCATTTCATTATTGCCAACAAGAAATAGCAATACCATTGTTTCTCTCACCTAGGTTTTAATCGGCGCTCCTCCCCACCCAACATAAAAAGTCATGGCTCGTCGTAGCTCTGGTGGTAAGTTTTCGTCTTACTGATACTCGATTGAGTTTTGATTTGATTCGTTTATGGAAAATAAGACATTTCCAGCTTTGATTCGTCGCATCGGCGTATACGGGCATTTTTTTTTAAATATCTGCTATTTCATCGTGTTTGACTGTATTGGACTATTGGGATTAATTATTAATTGTATAATTACCAATGAAAAACAAACTGCAATTGTTTTTTTTTTTTTTTTTTTTTTTTTTTGGCTAGATCTAAATCTTGGTGTAAAATTTGTGAAACGTGGAATGCAATCGGATGTCTTTGTGCAGAGTGTTTTTGGCTATGGACATTACCTATCTTCGTAAAGTTTTAAAAGTCTCTTTATCTAACATTGTAGCTTGTAAACATTCTGGATGGTTTTTTAATATTATCTAAGTTATACATTTTCAACGTATAATTGTAATGTATAAATGAGACATCACTGTTCTTTGTATTTGCTTCCTCCGTCTGATTAACCCATGTTTTGATTAGTTGAAATAGATTTCTGAAAGGTAGAATAAGCTTATAAATGTGTTGAATATTTGGACTTTGTTAACTTATTGATTTAATCATTCCACCCTTTTCATCATGGAAAGTTTGTGCTCCTCCTTGTCATACTTGTTATGCCATAATTGTTTTTGTAGGAATATCTGCTCGTCCAGCACCCCGCCCTGCATCACGCAGCCCACCACCTCAACCAGGTACTTGTCATCTATATGAACCACTCTATTAGCTTATGGTACATCTATATGAACCATTATATTAGCTTATGAGAGTTGGAGGTCCATTGAAAATAACTCACTTATCCCGTTAGCATCTTTCATACTTTTTTATCCTCTAGTTAGATCTTGTATTGTTGCATGTATTGCAAATCTAATATACATTTTGGGCTCAATATTTTATTGGATTTTATTTTCAGCTCGCCATGCCTCCTCCAGCTCCTGCTCAAAGTGGTTCAGGTGGATCCATGTTTGGAAGCATTGGTTCCACCATAGCCCAAGGTGTGTAGAAGTCAGTTAAACTTTTGTCCATGACCTAGATACTCTTTTGCAGTGTGGATTTGACCGTGTTTTGTTTTGTTTTCTTTTTTCATTTCTCTAGGGTTGGCATTTGGTACTGGAAGTGCTGTTGCACATAGAGCTGTGGATGCTGTTATGGGACCTCGCACAATTCAACATGAAACAGTTGTCTCAGAAGCTGCTTCCACACCAGCACCTGCTGCAAACAGCATGGGTGGTTATGATGCTTGCAATTTCCAAACAAAGGCATTCCAGGATGTAAGTGATAAGATACCCTCTCTCTCTCAACCCAGTTTGTGAAAAGTTTATTCTGGTTGTGGCTTGGTGGGTGGGTGATTGGTATCAGTACACTTAGTAGTGATACTTTGGTTAATGGCTAGTCAATCAAACAATAAATCTGAGTTTCTATTTTCTATATGTAATTTATCCTCGTTTGTTTGAGGTTGGATGGGAATGTGGCTTGTGGTAATGAATACTTCAACATTTCATGTAGTGAGTATGGGTATAATATGCTGGCATTTTGAAGTTTAACAAGGTGGTTTTTGATTTATCTAGAATGCTGATTTTTCTGCAGTGTCTGAATGGCTCTGGAAGTGATATCAGCAAGTGTCAGTTCTACATGGATATGTTGGCGGAATGCAAGAGAAACTCAGGTTCTATGATGAGTTCTTAAATGCGGTGTTTTGCAGCTTTTGCTTCAGAAACTATTATTCATCAATTGTGTTTCAATGAGGACTTATCTTTCAACGTGGAGCTATTGTTCACTCCATTTTTTGGATGGCGAATGCTATATTTAACATTTGAATATGGTGTTCTTAAAACTTTTATCAAATAAAGAAAAGCAAATTAACAGAGAGTTCTATCTCCCAAACCTGTGGATATGCATTGACCTTTCTTTTTTTTTTTTGTGCTATTGGGATTTCCTTTAGATTGATATATAACTTGCTTTTGTTCAATGTAACATCTTTGTATAATGCATGTGGGTTATGGGGGATGTTAGTGTAGCCCTGCAAATACAGCAATCTTATGCTATCTGAAATCTGAATGTACTTTTTAGAAGTAAAACAAGGGACCTAATATTCATAGCAATTGCAGTAAAAATGGAAGCAAATAATGAGCTGAATAATATTTCATTTTACCATAGTAAGGAGTTTGACGACACTGTCTATTACAAGGCATCTTTTGATGCCTTGCAAATTAAAATGTTTAAACTGCTAGCATTATTCATATTTTCCTGTTCCAAGATCCCTTCAAGCCTTCAATCTTCCAGATTTCCAATCAGTCGGCCTTTCAGAAAGCTGATGCACAGCTTTCTCCATGACTCTGTATCTGGGTCACAGGCCTTCAGCTTAGATTTGACCTCTTCAGCAAGGGATTCCTGTAGTTGTAAGAGCACATTGCATATATCTAAGATCATTTATACTCAGAATTGGTTTTTTATGGAATTTAAGAATAAGGTACTCCACCTCAATGAGACTGCATTTAAAGAGGCGATATTTGATAAGGTGCAGTAGGATGTCCTTATTGTACTCGGGGTGACCCTGGATGCCCATAATGTGATCACCGTATTTGAACATCTCGACCCCGGTCCTGCTTGACCACGCTAGGATTTCTGCCTTTGGAGGGAGGTCCAGTACCTAAGAAGTTAGTGTTCATATTTGGTTATTTCGTAAATGAGGGCTTGTTAATTCCTTGCTTTGAAGTATTGAAAGAGCTACAAGAGACCTCATCCTTGTGGCACTTTATGACAGAAAGGGTTGTAGGCAGATTCAGAGAAGTGAAAATGTGAGATGCCTGTAGATGAACTTTGGTGATTCCGATGTCCCACCCTGCTGAGGCTCTGCCGGTTCTTCCGCCTATAGCTCGTCCCAATATCTAGTAAACATTAAAAAAGCAGAAATTACAACACTGTTTTTGTAGGAATAAATACTTTACTTCTCTACTTGATGAACCAATTGAATTCCTTTTCTTTGTGTAAGTGCTGCACTGCCACATAATTAATATTGTTCAGTAAAAATAATTAATATTGATAAATTAGTAGTATCATTTAAAAATACATTTGAGAAGTGGGTACTGAAAGCAACGGGTCTAGCTCGGGCTTGCATAAACATCTGTTTAAGAAGTTTTATTGATTTCCTACAAAATCACAGGAGAATTCACACAGAAGAAAAGAAGGCGAGAACGTAATCTAGATTTGGATTCTATATCTTAATTCTCGTGTGCTCCATATTTCATTAAATAAATTTACGTAATGTGTATATATTTATAAATTATTTGATATGATCACTAGATTATAGTAGTAAATAATATAAAACGAAATAGGATTCATGTAAATATTGACAAACATTGAAAAAGGAAGCAAAGATAATAGCATCCACAATAGTCCATCCAAAAGGTGTTTAAACATTGGATGAATTAAAATTGATGTTTAAAATTAGTATGGATGATCTTTTTAAACATTGAATGGATTAAAATTGATGTTTAAAATTATTATGAATAATCTTTAAATTGGAGAGAGGGAGTTATCTATCCAAACATATGGATGCAGAGAAAAAATATTTTTTGCAAAAAAAGTTGGTAGAAATAGAGTGATAGTGGGACCTATAAAAGGTGTATGGATAGATGAATGATTAATATGATAGTGTATTTAAGAGTGAGTGTCATGTGTATCCATATGCACTGTGCACTCATAATGTATTTTAAAAACATATACAACTAATTTTTCATATTAATAGTTGCACGATTTATTGTAAATAAATTGCATCTTTTTAAAATGAACTATAATTATACTGTGTATCTAAATGGCAAATGCATACAAGACTTAGTTTTATGGCAAATGCATACAAGACTTAGTTTTTATTAATGATGAGGATATAACGTGCAGGAGAGGTGGATAGATGGGATGAATTTTTATCCACTTTGTGAATGCCCTAAATAAGTATGGAACATTACTGAAACACTCACGTTGAGTGTTGAAGATTCGAAGAAAACCGATAAACGGTTATTGGAGAAAGGGGAAGAGAAATTGAGGAAGAAGGAGACTTTGTTATTTCATTTATCATCTAATCTCCTGATACAAGACCTGGAAGCTGGGCTTTATACTACTACCCAGTGTACACTTACAAGTTGGGCCGAAAATATTAATACGGCCCATTATGAATTAATAAAAGAAACATAGGAAAGGAAACGGTCTGGTCCAAGGCCCACACTCCGCATGCCTGAGATAAACCCTTCAAAACACGTACGTACACATAACTTGAAATCAGAGTACACGTGTTTAACCTACCCAAAAAAAAAAATAAAAATGGGAAAAGGGGTATAGCGCTCACCTGATGACCAAAGCAAATGCCTAGAAGCTTCTTTTTCAAGGCGTCCAATTTCTTAAGAAAAACAACCAAATTACAGATCCAGAGATCGTTTCCATGAGCGTCACTGCAACTTCCGGTGATGACGAAGCCGTCATAATCGGCGATCTCATTGTCGGCCGGAAATTCGCCTCTGGTCACCCTGAACACGTCCCAAGTTTCGCCATCCTCTTTCAGCATTTGCGCAAAAACTCCAGAGTAACCACCGTAAATCTTCTTCACGTAATTTGATTCCTCCGCGCACACAAGGACGCCGAATTTTCGATCTTCCATCCTCTCTCTCTCTCTCTCTCTCTCCCCGTGTGTGTTTATTTATTTGTCAAGAGAGGGAAAGGGGGGAGTGGGTAACATGGAAATGGGGATTAAATCGACTGCTTTATAGAAAGGGAATTACTGGAATCATGTCGAGAATGTCAATTTACAAATTTACCCTACCTACTAAGTAGTTGGCCACTCAATTCAAATTAGCTGCCTTATATAAAGCATCATCCATGAAAGATTTTATAAACAGTAAATCATTTATTCTCAAAAAATTTACAAAAAGTATGAACCAATATGCCTAAACAAACTCACTATGGTGAAAATTTGAGGTGCAAAACAAATTTTCAACAACATTCTCACCCAAATCTTCTTCCTCCGATTCATCCAAAAGTTGATTCATCTGTTGTTGCACCGAGTTAATCTCGGTCTCCAACGACTGAATCACTTGATGATCATGGACTTGTTTCGCCTCCGCCAATCTCCGATACTGACTCGATTCCATTTCAACCGAGCTTTTTTCATTCTGAAGCCGTACAATCATGGCCATTGCTTCCTCTGCAGCTGTGGAATTCGCCGCCCTTTCTTTCACAAGCTCTGCAATTGCTGCATTTGCTCTCCCTCTTTCCATTTTCACCAATTTTCTCAATTTCAAAACGTCTGACTCATCGTCTTCCTCTCCTCTTGATTCATCCTCATCCACATCGTCTTCATTGACTTCGTCCTTGTGGTATTCTTTATCCATCTCTCTGCTTATTTTTCTGTGAGAATCTGATTTTTCTGTGCATTCATCCGCTGGATCTTTTAACCGCACACAATTTGAATCAAGAGTTTTTTCTGAGCAAATATCTTTTTTCAATTTTCGTGAATTTTTTCTTAAATTATAGTATGAAAACTGAAGGAAACATCTGAAGGAAGGAGAATATAAGGCCTTGAATCCTAAGGCAAATAACGAAAACATGCACACAAATTCAGAAACTTCTTTGGAAAATTTGAATGCAAGAAAATCATATTTTGGATCGTGATATTGAATTAAATGTTTTGAAATTGTGAAAAAATCCATTAGAATAAAGCCTATAAAGATCGAGAATTCAGTCGAGACTGTGTACAGACGACAAAGAATTGACATGACGGGCACTAAATTCTTCACTGCAAAATACTAATCGCTTGCAATTACAGTAGAGAAGAGAAAGAGGTTTTTGTAGTGAGAAATTGGGGGATTTGGAGACACAGAGGCGATGATCAGTGGTAGCAACGGAACAAAACAAAAAGGAACGTGCCAACGGTAACAAAACTAAGATCTATTTTATTTTATTTGACATGTGGGTCAGTAATTCGACCATGATATTCTTTCTTCGTGGTTTTTTTTTTTTTTTTTTTTTTTTTTGAAAAACGGTAGGGAAATTGATCTATGGAAAAAAAAAATCCTGAAATTGGAGAATTTTTTTAATAGCAAATAGTATATTAAATGTTTAATGATGAGTGAAGTGTGGATAGCTCAAGTGGTTAGAGCTCCACCACATGAGACTTTGAGGTCCCGGGTTCGAGACACGGAGAGAGAATATAATACTCTCTAGTGGTGGTCTCCTTGTTGTTGGGTTGCGATTTTGGGTTGGGTTGCGATTTTGGGTGGTCCCCCTCTTGTGGTGATTGCGGTTCCGGGCGGTTTCGGGTGATCCCCCTTTTGTGGTGATTGCGGTTCCGGTTATAGTTAGATGAAATGATGTTATCTACTGGTAGAATAAATTATTGTAATTGATTATGTTAGGAAACTATTATAATTGATCATCTTAAAAAAAATGTTTAGTGATGCAATCGCATGAAATGATGTTATCTACTGGTAGAAGAAATTATCAAAATTATTATAATTGATCATGTTAGGAAACTATTATAATTGATCATCTTAAAAAAAAATGTTTAATGATGCAATCGCCACATTTTTCTTGTTATTCGTTTTGTATTATTATTATTCCAATTTTAAACCCAATATAAAAAATCTCTTATTATTTTATTTAATAATGAATTTTATTCTTATATAAGGAAATCTAAATGAAGAAGCAAAATCTCTTAATCAATTAATGTCAAGATTTTGATTATTTTCAAAAACAAAGTCGGTTTTATAGAATCTTGATGAATTGATATCGTGTAACAATTAAATCTTTTAAGAAAAAGAAAAAAGAATGATTGTGAAAAGGTTTATGTTATATTGATCTCATATTTTATTTTATTTAGTCAATATCACATGTATAAGAGAAATTATTCGATGAGAATGACGAACGGGCTGATTTACAAACAGAGAATCGTTTACCGTTTAGTCCAGCCCACTTATATAGCCCAAACCAATTTCAAATAGGGATTTTAGTAGACCACTCCATAAAGTTTTTACTACTCAAATAAAATGGTCGATGAGACCTTGACATAAAAGAATAGAAGCACTCTTGGGTGATACCGACTCACAATGAGATGGACTGTAATTTGAACATTAACGCTTTAACATTTTGGGAGGGGTGAGTGATAATTGTACTAAGTTGTACTCCGTCTCATATGAGTTTTTGTCACAACAATATAAATAAATAAATATTCTGTGTGCTCAACTAAACTACGACTTTATTTTTTCCAAGATTTTTAAATATTAACCATCTTTATAGGTGGTAACTGGTTAGTGGTAACTCGTGATTGACATTTTATACATGTATTAAATAATATGTAATGGGTATGAAATGTAATGTAATATGACTAGGTTTTGCAATTTATTGTATTAAAATTTACAAGTTATTGCATTGAAACATGAATTAAGTTTTATGAATATAGATTGCAAATTTCAGTGTAACAAATTATAATTTTTTTAAAATACACTATAGAAAGCACAATGTAAGTATGTAACTAGTGTACAGAAGACTTACTCATGTAACATATATCAATTAAATTGTGAGATCGTAACATTTCACAGTCTCACAATTAATAAAAAAAAAATTATTTTTTTAAAGTAAGAAGTTTGTTTGTTTTACTAAAGAAATTTCACTTAAATAACCAACAATTATCCAAATATCAAAGTAGGTACATCAATAAGGGGGTGTTTGGCACAATTTATAAGCTCTTTAAAACAGCTTATAAGTTGTTTAGGAGCTTATAAGTTCATTAATTTTATTTGGTAAAATAAGATGTCTAACATCTTATAAGATCTAAAAATAAGTTCTTTAGAGTTTATAAGCTCCAAAAAAATAAGTTGGGATATCCCAACTTATTTTACAAAAATTAAATAAGATCTATCATATCTCAACCTATTCCGGCCCAAACTCGGTCCGAATTCAATTCAACCGGAAAAAAAAATGGAAAAACTAGAAAAAAATTATTTTTGATTCTTTTTTCTGAAAAAAATATTTATTTTCGAAAAAAATTATTTTCTGGATTTTTTTTCAATATTTTCGATTTTTTTCTGGAAAAATATTTATTTTCGAAAAAAATATTTTCTGGAAAAAAATATTATTAAAAAATCGAAAATAAATATTTTTTGAAAAAATATATTTATTTTCAAAAAAAATATTATTAAAAAAATTGTAAAAATTATATTAGTTTTAAAATTAAAAAATAGTTTTTAAAAAATTACTATTAAAGAACTTATAAGTTTTATTAGTCAAACACTTTAACAACTTATAAGTTACTTAAAAATTACATCTTATAAGCTTTCAAAACAACTTATAAGATATTTAAAATAAGCTTAGCCAAACGAGTTCTAAATATAATCACACCACAAACCCCACTATCAGGAACCGTCACGTCATATTTCCTTTTTCGTTAAGTACGTGCGAGGATAATGTTATTTTTTCCCTCCCAACCAATATTACTGGCGAAACAAGATTTATTCGAATCTTTAGATATTTGAGTAGCATTGTGAATTGATTTTTTAATTCTTGCAAAGCTTAATCGTCCAATATTATTGGTTCAACAATAGATAGTCATTAGTGTCACTTCAAAAAAGATTAATATTGGTCTTTAAAAGTTAAATGTGATAATAAAAATTACTCACTCCACCTCCAAAAAAAAAAAAGTCCACCAGTCAATGTTTTGTTGTTTCTAATTATAGTCCACTGTTGTGTTCGATATAATTATTCAGCATTAATCGAACACGTAAGAAAGACTCATGTAATATTCAACTATTAAAATAATCATGCTCGATGAACAAGTGTGCTCGCCGCTTGTCGACCAAACAAGTTTGTTCGCCAGCTCGCCACTTGTCAAACATGCGAGTATGTTTGCATATGAAGTAAGTTTTGTTCGCCAGCTTGCCATTTACCAACCAAGGATGTTCAACCAGCCTACCGAGCAAACAGGTATGTTCGCCAAACTAACCGAGCAAAATGATCCTGAAAAGAACATGACAAAGTCAGTCAAACTGATCAGATCAGGGAAGAAGAAATCAGATAGCCTGAGTCAAGTGACCTCAGGGCCAGTATGTGCGATGCACAGATAACCTGAGGGCTCAGACATCCTGAAGGCTCAGACAAACCTGCGGGGTCAGTATGCTCAATGCTCAGATATCCTGAGGGCTCAGACATCCTGAAGACTCAGACAAACCTGAGGGGTCAGTATGTTCGATGCTCAGATATCCTGAGGGCTCAGACATCCTGAAGACTCAGACAACCTGAAGGGTCAGTATGCTCGATACTCAGACATCCTGAAGCTCAGACATCCTGAGGGTTCAGACATCCTGAGGGGTCAGTATGCTCGAAGCTCGGATAACCTGAGAGCTCAGACATGCTCGGTGAGGACAATATTCTGACATAAAATTGATATGGTTTAATGGGGCGAACAAAGCATTCAGTCGAGCAAAAGATTGAATTGGACGACCAAAATAGTGCCTTATAGACAAGCAAATGCAAAGATCAACCAGGAAGACAAAGTTGAAAACGTGACAGCATTACATGAGTTCTTGCATGGCCCGAAGTCTCCAGCTCATGCTTGCCAAACCAGCTCAAGCTTGTCAAAGTACTATAAATGGAAGAAAAACAACAAGAGACAGGTTCAAAAGAAATTTCCCAGAGAGGTGAGGTTCAGAAAAATTCGAGAGTTCATCCATACACATAAAAAACCCTAGCACTCATATACCAACTCTCCAAATCATCTTTATCCATAGCGATTCATCTTCATGAGATGTATCATATATTGTACGTGTAAAACTCGCAATACTACATCCCTGGCTTGGAACGCCCCCAGAGTAGTCATTTCTTGACGAACTGGGTCAACAAATTCTTCTTATTTACAGTTTATTTTACACGTGCATGTTTTGTTTGTGAGTTGTCACCGAATTAGCCACATAATATTCTCCATATAAAACGACTCGCAACACCCACTTTCTATTAGGAGGATATATGTCTAAAAAAACCTTTATTTGTTGAGGTAAATTTTATTTTTCCATGATATTTTATTAATATGTGTGAGTAATGAAAGTGAATTGTTTTCTTGGGACGAAGTAGTATTATGTTTTAATGAAAAAAATAATCTCATAGTAAAATAGGGTTTTTATTATTTTGTATAAAATTATTATAATATGAAATGTTACTCCTATATACTACTAGAGTGTCATGATTTAGGGGTTTTTATTATTTTGTATAAAATTATTCTAGAGTGTCATGATCTCATCTGATATTAATTTTAAATATATATTGTATCTAAGTCAATGGATTTAGGAGTTGAATGGGTACACTTTCAAACCTATAAAACCTTAACAGGAACAAACGCAAACCCATTGATATCATCGACCACTTAATTTAATCCTTAATATATATATTATTAATTAGTACTAGTGGCATCTTAAATAAAACACTTCTCTTTGATTATTTAAATACTGAATAAAGCGTAGTATGTAACTATCAATGACTCCTTTAAACCAGTTCTAGCTTAGCTAGCTAATCACCTTTTCTCGTACTAGTACAATTCCAGCTTAAATAGTTTACCATGCACTATATTGAAACAATGGAATTAAGGAATCTCAAAATAGATAATTCATGATTTTGTCTGATACAAAGTGTTTTAGCACTTTAATTTTGCAACTTGCATCCTTTACCAATTTTAAATCTCCATATATTCCTATGGAAGTTACGGTCAAACAAGATTTGATGTGCCAACATTAATAATCACACTGATATGAAGTTAAAAAAAATTATACCGGACTAGTTAAAAAAGTACTTTATAAATGTGAATTTGTGAAACATGCAGACACGAGGCACGCTACGGGAGTGTGTGTTATTTGTGTTAGGTTGTACCCTGTCTCATTCATAAAATCGTCTCATATTATTTTTTGTCAATTAACTAATACTTTTATGAAATTTTTGTTTTTACCCATTCTTTTAAAATTTTACTTTCTAAACAAAGTAGGGCGTGAAAGGATTGAGTGCGGTGAGACAGCAATGAGTTACTCTCCTGTGAACCAAGGTGCAATTAGTGTAATTGGATTCAATTTTAATTTGGATGAACTATGCACTTTAAATCATAATCTCTAAACAATGAACCCTAAATCATATATGAACCATTTGGGTCGGGTGAACCATGAACCACTTGGGCCGAGTGAACCATGAACCACTAGGGCCGAGTTTGGGTCCAAGTCGAAAAAAAAAAATTAAAACTGAAATTATAGTTAAAAGAAAATTGAAATTGGAAAAAAAAAAAAACTAAAACTAAAACCGAAAAATTTTTAAAAAAAAACTCCTAAAATTAAATTGCACCAATTTTATTAATGCATGGGGTGCATAGGAGAATTTGCCGGCATCAATTATGTTATCCGTCATCGTAGATTTAAAATAATGAAAACACATCATTACTGCAAGCTAACCAACCTAATGGGGAAATTTTCAAACTAATTAAATAGATTAAAAGTAAAAGTTTTTCCATCTTAGGGTAATGCTGTACAACTCATTATATGTATCTAGCCATTTAAGAAAGATCGTGACCTCTTTCTTCATTAGTTTAATTTTGATTCTTCGTGATTAGTTTAATTTGGAGTAACACCTCGATCCACTAATTGCGCCAATTTTGACCACAATTTGATCTATAATTTTTAACTAAACAATTTTATTTTTTTTCACAAAAATAATTTGTACACCAAAATGAAACATGCATACTAGATTTGACCGAAACATGAAACGAAATATGTAGGTTGATCTAAGATTAGTGCATCAGGTGCATAAGAAACTTGGTGTAATTTGTATATTGAAAAACACTAATAATGTTCAGTGTATGAAATACTCCCCCGTCCCGGTGTAATTGTCTCATTTCTTTTTATTGTTTTGTTTAAGAAATAATAATAAAGACAAAGTCTCATGTAACCTCCAAGGGTTGGCCTAGTGATTGTAGGCTTGAGATTTCGGAGTGTGCTCTTCTCTAGGTCTCAGGTTCGAACCCCCTAAAATGTCATCAACTTTTGAGATGAGTCAGTCCACACAGAGCTTAGCTCTAGCTTGAAGTGGACCCCCCCGCTAGTGGACGGTGGGTTCTGATCCCCCGGATTAGTCGGTCTTTGGACGGATATCGAGTTATAAAAAAAAAGTGGGACATTCATAAAAAGAAAACGAGACAATTAGCTTGAAGTGGGGCCCCCGTTAGTGGACGGTGGGTTCTGGTCCCCCGAATTAGTCGGTCTTTGGACCGGATACCGAGTTATAAAAAAAAAGTGGGACATTCATAAAAAGAAAACGAGACAATTAGCTTGAAGTGGGGCCCCCGTTAGTGGACGGTGGGTTCTAGTCTCCCGGATTAGTCAATGTTTGGACCGGATACTGAGTTATAAAAAAAAGTGGGACATTCATAAAAAAAAAAAACGAGACAATTATAGTGAGACGGATGGAGTAATACATATTCTTCATTTTTTTAGATCTTATGATTTATTAAAATAAATTAAAATTGATTCGGTTGCACTTATAAGTGCACATAATTCGTTGTCCATAATTTTACATATAACGCTTTATCATGTTGAAGTCAAATAATACATGCTTATTAATTTGGCAAATTAGGATTATATATATATATATATATACACACCGAAACGTTTAAAAAAACTTGCGTGTCAAAAATTTCATCAACTATTCTTGGAATCAATGTAAGAGTCCAACCACATGAGCTTGCCTTCCACGACCAATCCCAAGCCTAAGACCGAATGAAAAAGTTCCCCCCCTTTTTTTTGGGTATAATATAATTGATTCTCAATAATTTCCAGGTTAATTGAATATGGAATCCCATAAATTCTACTTTGTTATTCATGATTAATTTCATTTTTTGTCCATTAATAGATAAAGTAAATAAACTATTATGCATTTTGATAATAATTATATATAAAACTAGTCTCTATATCCGCGTATTACGTGGGATATTTTTTTTTAATCAAATTGAAAAAATTAAATATTTGAAACAATTAAAATAAGTTTAGATCAGAATTTTAATTAAAAAATTAAAAAAAAATATAATAATTGAAGAAGAAGAAGAAAAGCAACAATAAATTTATGGGTGGTTAAGATAAAATTAAATTTAAAATATGCAAAATAGTTAGCAAAATTTTGGGTAGTTAAGATAAGATTGAATTGGAAAAAAAAAATTAATTAAAAATTTAAAAAATAAAAAATGCAGGAGAATAAATTTGAGTTTTTGAGTGTTAAAGATAAATAGAGATTAGATTTGAAAATTATATTAAAAAATAAAATTACCGAATAAATGAGAAAATTAAAAACTTGAATGGTATAATTTGGTAATGTCATGTAGGAGAGAGAAGATTTAGAAACAAATGTAAGGGGAATAACATTAGGATAACCGTTTGTTGAAATGGGAAAAACATGATCTTTTTGTTTTAGTATTTAACATTATCAAAGTATAAGATGCACAAGTTTCACACAAAAATCTGTGGAATTGGTTAATGAATATGACTTATATTAATAAAGCGTATTAGTTATGATAATTAAAGGGTGTGATTTTTTATTATAAATGATATTACTCATGACACTAAATGGTGTGACTTATATTAATGTAGGAGTACTAATAGTGATAACTGAAGGATATAACTTATATTGTAAAATGATATTAATTGTGATAACTGAAGAATTATGTCTGTAAAAAAAGAATCAATTTTACAATTAACAGTTTTTCTAGAATACTAATTCCTTTACATTACGAACTTATGTACAACTTAATTTTATGAATATCTTGATAAAATTTTATATATGATTTTGATTATTAGACATTTTTAACTTATATAATAAATATAATAAAAGGTATATATAATTAGGCATGACAAAAAGATGGAACTTCAAAGAATTTTGATATGAAAACATCATTTCAATAACAAATTCGATATCATGACGGAAATCGAAACTGACATAATGAACGGTACTCATGCTTTGTCTGTGGAGTGGTTGGATGATCAACAAATGTTTCTTTCTAGTTGAACTGAAATATATATATTAATGATAATGATATATCTTAATCTTCTTAATACTATATATTGATAAACTTAATTCAGTCTATGTGGCGAAATCACGTTAATTCTGTAAAAGCCCAAATCAACCAGAATGTTTCGTTTTAAAATCGTGCATTCTCATTAACGTTATTCAAATTAAATTTTTAATCTATTTAATTATTAAATTTTTAATTATTATCATAGAGTCCCTAGAGTGAAAGACCTATGCTTTTATTGAAATCAAGATACAAATCGTGGAGAACCATGTCGTCCATGCCACCAGAAGCCGATGGTATGCAAATAATACTTACTAAATTAATTTCAACGAATATATATATATATATATATATATATATATATATTGCAGAGAATATATATATATATATATATATATATATATATATATTTCATCTTTGAAATATTTTGATATTATCACGTTTTGTATATATTGCAGAGAATATTGAGGTAAGTAATTTGAGTTATGAATTCGTTATAAATATTTACTATAATTGTGTAATTATTTTATATATTGCAGAATTTTTTTTAATATTGTACGTGATATTGAGGTAAATAATTTAAGTGTTAAATTAGTTGTGTATTTCTTCGTCCATGCCACCAGAAGCCGATGGTATGCAAATAATACTTACTAAATTAATTTTAATGAATATGCATATATGTATCTGCGTGAACATATTTTTTATTTTTCATGTTTGAAATATTTTGATGTTATCATATTTTTTATATATTGCAGGGAATATTGAAGTAAGTAATTTGAGTTATGAATTCGTTATGAATATTTATTATAATTGTGTAATTATTTTGTATATTGCAGTGAGTTTTTTTATATTGCATAGAATATTGAGGTAAATGAATTGAGTGTTGAATTAATTGCGGATGAGTTTCTTCTAATTTGTTCATAACGATTAATATTCACGTTTTGTATATATTGCATAGAGTATTGAAGTAAATAATTTGAGTTAAATTAATTATGAATGTTTATTGTAATTGTGTAATTATTTTATATATTGCACTGAGTTTTTTTTATATTGCATGGAGTATTGAGGTAAGTAATTTGAGTGTTGAATTCGTTGTGGAGGAATTTCTTCTAATATGTTCTATTTAATCTGACTTTGTTATTTTATATTGCAGAGAGTATTGAAGTAAGTAATTTGACTTGTATTACTAAAGAGCGTGACTTATATTACTAAAGAATATGTCTGTAAAAAAAATAAAAAATTCACGGTGAACAAGTTTCATAGCATACCAACTCTTATTGCAATTGTGTAATTGGCAGGGAGTTTTTGAGGTGTGAAAATAAAGATAACTTTATCTCGATACTTCCTATAGAGCGACTTCAATATACTGTTTATTTATATAAATTCTTGAAAGTTATATATATATATATATATATATATTCATTTACGTAATGTAAAATATATCATATTAAATTATCTCTTGCCTATCATAATATTTTCTTCTTATAATATTGAAATAATTTTACAATTTTCTCCATAATCAGTAAATTATAAATTTAAAATCTCACCATCTTTACATGAGGGTATGATTTTTATGTTTATATATCAATTAATTAGTATAACAATTATATTTTTCAAAGATAAATTTTATATATCAAATCTAGCATAGATATGATTAGTTATAACTCTTTAAAATTGTTCAAAAAATTAAATTTTCTAGAGATATTGTAAAATATACAAACAATTAAATTTTATTTTCAAAGATTTTGTATAATAAATATTTGTCTGAAAAAAATATGTATCAAATTTTGCGTACATATGATTAGCTATAACTATTTAAAATTCTTCAAACAACTAGATTTTTCAAAACTTTTTAATAATAAATATTTGTCATTCACAACAGAAAAAAATTAATTCGCCTTTTCGAATTGCGAAATTTTTCATAATAAATAAATGAAAATATTATAATTTCTTTTATAATATCAAAATTATTTCAACCCCGCGTAACACGTGGGTATACGAACTAGTATATATATATACTTAAGTTTAAAATTTAATATATATGAAAGACAAGTGGTGTATTGTACTAATAGATTATTATAAAATGACAGTAATTAATTTTATTATACAACTAATTCACAACTATCATGACATTAATATTTTTTAAAATAAAACAACGAATATTAATAAATTATGTATTTTAATAAAATAATTAATACCGTAAAAAAAACACAATTAAATGTAGATAAGACTTTGTTTGTTATAGAAACAAACCTTTTTCAAATATTTAACCACTGGATGGGCAATACAGCAGTGATAGCTGTATCTGAACACCCTTTTTTTTTAATTAGTGATGATGACATGATGTTAATCATCATTGGTCATTAATCTTTATATTGTAAACCCCATATTGGTGGAGGAAACCCTCTCTCTGGTCTCCACCTGTCAGCCATCTATTGGTTAGACAACAAAATAAAAAAAAATTAATATAATCCATCCAGCCAATCAAAAATTAATTGCTCATTTTCCAGTGTACGAGGAAGCCACTAAATCAACTTTCTCGAGTGGTACAAAAATAACACTACTCTCTTTTACAAGCTGACATTTGTCTATGCCCTTTCTAAATTAAGCCAAATAATCTCATGCCTGGCCCACAATCTCTGCACAAGTCACTTTAATTAATCTAAATTGTATGTTACATTTTCTTAATCGATTATTTAAAGTCTAAAACGTTATTTAATTGGGGGTTTCTCACAAAACCACCATACCATTTTTGGTGAATACAATTATATGCAGCTCCATGTATTGTAAAGTGGGTTTGAAAACCACTTTAATTTCTCCAACTTGCTTCAAATCTCATTTCTTCCAAAATAGAACTCTCTTTCATCGCTTCTCATTCAAAGCAAAATAAAGCTCAAATTAGTAAGTCACATTTTTGAGTTAATTTCCCACTTGTCCTTCATTTCATTTTTATATGATATTTTGTTCCCTCTTTTTGCTAAAAAATCTTGTTCGGTTTGATGTTATATGTGTTCAAATTGCGTTGATCTCTCCGAGTTAATTTTCGTATTCGTTTAAATTAAGGCGAGTTGATGATTGAATCAATTAAAATGGAGAAAACCCTAATTTTAGTAGATTTGATTTGTAGAGATGGGGAGAGGGAAGATTGTGATACGTAGGATTGATAATTCGACAAGTAGGCAAGTGACTTTTTCAAAGAGAAGAAATGGATTGCTTAAGAAGGCAAAGGAGTTATCAATCCTTTGTGATGCGGATGTTGGATTGATTATCTTCTCAAGTACCGGCAAGCTCCATGATTTTGCTAGCACCAGGTCTTTTTTTTTTCCTCCCAATTTCTCTCTCTCTCTATATATATAGATATATTCTCTCAAAATTTACATTTATTATGTGTAATTGTTTTACTGCATTTAAAAAAAAAATATTTTTATAGATTTTTGTACATTTAGGAGTTATTTTGTGAGTTTTAATTTTGAAATATAATATGTGCGTGTGTCATAGCTTTTTTTGATCTCACTTAACTTAAGTAACCGAGTCTATGATCACGTGAACATATGCACAATGTGTGTGTATATACATATATATATATATATGTTTGTTATGAATGGCCACTTTCCATTAATGTATTCAGATGAATACATGCAGTGATAGTAAAATTTAGTCAGGCGCAAGTAGTAATTAAAATACTTGGGGGGCGCTTCATGCTTGTTCTAATCTTAGAAATAAGTTGAGATAAGTTATTATTATTGGTTGAAAAAAGTGAAATGAATGAGATATATATGAAATTAGATTATGTTGGAGAAGATAGTTAATCAAACTGGATAATGATTAACTTATTTTGAGTTTCATTATTTCGTAAGCAATAGAAAAAAAGTGAATTTATCGTATTAATTTAATTCTTATAGTACCCTATATCTATCTTCGTTATCATTCTTATTGAAGAATTACAATATGAATCAAATGAGAAAAAAATCAGTCTTGATTCGTCAATTATATTACTCATATTTCATTTCACTAATTAAAAACACTTTACATTAATATATTCTCTGCAATTGAAGCCATTTAAATATAAGTTGAGGTACGTACAATTATGATGTGATCAGGTAGTACGAATAAGGTGTGGTGGTGAAATGTATGCACTACGGAGTATAATACAAAGTACTGATATGTATGATGTATCTCATTCTAAATAGAAAAATCGGCATGCATGCAAATTAAACTGTGTGTTCCATTTACTTATCTCTCTGATAAAGCCATTTTGGATTAGGAGGAGGAGTTCATCAACTATACATGTTTTCCAAAAAAAAAAAAACTCGTATTATACGGTTTCATGCATGAGACGGGGTACAATCAAGCACAAATCAACACTCATTCCTCCCAAATTGTTAAAGAGTCAATGCCCATATTATGATCCGTCTTATCGTGAGACCGTGTCACGCAAGTGTAATTTAAATTTATTAGAATTCATGCATGTTATTATTCACGGTGAGGGCTTTATATAATTTGGTTTCTCGGAGCATCTTTATTGAAGAATGTGGCGACATTTTGACTCAAAAATATATGCAGTACTATTAACTTTTTTTCTTCCCCAAACTATTTTATGGAAAGTAGAGGCCAAAAATGTTTCGAAACTCATCACATCTTTAATATCATCTCAGAAACAATACATGTATCATGTATCTGCTATAGATGTGCTTCTTAAAAATAAATAAGTTATTTTGGTTCTATTTTTTAACTCATTGGTCTACGACGAGTACAGTCATGTCTATTGTATGATATTACACACACTATAGTATATATACATAAGCAGATACGAACTTGAATGAATTACGAAATTGCAAATTTTGGTCTGGTATGCTGTTATCATTCAAATTATGGTCTGATAACATTTGGCTGTATCAATTCTTAGAATCATTAAATTTATGAGAGCTTCAAGATGGTCATTTTAATTTGCAAAGGTAATTGGATTTAATTATCTGATGATTTAAATTTTCGCCATTAATTGCTAACTCATTCATTGAAGGTGGTTATAGTTGCCATTGTAAGGTTAATATTTCGGGATTCGTTTAATTTGTTACGGCCAATTGTTGATATTGATAAATAATTTAGTAAAAACTGATCTACTTTTTGAAATCTATTTCTTGTGTAATTTTGGTGGTCTTTTGTTCGATAATTTCGAAAAGAATTGAAATGATTAACGGTTTCTTGTGTAATTTTGTTTAGTAACATATTTAAAATCTCTTTTGAACTTTCTTCTGTGAATTTTGACGAGTACACATCAAATCTACTAATCTGATATATCTTGCTGCCAAATTCTCTTTTTAAAATCTAAAATATTACTTTATATAACGCCCATGTCGGATGGTGTATTGCTTCAGTTAAAATCACTTATACTATTTTGATGTTTTATTATCTTTAATATGTACGTTTTATTATTTATTAATGATTAATGATGATTTATGAAACCATTTATTAGTATTAAAAATAATAAAATACGATATGATATATTAAAAATAATAAAATACGATATGATATATTAAAGTAAAATAGGGAATATGTGTCATATATTAGTTTTAATAATACTTTTACAAGTTTAAGAGCTACTAAGAGTAGTAGGAGTCTTGTGTGAGATGATCTTATACTTCAAACGGAGCTCCACCGTGATTAAATTGATATTACACAAATTCATTAATCATATATATAATATAATAAATGAGATTTATATTATGTATGAAGTCGTTTCATACGAATTTTTATCAATAAAGTAGAAATACAGAGTCTATATATACTTATTTATGTATCCATTGACATTGCATAATCAGTTTTCTTTGTCTTTGATCAGCATGAAGTGTATCATTGAAAGATACAACAAAATCAAAGCGGAGCATTATCAGCTGCAGGATCATACTTCAGAGATCAAGGTACCTACATTATATCAATTCTCTGTATTTTCTTCTTTTTTAATGAAAATGTTTATTTAGTCTTTATTCACATGTCGTTGGTGATTCTGAAAATTAGGGATCCTTCAAAATGCTTCTGTTTATATATCTTAGCATAGGCTGAACTGATAAAATTGATAAAATTGTCTACTATATTTATTTCTCATCCATTATCATGTGAATGGACTCTTTTCGAGAATGTATTCTGATAGTAAAATAAAATTGCAATGAGAACGAAATATGCTTGGATGTTTTGCTATGAAAGATGGGGGTGGGGGGCGAAAGAGGCATTTTTCAACCATAAGTACATATTATTTTCTAGGAGAATTATAAGGAACAAAAATACAAAACAAATCAATAGCTCTAGTATGTCACAAAACATGTCAATCAATGAATAGCATGAGACAAAAATCGCAAATGGTAATGTAACTATACTCATTTCATGAATGAATGGCATGAGACAAAAATCACAAATGGTAATCTAACTTTACTCATTTCATAAAGTCTTGTAAGTTTCACCTTGTCAATCTTGGTTCTTTTCACATGAAAATTCAAATTTTGACCAAAAGAATTGTTCTAATTTTTTATTCTAGTCACATTGATGGTCACACTCTCATTTGAATTATCTCTCTTCCAGAAAGCAAAGCCCCAAATCAATTTCATGTTTCGATTACACCTTTCCCAAAACTCACAACTTCAAAATTGCAAATTTTGTCCATTCCCATAGCTAATTTCTAGTGATTCACGGTGAGGCGCCGAAAAGGATCAAAATTGAGGAAAAAAAGGACTATAACTAATAATGTAAAAACTTATGATACTATTTATGAATAACAAACAAAGTTGCATGATCATTAGTGTTTGATTTTAAATAGCACTTTTCAAATGAAAAATGATATTTTGAAGGTACAAAGTTATACATTTAAAACAGTATAAAAAACATTTTTTATGATAAAAACTAAAGTATCACCTTTCCCTTCAAGAATATTACTTCACTTTTTAAGTTGAAAAGAAGTAGAATTATTTTAGATTTTTGTAACACAATTTTGTTATTGTTTTAGAAGAAATAAAATGAGAATGAAAATGAAACCCTGTTAGTGTAGCCTTCTCTCCATGTTCCTCAGTTAGCTTTGGTACCACTTGTGAGGGGTTTATTTACCTAGACAAAGACTTTGCAACCTCAGTTTCTTCGAGCAATCTTGTAGGAATTACAACTTTGAACTCATCGTCATCTACACATCATTATTATGAAAATGTAAAATCAACCGAAATACTATATTCAGGAAGTCATTAGATATTGTCTTGTGAAATTTATGAGCATAATGTGTTATTCAAAATCCAAAGCTAACCAGGTAGATGTAGAAATTTTTCGTGCTATTTACTGCAAAATCATAGCTACATCAGGATTCACAGAATATATGATAAAAAATTTAAACTTTGTGCTTTGAACCTGACCTGTGTATTTATTTGGGATATTGCTTCTTCAGGTTTTTGCAGCTCTGTTGTGTCTTAATAAGAATATCCACTTATCCAAGAAAAGATTAAATTTTGCATGTTAAAAGATGATTTCTAGAAATTGCACAAATATGGTAATTCATTATAGCATGAGTAGTCTAATAGTTGAAACAATCGGGAATAGGACTACTGATTAAAATGGCTCGCTATGTCAAATAACTAGCCTGTCGTCAAGTCAGGTAAATGAGCTTAGTTAACTCAGTTGAATACCGCTGTAATATATAGCTCCATGGTATCTTTGAGAGAAAATCAACATTATTGAGATCTTTTGAATAAAACCATATTCATAAAGAAATTAAAATACAACAGAGCTATCTATCTAGTCAAGTCCCATCTTATATCAAACTACAGAAAGCACAATGTTCATAAATTTAGAAAGCAAAACATTAATCTTGTAAAGGCAAATAGAATGCAGTCATTCAAGTATTGTATGTAGTCCCTATTCTCGACCAAATTCATTGATGAAAGCAACCAAATCAGAAAAAAATGAAGTTGGTCTTGTTTGTAATAATCAGAATACACAGTATAGAAATCATGACATAATATCATAAGATTGGTATTTTGCCAGCCAAAGAGTGATAAGGGGCCAGAGTTATACACAGTATGTTAGGTCAGCATAACGAGGGTCATAACTTAATTGTCACATAAACATATGATGTATTCACAGATTGTTTGGCTAATATACTGTACACAAAAAATCCCATATGAAGTCTTTGATGGAAAATGAGACTTTGATAGAGAGCAAAATATTACCTGACAACTTTAAATTACACTCCCACACCAAGTGAACTTGAGATGATAGCATGATCCAGCACCTGAAGTTTTGCCGTTGCACAACTGAAAGATTAGAAGCCGGTTATATGTGTGATCAATTCATGACAGTGTGGTTGAATTTTCTATAAATATTTTATTATAGACCAAAAATATCTTAACAAGTATGATCAGTGTTCAAGATTAATTACATTAATACTGCTTAGCTATTTTTGTAGGCTTGGCAAAGGGAAGCGTCGAACTTGAGGCAACAGCTGCAGTATTTGCAAGGAAGCTACAAGTAAGCCACTTGGCTTGTTATATCTAACAATATGATTCAATTTCCTCTGCATAGACATTACGAAGAAACTAAGTCGTTATGAAGAGCCAACTATAGAGAAAGAGACATGATGATCAAAGTAAATTTACGTGAGTAAGAAAGAATAAAGACGAATAACTAAAGAGCAGATGAAATTGTAGAACATTCATGAAAAAGGTATGCGTTGTGGTTGCTACTTCACATCACTAATGAATCACTTTAGCATTGACCCGTAAAACTAAATTACTTTGCAACTGTTTATCAATATTTCAGAAAGCAGAAACTTAGTGTCAGAATTCAAAGAACAGCACTTCTTGTTATATAAACTAGATACAAAAAAATGCAATTAAAAATGTGGAAGATTGCAAATGAATATCAAATTCAGTTAGTAGCGTAGTAAAAGTAACTTACAAAATTCAAGGATCCCAAAAAAAATTGTGATATCTCTCTTCCTGCATCTTATACACTTGCTTCTTCTCTTATAATTGCAGCCAGCTTTTGGGAGAAGAGATTTCTGGATTGAGCATCAAAGAACTCCAAAATCTGGAAAATAAACTTGAAATGAGTTTGAAAGGCGTACGGGTGAAGAAGGCAAGAACCAATTCTACTTGCATGATCATTTCTAGCAACATAAAAAAATGTTTGTTAATAAAATTTTCATCTTTTTTTCCTGACAGGAACAAACTCTGAATGAACAAATCAAAGAATTAAATCAGAAGGTCCATCTTTGACGCAGTTGCATTTTCTAATTACTGTCATGAACTCATATTTAGATGTGGATTCAGCTTCATTAACATTGTTACAGGGAAACCACTTTCACCAAGAAAACATGGAGCTATACAAGAAGATAAACCTTCTTGTACAGGAGAATGCAGAACTGCAGAAAAAGGTATTTTTGGCAAACTAGATTAAGATCCAAACATAATACTTGATTACACTTAACTCATGCTCTAATCCAGGTTTATGGTCCGGGGAGCACGAGTGTAGCAAATACGGCTCCCCTTATTATGAACATCAACAATGAATACATTTTGCATGCACCAACAAATCTTGAGCTAAGCCAGCCACAAAAGCAGAAATACGAGACACCAAAAGATGTGGTGAAGTTGGGGTAATTGGAAATATCCATCCTCTTGAGATATATTTCTGACTAGATAAACATAGTATTTCTTTTTCTTTTTTCTATTTGGTCTTATTAAATGACCATCAAATTGATTTTTGCAACAGGCTTCAACTGCAGCAATAACATGAAAGCTCTGAAGAAATGTATTTACCAGTTCTGTATCATATTGTCCAGCATCTAAAAGACTGGTAGCAATAAACTAGAAACTTTGTGCTAGAGCAAAATGATTGAGCATACAGCTATTTAGATATCTTGTTCTATGGAGTTATATGGAATATTTCAGATATTTTATGTATTCCAAGGATTATGTAAAGTTTTGCATAAGAAACATTGAAGTTGGAAACACAAAATATTTGAGGTATAATCTAGCTAAATGTTGTGATAGTTGATGTGGACACCATGAACAACGTATAGTTAGGGAATGTTTGATACAAACCAGCATATGCTTATATTAAGAATAAGCACATCACCATTATAAGCAAATAAGAATTATCGCAACTTCAACAAGTAAATTGACAGCTGCTGCGCCTCTCCATGGCTTTACGTTGTTTTTATCAATTTGGCGGCCCAGGGACGCAAGGCTTTTTCAACAAGGTTTTATGTTTTTTTTTCAATTTTTCGGCCCAGGGACGCAAGGCGCGCGCCTAAGGCACCAGGCGCAGCTTTGCGCCTTGTTGCGCCTTGCGCCCGTAACAACTATGATAACCAGTAGTTTATGATTTATATTATCTCACTTTTGCCTAATTAACAAAAGGGCTGGATCAAATTGTAAGAGCAGGAAATTACAGGTGATAAGTACAACAGAAATTGGATTACTGACCTCACAAGATGAAGATTTGTAATCTCACATGGTTTGCCGAGTCAGCAACTTATATTGATCATACTTGAACATAATAGAACTTCTTTAATGTCAAGATCTCCCTATGTAACAAAACAAAACCAATGTAATCTTTTAATTCAATCACTTATGTTTGCAGGTAAATCTATGTCATATACCATCAATACTTGCTCCATTGCATCACTTTATTCACAACATGTAAACCACACCCTTTTGTAAATAAACAAGATAATTGCTAGTCTATTTTTCAGAACAGCTAGTTGCATCTGATTCCCTCTCTTAGAAACAATGCCAACATAATTCTCTTAATCATCAATTTCCGAATTCAAATGAATTCAGACTGCTCACTTAATTAAGAACTTACAAATATACAAGTTCTCATTTTATAATTGGGGGTTCATTCCATAATTTAGAATCATCTGCCTGTAACTATTCACTCGAACAGGTGCAGAGAGAATGCAGCCCTGTTCACTTTAATAGGTTGTTTGACAAAGAGTTTCTTGATAATATTAGAAGTTGAGTGATTCATGTATAAAGCTAGTAAAAAGTACACAAACAGGAAAGCATTACAATGTATGTTCATTGGTCAAGCCTCCTTTCTAGTGATTTTACAAGATTAACAAAGGGAATGAAAGTATGGATTTAGAAAAGGAAAAAAAAACAACAAAACTGAGCTATAAATTTTGTCGATGATATGTAAAGCTATGATCCAAAAAAAAAACAAGAAATTTCGTTTTATCTTATAAAAGGTGAAAACAGTTTGTTGTGGCTCCAAGGATTTAATAGGCAGATTACCATAATCAAAATATCAAAGAAAATACCTATGACTTAAAAGAAAATCAAGATCTATAATTTCTCAAAGTACATATGGTGACAACAATATTTGTGGCTTTAAGATAATCTTGACAGGATCAGAACAAAGAAGAAGCAAAATAAAAACCTGAAAGAATATATAGAAAAAACCAAATACGAAATAAATCGTTTTATAACACAAACATCACCAGGATTCTACAAGAAAATTTAAGAAAACATGTAATTACCTTCATAATCTTGACAGCATCGGTAGTACGGAAGAAAAGGTTAACCTGAAAGTAATACAGATAAACCGAATGCTATTCAGGATTTTATGAAAGCATGTCATTACACTCTTAACCTTGATTCTTGACAGTCAACTACTAAGGAAGAAGCAGATTAAAAACCTGAAAGAATATACAGATAAATAAATACTCCTACAATTCAGGATTTCAAGAAAGCATGTTATTACCTTCTTGCCTTAATTCTTGACAGCATTGGTACTAAGGAAGAAGCAGATTTAAGAACCTGTAAGCATATACAGAAAAAACAAATAAAATTCAGGAAATAACTCATTTTGTAACACAAACATTACAAGATTGTTCAAAATAATCAAGAAAGCATGTTACTACCTTCCTAATCTTGGCAGCATCGGTAATACGGAAGAAGAAAATTGACACCTGAAAGTAATACAGATAAACCAACTATTCAGGATTTTATGAAAGCACGTCATTACATTCTTTACCTTAATTCTTGACAGTAAACAACTAAGGAAGAAGCAGATTAAAAACCTGAAAGCATATACAGATTAATACAAATACTATTCAGGATTTCAAGAAAGCATGTTATTACCTTCTTGCCTCAATTCTTGACAGCATCTATACTAAGGAACAAGCAGATTAAGAAACCTGTAAGCATATACAGAAAAACCAGATACCATTCAGGAAATAACTTATTTTGAAACACAAACATCACCGAGATTGTGCAAGAAAAATTCAACAAAAGCATGTTATGACCTTTTTGAATCTTGACAACTTTGGTACTGAGGAAGAAGCAAATTGAAAATATGAAAGCAAATACAGAAAAATTAAACAGCATTCAGCAAATAACTCAAATTATAACACAAACACCACCAAGATTGTACAAGAAAATTCAAGATTTCGTGTTAATACCTTCTTCCGAGAACTTCAAGTAAATATGAAATTGCAATGCATGTACATAATACACGGACCAAATTACTGTTATTCCCACTACTCCATAGATCGATAAAATAGTATAATCGAGTACCCACACCATATCCAAAAAAAAAAAACCAAAATCATAATACCCGAAGTTTATCCCACCAAAAGAGGAAAAAACAGGATTATGATAACGAAGTCGCCGAAGAAAATATAGAGAGAACAAGTAATTTCTACACTCTTCTAAAGTGGAAAAGTAGAACAAAGATTTAAAGTAAACAAGAAACACTCACTTCTTCGAAATTCTCAAACCTATACGTACACAAATGCAAGTGAGTGCAGGTATAATTTGACGATCAACGATGCGAGAATGTGGATTTCGATGCGTAATCGCACCTTCCCAATGACAAAAGAATGATTAAATTGAAAAACATATGATGGTTTTGCGGTATGTGGGTTACTGTTGGCACATATGCTGGCCATAAAGATGAAGAGAGAGAAGAAAATATCTTGCAACATGAACTACGTACCTGGGTTTTTTAATCTAATTAAAAAGGCGTTGGGTATTCAGTGCATCCGGTGTTTCTAATGTCCATACTGCAGGTATAATTTATTCTAGACAAAAACTCATTTGAGACGGGGTACAATCTAGTACAAATCACATCCACTCCTCCCAAAGTGTTAAAACATCAATGCCAAATTATATTCATTCTCACCGTGAAACTGTCTCATACAAGTGTGTCTCTTTAATATAATATTGGTTTTAAAATGTAGAAAAATAAAATTGGGGAGTACATGAACATTGGTTTAAAATCAGGAAAATACTATTGAATTTAAAATAATTAATAATTTTAGTAAAATAACTAATATAACAAATTTGTTGAAGAAAAATACATTTATGTGCATTCATCAAGAAGTAACTGATGGAGGGGTAGTTTAGGTATTCCATTATATTATGTGTAACCCTAGTTTACATCCTATATAATGTATTAAACGTACGAGAAAAATAGTGAAAACCTCCTAGCTTGGTATGCCCCCAGATGTAGTCATTTCTGATGAATTGGGTCAATAAACAATATATCTCTATTATCCAGAATACGTTGTTAGCACGATTTGTCGTGATCTTCTGATTTGGTTTGATTATTTGCTCACGCCCAAAATGACATAATGGATACAAAATCGTATACTTATTTGATCAATTTTGCACTCAATGATATTATTGATCCTGAAGTTAAATCTTTTAACTGCTTACGTGAAAGCACAGTAACAAAAGGAGTGTCCTCATGCTTTACGGTAAAGAAGAAAATTTGCTAATGATGGTATATTGCTAAGCTACATGTTATTATTTAATTTCGAATTGTTGGTTATCTGCTAGATTCGAAAAGAGGTTATGGAATTATTTTTATTTTTGGCTAATCCATCTTTTATTGAGTTTTTATCTGCGCTGGATATTGGTCACTTATACCCATTTGGTTAATCTAACCATTGAGATAAGTCTAAGACTGATGTAATTGTCCATCTAAATGAGATAAGAAAGCAAACATCTGAATCTCTCATTGAGTTTGCGCCGACGATATTGGAACCCTTACAGTAGGGTTCCGCTCTGGTAAAGAGGCTTAATCCATTTTAAATTTCAGCAATTAGAACTGTTTGTCGCAGTATAGACTAGAGAATTATTTGCTGTAGATATTATAATTTCTGTGAAAACCCTTGTTTGCCTGTCATTAATCCATTTTTGTGGCTATTTTGATTTCTTGAAATTTATTGAATATATTTCTATCTAATGAAATGGGTGACGACAAATATTTTTTTTTTTTGCAAGTAAAGTCACACAAAGATATTATGTTGATGACATTATTTTCTTATATCTGAAATTTCCTTATGTATTTGGATATGTGTTATGATAATTATCAAGGATTAAAATTTTTATTGTCATCAAATATGCCACAACTTGTTTATATATATACATGTTTGTTATTGTACACCTCCATGATAAAGAAAATTCATGAGTAATACATATGAGTATAAATTAATGCGATAAAGTATTTTCACAGAGCATTGAAAAATGTGTGACTCATACTCTCAAAAATTTATTTTTGATGCATATTCTTGAAAAGTAAATATCTTATATTGTTACGCTTTGCTTAATTAATATATATTCTCTCTTGCTTGCAATAAATGACTTAACCAACTTGACCTGAATTTAAAATATTGGTTCAAAAGAATTTGAGTATCATTGTTGGGTTTTCGATGTGGAACCTACCTTCTTAGGGAAGGGTTATCTTTTCACAATCGACAACATATCAATCCCAGTTTATTTTGTGATTACCTTCAATTGAAAATACCCGAAGAACAGTGGGAGACCGGGACGTTTTGGAAACATACATAATACTCTGCTTCCAGAACTAATTGTTTAGGGGAATGAAATTTTACTTGACTATTAAAAGGGTCAATTTTTTTTAATAGGGATATGTTGCATTTTAAAACACGTCTTACTTTCTGTGAAAAGCAAATTACAGAAGATGATATGACAGTAAAACTATCTCCAAGGGGAATCCACCCTCCCTACTTCAATGCACATACTGGTTGGCAAACTAATATAGGCTTGAATGTGAAAAAAAAAACTATCACGATGTAAAGTGATACATCTAAGGAATAAATGGATATAATGAATGAAAAGTAAATCATTCTACGCAATTTGATAAGTAAATCATTTTACTCAAAATTGATAAGTAATTCTTTCTACTCAAAATGATCATACTTTCCTTTTATTATTCATGCATAGCGGTTTTGATTTTATTGATAGGCTTTAGCTTCTTAACTGCTTCATATTTTCAAATTTTGCTATGCATACTTCTTTAACCATTTTTTTAAGGATGATTTTCTTAATCTAAGATCTTATTTTATGAACTATCACCTTTAATGAATTCAATAAGAAAATAAGGGAAGCGCTTTTCAGTCCCGTGTGTGGTCATTATTATACTATATGTTCTGGTGAATTGCCCAAATTTGTATTGGGCTTGTACGTTTTCATAATTCAACTTATTTCCTGATACAAGCTATAGTAGACAGCCAACAAGTTCTTTAAAAAGTATGACCAAATTCTTTTAAATAATAATATCAAACTTGATGGGAGAAAGAAAATTCCCAACGCTAACTTTATTAAGGGAACAATGGAAAGAGTCCCAAAGGAAAGTTGACATGACGTGTTACCCCTACCAACGTGAAAATAATGAATGCACCACGTGGTACGGGCTATGGGACCCATGGTAAGGGTCACCATTATCATGCAAGCACAAAATAACAATTAATTATAAGAGGCATGGAGAATCTAAAGAACATGAAACCCACTATATGGAAGGCTAGAACCATCGTAAAGATATTAAACTCACGATTGCAGATTTCAATGGCAACAACGACTTTGCCCAGTCAATAGGTATTCGTAATTTTGACTGTTTTATTTTATCAATTTCTCATTTTCCAAGAATGTTGTTATGGCATAGTGCCTCATTTTATTTGAACAATTACTTTGGGTCTTAAAGTTATTTAGACCGATGATATTCCTTGTTAAATTTTAAAGATATTTGTGCCAACATTATCATTTGAAAGATCATAATGAGAATGAAATTTAATTACCTCTAGTGAATGTGGAGGAAAACACATCTTAGTGAAATTAATGAGTCAATCTAGTGAATCGTATCTCACTATTATTTGAATTTTCGAATCATATATTATCGCTAATGATGAACTATGGGACACTGATTAATACATGCCTTGTCATGACAATCTTGGACATCCAAGTTGTGACATGATGATCCATATTTTGAAGAACTAATATAGATATCTGTGTTATGAGTGAAGCACAAAATGAGATAAAAAAATTCGATATAATACACAATATCAATCATGTTGCTGCTTTCCTGCAACCTCTGTTTTATGAAGTACCAGAAACACTATTTACATTGCACTCTACCTCATTTTATAGATCTCAAAGGAACATCACTCATTTTACAAAGCCTACTCTTTAGCAAAAGTAAAAATGAGACTTACTTATGCTAAAGATTCAAAATAAAATATTCCATTCTCACAAAGAATACAAGATGATATTTGTGGAACAATTCATCCAGAATGCGGACCATTCAAGTATTTTATGGTTCCGGTTGATTCTTCGACATATGGTCACATGTCGTTCTACTATCCACAATTAATTATGCATTGCAAACTCTTAGCACATATTATATGTTTAAGGGCTCAACCACCATTATCATCATCAAAAGCATTTGATGATTATCGCATATATATTGGGGTCAATGTAAAGCATTCTGCACCCCTTGTGCTACACAAATGGTCTCGCAGAGGCCACCATCAAAAGAAAATAAATGGTGGCTAGGGCATTGTTTATTGTTGCAATATTGCATGCAACTTTATATATTCATTTCAAACCCACTATTGATCAACATGCGGGGTTGGTAGCGGATTTAAGCCCGATATTTTATATTTCGCATATTTGGCAATATATATGCAATATTGCATGTCTTAAGATGGGTTCTCAAAAGGCGATTAAGTATATATGTTGGATATGAATCCTCAACAATTATTATTTAGACACCAATCCTATTTCTGCATTGGATTTGCGGATTGTTACTTAAATGAGACTTGATCTTCCCGTCGTTAGTGTTGGGATTATCTTGAAAAGTATGCTTTTTACTTTGTATAATCGGCGAATTTTCGGACTTATTTCTTGAATATAAATTGTTTATTGATGCTTTAAATATGATTGAATGTTGTTATATATTTATTTCGACTAACTGTTCAATAATTAAATGCGTGTTACATCAGAGTTAATTTAGTGATAGATGAAGATTAAATTAACGGTTCTTTGTAACTAAAAAGACGATCTAGATGGAAATGAACAACCATCGCGAAAGGTTATGTAAGGGATATTGGTTTGTCTTGACCAAGAGACAATTATCGATGTTGAATAGGACCTCTGAGGATGATAATTAGACACCCGAACAAAGGAAGAATTAGACCTCGGTGGTTCGTTGTTTTTAACCAAATCCCTTAAATAGGATCACGTGGGATTGGTAACTATTGCTTTGACTTATCATAAATAGAGAGATTCAATACTTTTTATCTTGGGCAATATGTTGGGATATTTTAGTTTTGAAAATTATGCAAAACATTTCAACTTTGTTATAATTCGGATAACAAGTTGAGGGGGAACCAAACAAATTATTTACGAATATAAATTGTCGAGATCGAATAATAAGATGAGTTCGGAGTTAAAGCAAAATGAGAAGAATGTTATATATATTTATCGGATAACTGATCGGATCACGAAGCGGATTCGGATGATCGGAAAAACGGATGGTGATCGATCCGGTGATCGGAAGAGCGCATGTTGATCGAAAATCGAGAAGATCGGAAGAAGTTAATTTAGTGATGAGATCGTCGAGATCGGGCGTGATCAAGAAGATTGAAGAAATGATCAAGATCGACGTGATTGAATCGGAAAAGCTAAACCATTATCTAACCTAATATGGAAATGAACAACCATCGCGAAAGGTTGAGGTGATAAAGAAAGAAGAAATATTGGCATACCGGATTGTCTTCATCAAGAGAATCATACAGTCATATTCATCGAGAATCGAACGCCATCGATGATCGGTTAGAGGACCGATTGTTCGAACATGATGATAAATTCTTGGTGTCGATATGTCTGATCGGACAAGGTCCATTGAACAAGGAAGAATTAGATTGACCAAGGCTCGTAATGTAATCAAGACACCGAGGCTCGAGAGATTGAATGGTTGTTTCTGAGGAATACCTGAATCATCGGTGACGTGGCCCCTTTAAATAGGATCGAAGCTAGAATAGTATGGATTTGAATTGGTAACATTCAAATCCACACTATAAATACAAGTTCTTCCTTCATTATGGAATGAGGAAGAGGTGAAAACACCATTGAATCTGAGCCAAATCATCTAGATTCAATATAGAACTTAACAAGAAATACACACATATATCCAAAAGTGTTCTACCCTAGATCTAAGCACAAATGCCATATCCTATTAGAGGATTTTCCCATCCCAAGATTGAGGCTAAACAAATGTAAGGGAAAATCTCAACCCTTAATGGAAACCAAACAATCTTATACCCAAACTCAAGATTCGGTTAAGTTTGTAGGTGAGTGTGATTTCGGTAAACATCTAGCAATCCCGGAAAGGAGGGTAGGCAATCCGTGAGGGTGATAAGTATTTGAGTGTGAATCTTGTGAAGTTGGGTGTTGGAGGTAAACTAAGTCCGGTTGGTTAAGGATAAGGAAATGGATGAACGAGTTGTCCGAACCACTATAAAATTGTGTGTTCTTTCTTCGCTTTATGTTATTACTTTATGCATTCGTTTATAAGCAAAACACACATCGTTCTTAAAAAAAAAAAAAAAAATTGAAATCACTCTTGCCCTCACTTTTTTTTTATATGCACACGAATCAAAACGTTTTTTCCGCGTGCAAATGGGTTTTCAAAACGGGACCATCACAATATTATTGGTCACATGTGATTGCTAAGATTTAATATGAAGAATCGTGTGCAAGCACGCTTGCTTGATTTGCCCCTTTGGGAGGTTCATAAGTTTTATCATACCAAATCTTGCAAGTGGAATTAGTTTAGGTATGGATAATAATGTTGAACCGTTCCTCGACCAAGGACAAAAGATATTAATTAACGGAAAGCTATTTGGTGGCTTGAATTAATTAATGGGCTAGATAATCTTAAATGAAATAATGAATGGGAGCCATAATAATATGGGTTAAGATGGATAGTGCAATATTAATTATGTAGTGGGATTAATTAATATTTATGGGCTTGGATTTATATTGTGGCTCAATATTAGATATTCAAGATCCATTAGAAGGTCCAATCTTAATTCTCCTAAAGGCCCCCTGAGTAGCCCAACATATAGTCCAATAACTGAAAAGGTGATTAAAATAAAATAAATATTGTTGCTTAATATTTCCTCTTTTTTTTGAAAATTATGGATAAAAGAGGAGAAAGATTTTTTTTGAATTTTGTTATGGAATGAAGATATGTATTCTTGGAATACAAGATTATCTCATTAAATTCAAGAAATCTCCCACTTGGTTATTCATGAGGTAAATTTCAAAATTTTGAAAATATAATTGGGCAAAAAAATTTTCTTGATTTTCTTGAAAAGATATTATGGAAGATATGTATTTCTTGAAATACAAGAATATCTCATAAATTCAAGAAGATCCAAATCTTGGATTCTTGTGACACTTAATTTTTGAAAATCATCCATAAAATAGAGGAGGTGGATTTTTTGTGGAATATTTTAATTATGGGAAAAAAAATAATATAAGGGATATATTCAAGATTTCTTGGTGACCAAGAAAAGTCTTTTTCCCACATTGAAATATCACATAAATTTAAATCCACCCTCCCTCCTATAAATAGGGGATGATTAGTTCATTCCCAAGTACAATTTCATGTCTTTGGAAATATTAGCAAATCCACATAAGTGGTGCAACAAAGTTTATTTTTTCCTTTTGTTAATTGTTGTTGAAAGTATCCTTCCAACGGATTGTCGAAGCAAGGGCTAAGGGAATACTTGGGAAGTCCTTTTGGTTAGTCCGTCCGACCAAAGCCAACGCCATCCCGAGAGAAGACGTTCACGTAAACCCGTAGATTCCGCGTCGTAGGTTTTACGTGGCTTTTTATATGCATGATATGTTGTTGCAATTATTATTTGAATTAATATAGGATTAATTCATGCTAGTAATAATTAATGAATTAAGTTTGTATTTAAATATTCACCCGAATAGATCAAGAACTCATTCCCCAAAGAAGTTAGGGAGATAAGAAAAAAGAATTTTCTAAAGGAACGATTTGGAAGTATCGGGTCTATTCCCACTTTGTCTCATTTTGATCCCCAAACTTCATATTGTGAAAGTGAAGTAAAAAGAATAGTTGATATTGAGCGTAGCATAATTGATGTCGGATCGCCATCGATATTGCTAAAGTGACTAGGTCACATATACTAGCTGCAAATGTCTGCAAGGTAGAAGTCCCCAATAAGGGGTACAACACCGCAGAAAAGGGGTTGCAACCATACTTGGTGGAAGTGTGGTTGAGGTCGTGGCTCTCAAAAAAAAATGGGGAAAGCCACCTGGTTCGATCGACACCACCCAAAAGAAGAAAATGTTGGTGTGGCACAATTCAATTTATTGATCATCAATATCGAGAACACATCTTGTGAGATTATCTCTGATTATAGTTATGTCCATGAATCATTACTGGAGGACGCTCCGAAGTTTGATATGATTCCAGAGATAAAAAAATCTCAACATATTATGAGAATGCATATGAGTCGATGGATAGACATTGCATATAGATTGATGATGTATTTGCTTATATTGTTGCTCAAGAAATTATAGAGCACGGTGATATCGAACCATGCTCAATTGTATGATGTAAACAAATAGCATATTGGCCTAAACTGAAATAAGCAATCCAGGAAGAACTTGATTATATAACAAAGACACATGTATTTGGTCTGGTAGTGCTAATTTGACCAAGTGTAAAGCCTGTAGGACATAAATGAGTCTTTTTCAGAAAGCGTAATGAGAAATATAAAGTCCTGATATATTTCTCGCTACGTCCTGGGTTGACATAATTATCATTACAACGTTTCGCTATTTCGTTAGCCTAATAGTTTCCAAAGAACTGGAAATGCAACAAATGAAAGTGGTTATTGCATATCTATATGGGGATCTTAATATAGATATATATATGGAAGCACCTGATGGTCTTTCCATTACCCAAGTCAAGTGACTCTAAACCACGGAGTGTGTTGTCAATAAACTTGAAATGCTCACTTTAGATTGAAACAATCCTAATGGATGTGGTACACCCGTCTAAGTGACTACTTGATTGGGAAATATTACAAAAATGACGAAAAGTGCCCCTGCGTTTTATAAAGAAGCAAAATTTTGGATTTACAGTCTATGTTGATGGATGAACATAATAAGTACTCTTAATGAAATAAGAAAAACCACAAATAATAGATACTCTTAATAAAATAAGAGAATCATGAGTTATTTGCAATCTGAAATTGAGATAAAAAAATTTGGGAAAACTCAGTTTGTCAAGGCTTTGTACTAGAACTTGAGCTTGTAGAATACTTATCCACCAATCTGCATATGTCCAAAATATGTTCAGGTGATTTAACATGGACAAGTTGCATTTGGTTAGCACTCCCATAATTGATTTAACATAGTTGTATATAAAAATATAACTTCACTAAATTAGGTTATCGACCAATCTTCGCAAGTAGATCGTACATAAAGAAAGAAACTTCAAGGGACCCACCATTTTGATGGTTCAAATTGTATTTATGTTTTCCATCCTAACTAGCAAATAATTTTTCGTTAAAAAAAGTCAGGCTAATAAATTGTTTTGAATAACTTTCTCTATTTTATTTTTTTTATAAAATTTGTAATCGAGGAGTTTTAGACAAGAGTAGGAATTAAAAAACTGTGTTTCCTTGCTCTGATAATGAGATGTTAATTATTTGAAAATTTTCTTGCAAGTTGGTTGATTATGTGTAATAGGATATTAAATTTGGGGAGAAAGAATGCATTATTTGTTGTTATTTTGAGATTGAATTAGTAAGTGAAATGTTAAATGGAACTTATCATGTAGATATAGAGGCAAAGAGAGAGGAAAGAGAAACAACAACATCAGAAAATTACAGAAAGAAAAAGAGGAGAGAATGGTTAAATTATAGGGAAAAGCATTTGCGTCACAATATCCAGGTGTTGTGAGGCAAAAGGCATATATATTTGATGGGGATGGGAATTGGAATTACTATTTACTACAACAAGGAATGGGACCTTATTGATTTGAGGGTAAAGGCAAGGAGTTTTATTGGTATCATGTTGAGCTCCCAAAAGAGAATAACAAACGGTCACAATCTGCACAATATCTCATCCTTTAAAGCTTCAGGACATCACCAGACACCAATGGTCCCTTCAGATTTTCCAGATTGCATATCCTATTATTACAAAATTCTATCATATAGTGTAACATAACTATGAAGTGATTGGACATTGTTAGAATATGAAGTTGTCTTGAGTCCGTTGATGGGGAGATGAGATGAAAATGATGATTAATTTCTACCTCAATTCATAAATGATATTTTTGGAGCTTGAAATAACTATCAGGTCTTAATTGTTTCTCGTATGAAAAGATTTACTATTCTACATTAGGAGCTTGAAAAGATATTCATGAAAAGATTTATTATTCTATATTAAGGATTGAGAATAGTAAATGAAGAACAAATGATCATAACCATATGAAAGTTTTCCAGTAGTTTGGTGGAAACATAATAACTTCACATGCTTATATGGTTGCAGGTGGCTATGCATTGAAGAAACAATGGTTAGATGATAGAAAATTCCCAAAAATGCATCTTAAGTTGCAACAACTATTGCAGGTACTTAATGTTCGAGTTTTATTCTCTAATGAATAAATCATTTAAGAAATTCTCATAATCAACCCATTATGTTGTAACTCGCTTTGTTTCTGTATCAATCTATAGGTTATTGCACATGATGAGCAAGTGTTCCCTAGAGTAAAAAGAGAAAAGCATCATCAAAACACTGGTTTGCAAACGAAGATATAAATGCATTAGAATAGTTGATCGCACCAATAAAAACACTAAAGGAGAGCGTATGTACGTGTAAATTTTTTAATTTTTTTTTTTATCGGGCAAAGTTAAATTTTAGTTGTTAGTAGTTAGTACACCAAGCACCCAAATACTCCACGACTTATAACTCTCATAATTCCAAATTCGTTCCCAGAGGGAATCGAACCTGAGTCTCCCACTCAATCTCAAACGATGGCGTATGTACGTGTAAATGAGTCGAGTTGTATCAAGCTCAAACTTTACTCGTTTAAAAACTCGAAACTCAACTCAATTTTTTGTCGAATTTAATGCTTTTGAACTTAAGAAACACGCGATAGAAAATTCAAAGTATTCAAACTCGATCCGATAACTCACATAACATTAATATATTTTATTTATAGTTATTATAGTATATTTATAAATAAATAATTAGTATATTATAATTAAAATAACAAAATTATATAATCACGATTACGTTTGACTAGTCTCATGAGCCTATTATTATTGATCTCGAACTAACCTCGAACAAATTCAAGTTCAATTTGCATTTTCTTTTCCAAGTTGAATGTGTGTAGATGTGAGCTGTCTCAAGTTCTCAACTCAATTAGTTATAAAATTTGGTACACTTGGGTTATGATATTCTATTTCGATTTAGCATTGCAGAAAATGAAAAATTAAATTATTAATAGGACTATATGATTTTAAGGAATTCACATCAAATATGAGTATATGACGTGCATGAGGTCAAATAAAAAATTACGGAACAATAACAATAAATATAAATACATTTTTTTTTAATATAAATTGAAAGTTAATTGACTTGAATCCATAGCCTTATTTTATAAATAAATTTATCGAATAAATTTTATCAAAAATACAGGAGAAAAAGATTGGTTTATAAAGTGCCAGAACATTCGAGACCTGCCTGTTTCTTGAAGAATAAGCACCGCCAAATTACTCGACTTCTTTTTATTTAATTCACAAATCCTTTTTTTTTTTCAGTCTCTCTAGCATCTTGTTAAACCCTAAACCCTAGATTTCCGCTTCAAGAAAATTCACTTACAGTTCTGCTGTCCTCTCTTATTGATCGATGGCTACCGCCGCTCTCCTCCGATCTATCCGTCGCCGTGAATTTTCCTCAGCCCCGGTTTCTGCTTTTAAAACTGTAAGTCACTTTCTAAGGCTACTTCCCGTCAAAATAAAAAACTTTCTAAGGCTACTGGTTTGATCGTTTCAAATTTTGGCTCTTAACTCAAATGATTTGTTGTTTCCGGTACTGGTTAGATTCTTCTTGTTGCAAGGCAATATTTCATGAATTTTAATTTGTGTGACTTGGCTATATCGCGAACTAATTTGGCTTTCTGTTTATCGTTGCATTATCTTTCTTTCCCGTTGTTCAGAGCAAAACCTCTGACGAGAAGGACGAACAAGAACAGTTTGGTCTTTTTGATTAATTAGTCTATGTCTCTATTTAAGCTGGGAGATGGATGTGTCTACCCTATTGGAGAATTCCCGTTTGTCCTTTTCTTTTTGTACATATCAAGTTTGATCTCGTCAGATGGTAGTGTAATCTGTTCCATTTCTTGACGAAGTGCATGATTGATACTGTCGTTTTCTGTGATTGATTCATTTACATGTATGCCAGAAAGTTATTATGCATAGGAGGATTAATTTGTGCAGGATTTTTGAAAAATTGCAACCATGGCTAATTGTTGGATTTTCCGTTGGTCTAATTCTTATCATGTATTAACATTTAGGTATTATATTCCCATGATATGCTGACATCTGTGTTTTCGGTTGCTCTTTTGTTCTGTTTCAGGTGACTGGAAATGTGAAACCGTCATGGGCATTGAGTAACAAATGGGCAGGTCTTGTTAGGCCCTTTAGGTATATTTCTTTCCAAACATCTGAATTTTAGTGCTGGAATGTGGTCATTCAACTTGTTCTTCTGTTCTGAACTGTGCTTGAACATGGTCACTCATTTCCTTTTTCTAGTATGTCAAATTGTTGGTTTGGATCATGGTCTTAGTATTTATTAGCCTATTTCTCTTGTTATAGCACGAAACCAGCAGGAAATGATGTTATTGGCATCGACTTGGGTACCACTAATTCCTGTGTTGCTGTCATGGAGGGAAAGGTAGAGTTCTGCTACTACTGAAAACGATCTACTTTACCATATTTGTTGAGAATTATTATACTGATTGGAAGACAACTAATCCTTTTCAGAATCCGAAAGTCATTGAGAATGCTGAGGGTGCTCGCACCACCCCTTCTGTTGTTGCTTTTAACCAAAAAGGAGAGCTTTTGGTTGGTACGCCAGCAAAGCGACAAGCTGTCACCAATCCAACCAACACCGTCTCTGGTACAAAACGTTTAATTGGTAGACGCTTTGATGATGCTCAGACGCAAAAGGAAATGAAGATGGTTCCCTACAAAATTGTCAGGGCTCCAAATGGGGATGCTTGGGTTGAAGCTAATGGGCAGCAATACTCTCCTAGCCAAATCGGAGCATTCATTCTAACAAAAATGAAGGAAACTGCCGAGGCCTACCTCGGAAAAGCTGTCAGTAAAGCTGTCATAACAGTCCCAGCTTATTTTAATGATGCTCAAAGGCAAGCTACCAAGGATGCTGGTCGAATCGCTGGCCTTGATGTGCAAAGAATCATTAATGAGCCTACTGCAGCTGCACTTTCTTATGGCGTGAACAACAAAGAAGGTCTTGTTGCTGTTTTTGATCTTGGAGGTGGAACTTTCGATGTTTCCATTCTGGAGATATCCAATGGTGTCTTTGAGGTACACAACAATTATGACAAATTTTAAATGCTTATATGATCATGTTGACCGACTGCTTGAGTTAACATGTAGGTTAAAGCCACCAATGGCGACACCTTCTTGGGAGGAGAGGACTTCGACAATGCTCTGCTGGAATTTTTGGTGAGCGAGTTTAAGAGGACCGAGGGAATTGATCTGTCGAAGGATAGGCTCGCACTACAAAGGCTCCGGGAAGCAGCTGAGAAAGCAAAAATCGAGCTGTCATCAACATCTCAGACTGATATTAACTTGCCCTTTATCACGGCTGATTCTTCTGGGGCAAAACATTTGAATATAACACTAACTAGATCCAAGTTTGAGGCTCTTGTGAACAACTTGATTGAAAGGACAAAGTCTCCTTGCAAGAGCTGTTTAAAGGATGCAGGAATATCAGCTAAAGAGGTTGATGAGGTGCTTCTTGTTGGAGGGATGACCCGTGTTCCAAAGGTTCAGGAAGTGGTTTCAGAAATCTTTGGCAAGTCCCCCAGCAAAGGAGTGAATCCCGATGAAGCAGTTGCTATGGGAGCAGCTATCCAGGGAGGTATTCTCCGTGGTGATGTTAAAGAATTGCTTCTCCTCGACGTCACACCCCTTTCACTTGGCATTGAGACATTGGGAGGTATCTTTACTAGATTGATAAACAGGAATACCACTATTCCGACCAAGAAAAGTCAGGTCAGCTGATTCATCTTTGTAATTTCGATTCTAGTTTCAGTTGCTTGACCTGTTACATGTTTTTTCTCATAGTATGTATTCTTGTCAGGTGTTCTCCACAGCTGCTGATAATCAGACTCAAGTGGGCATCAAAGTATTACAAGGAGAGCGTGAAATGGCATCAGATAACAAGCTCCTTGGTGAGTTTGAGCTCATGGGTATCCCCCCAGCTCCAAGGGGCTTACCTCAGATAGAAGTGATTTTTGATATCGATGCCAATGGGATGGTTATAGTTTCTGCAAAGGACAAAACAACAGGTAAAGAACAGCAGATCACTATTCGGTCATCGGGTGGTCTGTCTGAAGACGAGATTGAAAAGATGGTTAAGGAGGCTGAGCTGCACGTGCAGAAAGATCAAGAGAGGAAAGCATTGATTGATCTCATAAACACTGCAGATACCACTATTTACAGTATCGAGAAGAGTTTGGATGAGTACAGGGAAAAGGTTCCAAAGGAAGTGGTTACAGAAATTGAATCAGCTGTTTCAGACTTGAGAAGTGCAATGGCCACAGAGAACACGGATGATATCAAGGCCAAACTCGATGCAGCAAACAAAGCTGTGTCTAAGATTGGACAGCATATGTCCGGTGGTGGTTCGTCAGGAGGGGGTTCTCAAGGTGGTGACCAGGCCCCTGAGGCAGAGTATGAGGAAGTAAAGAAGTAGATAAGTAGGATACGTTCCAGGAAATCATATTTGCTAGTACCTACTTCATAATTGTTCTTGTTCTTGATATGTTTTGTATCATCCACCGTATGCTTCTATTTACAGTTTCTACTTGGATTTTACATTTATTTATTTCCTTAATAAATCCCACTTTTAATAGCATTTTGTCGATTTGTGCTTGTACTTGGAACCTTTTCCCATTTTGTGATAAGATGCTGTGGAGTTTGTATGCGTCTGGATCTATATAACTTATTCTAGTTTTTATTTTAAAAAATTTAGGATATTAAATTGCAGGGTCAGAAATTTGTTGGTTTTAGTTTTGAAATTTTAAGGTTTACTGAGGTAGAAGTGTAACTGTCTCACAAGGATACTTTTATTATCATTTCAGTTCCTATTTACTCTGATAAATTAGAATGTATATAGGAATTAGTACAAGCAGTACAAAGTTAATCTCATCTTCTAATGTAATATACTCTCATTTTACCACAATATATTGGAGAGAAAATACATGTCAGGATTGACTCGTGATTGGTAGCTCTTGTTTTGCTTACTTGTATATCACAAAAAGGGTAACTCACAAATCTTGCTTCAACCACCATTTTAACAGGATGGCCCACATTATCAATTGGATTATTCCATTGCACACCATCTTATAATAGAGAATACAAGGTAAAAACGCCATGAAAAAAAATAGAGGATGGCCGTTGACACAATAGTAGTCTGTCTGATCCCAAGTAGGACAGAAATGAACTCAAAATGCACAAATTCTATAACACTAGATTGCAAAACACAGAAAGCTACATATGAAACAAGATAACAACCAATTCAAAATAAGAGAAATGGTAAAAAAACTGGTTTCATTAAGAAAATCACCTGATACTTGTGTGTAAAAACTGCACAGGGAATTCCCATAAGCTAAATACATCAGTTTACTTCTTATATCCCCACCCAAGCGAACCCCCACCAAAGAGAAAACTACCTTAAAGAATGAACAGACCCCCAACTATACCAAAAATATCAGGGCCACACAAATCTAACAAAAGCTAACCATCACCCAACTGATCCAAGTTAATCTAACTTCCATCATCTTCGGAGACTACAATCACAAAACATGCCAGTAGCTTCAAAAATCAATTCAACGATCATCAACTCCTCAAAGAAAATACCATCACATTCACAAAACAGTGCCAGTAGCTGCTGCACAAGCCATTTCAAAGTTTCAGTAGTTTGGGCATGGAAGTAGTAATCCAGAAACCAAGTAATATATACTCCACCTCTTATCAACAATCGTCTAAAGCTATTAACAAGAAAATGCGTCGCACTCTAGCCAATGATCAGTACTCGGACATGCTCAAATCACTAGAACAATGTCAGGACTGTGCATCATCTGTGCATCGGAGCCGCTATCAGTAGAACTCCCTGAATCAGAACCTGTAAAAGGAAGCTCAAGGTAAAGTCGATTGACCATTCTAATATTCCCAATTCAAAGAAACAAATTCTTTAACAATAATCTATACCACTAGACGATGAAGAATCACTACTTGAGCTGCCTGAGCTACTACTACCACTGCCTCGATCACCATGCTCATTAGTTTGACCATCACCACCTCCGACACCAGCCCCTACATCCTTCACAATCTGCACCGGCGGGAAGCTAGTTGCTGGCATATCATCATCAATGTCCACATCCTCATCCTCATTGTCCTTTAATTTCCCAACAGAATCATCATTTTTGTCACTTAATTGACCCTGAAAACGTTTACGCAACAAAGAGATTAACAAACTACTACATCCTAAAACAATAACTTTAAAAGCGAGACAAAGAATTAAATGGGAATCAAAGTTAGTAAGCTACCATATCAGCCTCAACCGGAGAGGACGGAGCAGCAATGCCATCATCTGGACCATCACTACCCACCACCATAGCTTGCCGCTTAGTCTTGCTAGCCATCTTCTTCCAATTGGTCACAAAACGATCAAGCTCCCATATCGTCTCTGTATCAAGGGCCTCAATATCAAGCTCGATTTCATCACCATCCTGAGCCAAATGTTCGTTCCTCTTCTTTATGATTTGCACCAATTGTGGCATCTTTTCTTGGGGCAAACTCTGCAACCCTAAGCCAAGGGTGTGCTTCTCATCCATACTCATCTCTCTTTTCAAAGGATCTCTCGCCTTTGGCTTCGGCTGCTTCACTTGCACCGCTGCTCTAACCGGTTTCAGTTCCTTCAGAGGCTGAGGAGGTGCTCTAACAGGAGAAGGAACTGGCTCCTGCTTTGGCTGATGATTCGACATTGGAAGAGGAGGATTTGAAGATGTAGATGCACCCGAATGTGCTTGCATCGGCATTTGCATTCTTTCATTCTTCCTAGATACCGGTGGTGCCGGAACAGGGCTGGCTATCTGCTTCACCTTCTTCGATCTCGACGGAGAGGCGTGAATCTGATTATACTTACTCCATGAATTCCCTTGCAATTCTTCATTTAACCCAATATCTTGAAACTCCTTCTCCCTCCGCTGATTGACAATACAACTGTCAATCTTCCCCTGAATTGGATTAAATAAATCCTCAAACTGCATTAACAGCTGCCTTGCAATTCCGTGCACCGGATCAGTCTTAGGGTTATACAGCAATGCGTTGTTGAAAGTCAACCGCACATCAGCAGCGAATTCAATCGGCGTGGGGTACAGATTCTGCCCGAGTTTTGCTTTCACAGTACCCAGATCCATCGGCTTCTTGACAATGAGATAATAATCATGAAGCCCCAGTCCCACCACGTCAACAGGCGCTTTGAATAGATACGCAACCTTGGACTTGAGTAATTTCGCCACAATCTGCCTGCATTCCTTCAATAAAGCCCCATTATCCACTGCGCTGAAATTAGCATTACTAACTCCATTGCTAGGTCTATCTGGAACAGATCCGAATGCAGAGACGGGCCTTGTTAATTTCTTAGTTTTTGCGTGAGATCTAGGGTTTCCGGTGTTATTGAATTGACCGGAGTATATACGGTTCTGCAACTCTCGGACCTGATCAAGCTCACCAGATAATTGCTTACGCAGCTCGATAAGCTGGGACTTCGTAAACGAGGCGGCATTGAAGGTCAAATAGCGACCGTAATTGACGTCGTTACGGCTGGTGGATGTCTGATTGAAGGAGTAGGCGTCGTCGGAGGCTGCCTGCGTGACAGCGGGGGAATCGACGTTTTTGGGGTAGCGGCCATTGACGCCGTTATGGAATTGCTTTTGTTTTTTTGCGGGTTTGGGGTTAGGGTTTGCGTTCAGGTTATGACTAGAGTACGGAACCTTCGCCATGTGAGCCCAATTCGATTCATTCTGACTTGCTATCACGGCGGAAGCCATAAATCGCACCGCAGACAAGGCTTAGCTCCGGCGAGTCTCCGGCAGTATCTTCTTCCAAACACATGTATCCAATTGGCCTGAATCTTTCTCCCTGTTCAAAAATAAAAACCCACCGAGATTCTATCAAGAAACCTTCGAATCGGGATTTAATATATGCTTAAACAAGAAGAGACTGCCACCGAAAGTGGGCCAAAGGGATTAGGGTTTGAAGATTGAGCGTGTATTGAGGAATGGAGAGGTGGCTTCTTAAAGGCGATGAGATCTGCCCGGGGATAATTCGGGCAGATTTTGGAACGTTGATGTACTAGGGATCTATGATCGAAGGGTGGAGATGAAATTTGTTTGACGGAGGGGTAGTTGACCGTGGCTCACGTTATGGACGGTGCAGATCATGCTTTTTGGCACGTGTCAGATTTTAAACCATGGATTCACAAGGAGTTAGAGCGTTTAGGTTTGGGGTGAATTTGGGTCGCATGTGTAGCGACTTCAGGGAAAAAGGGTTTGTGGGTACCACATAAGGAGGTGACGTGGATGGTAAAAACGTCATTTTGAATTTCGCACGTGACAGTCATGAGGATCCCATCAAATCTGGGAGAGTTAATTTAAATGCTTGAAACACGAATTTAATTGTTAAAATCTTGCTTATTTTTTCCATTATAATCATATAATTTTTTTAATGTTGTTTAGATTTGATTATACTCTTTTTAGATATTAACCTATAAATCTTTTTTTTTTCATGTTAATCTGAAAATCATTATTTTTTTCACATTTAGCTCACCATGTAACTAATTTCATATTTTAACTACCATGATTAGTTGTGCACAATGGTTTTTACCCGGATCGATCATCAAATCGAACAATTTAATCATTAAATCGACTGGTTCAACGCAGTCTTTTATTGGTCACCCTATGACAATCCCATTGTACATTAGAACACTTATCAAGCATGCAACAACGCCGCAGAGGCCATAAAGACATTGCTCAATTAAAAAATGAGTAAGAATTAATTGGGAAAATATATTACTATTTGATTGTATTGTACCAAAGCTAACAAAGTCACTGGAAAATCCAATTAACAAATGAATTTCCTACCATACATATATCTAATTAAATAACTCACGAGCGGTGAAAAAAAGGAAATGATTTTCTTTTTATGTGGAAAAAATAGTACTCCCTCCTTCTCAAACTCGCACATTACCGTGTGCTCGGGTTTTAAGAAAAAATAATAAAGTAAAAAAATATTTAGATAGAAAGAATTATTTATTAGTATTTTATGTGATAAAGTGATGGGTAGTTGGTGTTAAAAATAATTATTTATTATTATTTTATGTGATAAAGTGATAAAGTGAGTATTTCCATTTAAGGTAAGTGGTAGTCAAGTATGAGACGCCAGAAACGAAAATGTGGTAGTTGAGTTTGGGACGGAGGGGAGTAATATTTATGATTCGCTTGGTATGACTAGGGAATGGTAATGATAATGAGTATCATTGATGAGTCAATCATTAAGGGGGTGTTTGGTTCACGGGACTGGATTGATTAGGTGTGATAGAATTGAGTGAGATTGAGATTGATTTGACTGGATTTGTTGAATCAAGATACGCGTTTGGATTGTAGGATTAGATGAATGAATTAGATGGGATACCTATTGAAATGTCATAAACACCCTTAAATTGAATTGGAACAACCACACTTCATTCTTGTGAATCTATTCAAACAATAGAAGGACAATTTGTAATATTGCATGGGATATGCTCCGTCCCACCTTTCACATGGGATTGACATATCTCTCAATGGAGGGATTTTGTATATTTTATACCCGGGCTTGAAGTATATCATAGGCCCTCATCCTGCAAACCAAACGGTAGATTAGTTGGGATTAAAATCATAATCATGGTCTATCCCGATCAATCCCGTGAACCAAACGGAGCATAAGAGTTATTGATTGTATTGTTATTGCTTGGTTAAAACATCAACAATAGGTATCATGTGAGGTAAGTTGAGTGAGTGGTGTAATCAATTGCTTATTTATATTTCCATTACTTGTGTATCCAAAATTAACAAACAACATCAATAAAAGTAATTACTATTACTCACTTTCATTACCTCAAACTAAGCGGGCTTATTTTAAAAAGGTTTGGAAAGTATATAGGATTATAAAGGAAAGAAATGTGGCGTCGTCACACAAAAAAATATTCCCGTATTTCCAATTATCTCCCTGGCTTACATAAATTGAAAAATATTGTATGAATATAATTTCATTTATACTACTGTTATAACTCATTAGTTCATGAAGCTCAAAAATGAAAATGTATAACCCCAAATATTAAAGTGGAAATTCAACTGTCTCACACAATAAATTATACTGACACAGGATTGTCACATTAAAAATTTGAAATTTATTAAAGAAAAATGGCAATCATTTATCAACAAATATCACATTTTAAGAGTCTCATTTTGTTTTCCTAATCCCTTCCAACCCAGACCCCAATGTCAATTTACATTCATGGTAGGTACGTTATTGTCTTCGCCTTTTTAGTGGTTTATTTGTAAACTCTATTATATTATATGTGTAGAAATATTTATTTATTTTTATAAGAAATTGTATTTAACATCTTTTAAAATAGGTAAAATAGGGTTAATTACAATCTGTATTATTGTATTTTTTATAAATTGCAACATGTATTATTTTTTTAACAAAATTCAATTTGTACTAGTAAAAAGTTATCGATTCCAACCCGATACTTGTTTTTTGTGGAACTTTCCGACTAAATATCATCTACAAATGATATGTTGAATATACCACAACGCTAAAAAATATTTTAGCAAGCATCAAATTGAAGAAATTCGATATAAATATTTAAAAAATAATGGAGCCGGAATTGAAATTTGTCAATTTTTACTAGTACAAATTGTATTTTGTTAAAAAAAAATAATACATATTGCAAGTTCTAAAAAAAATAATAATACAAATTACAATTTGTTATTAACTCTTTAAAATAAGTGATTCCCATTTACGTTTTAAGTTTTGTAAACAAGCACTCTAGGTCTCTTCTTTTAGAGCATGTGTGGCACATTATTTACCATCTTATCCGAACTTTTTCTATAATTAAATGAATACAGAAAATTCAAATAAAACAAGAATCCAAAATATTGGTATCGATCCCACTCAATTAATCACAAGTGGATATAGTTTAGTAAAAAGATTTTTTATTTGAGTGTGTAAACTTTTGTGAGGCGTTCTAAAAAAAAGTTGGGCAAAATTTTTTAGGACGAAGGAGTACATATTTAAATCGATTATTCGATTCGATTTTATACAGTTAATTCGATAATATCCAAAACCATATGAAAAAAAATAATCAATTGATTTGAAAAAAGTCAACGGTTAATTTCGGTTAAATTCTTTTTTAATTTAGTTAGAGTTTCAATTCGGATTCAATAATATCCATACACTGCCAACAACCCTAAGTTATACACACATGTATATGTAAATTCTTGAAAGAATTTAAAATGAGAATGTTTTAATGGGTGTATTTACATATGCGGAAGGGACAAGGTAGCTAGTTCATACCGACATTGGCATAATCTACTATAGAATGCATTTTCAATAAGTATTGTTTCTTTGTAGCACTCTCTACCAAAATAGAGTACTTTCATTCTATATATAAATAATCTTCTCCAACCATTAATAATCTTCTCCAAAATAGAGTACTTTCATTCTCTGTATAGATAATTAAAGAATATAAATAAACATATGAATATTGAATTATGATATCTAATAATAAACACATAAAAAGATGACATATCATACTCAATCACAACATACAAATATGCCAGCAAATAAATGAACTAAAATATGTTTTGAATTTGAATGTCACCTTTTAGTAACGAGTGAGATAATATGTTAGCAGTTTTATGAATTAACATGTGTCTTTTTGAAAAAATCACTATCTTAATGAGTAAAAAAAAAGGAGATGATATGTTAATAGTTTTATGAATTAACACGTGTCTTTCTAGAAAAACCACTGTTTTAATGAGTAAAAAAAAGAACAAGAGCATTAAGTTCAACAGAGTCGCATGATTTTAGTGCATATTTCTTTTAACTGTATAACACAAATATTGTTTAATGTTGAAACCAAATACACAATATCGTGTGGTTATGTTGCACAATACACAATATCAATCCAAAAAGAAATTTATACGCCAGCAATTATATAAAGGGACACATAAAAATAAAATGTTAAAGAAAAGGCAATTATGTATATTTATCTTTCTCATCACCTATTTGAAATGAAGAACCACTTTAGCATCTTCCTTCATTTATCTTTAATTTGGAGTATTGTTGGAGTGTCAAAGATCTCCATTGATCCTCCATTTTGGAGTATCATTGGAGGTATTTACTCAATTTCAAATAAATAATAATTAGATGACGACAAAATCTAAATTTAATGAAATTTAAATACTATATATTTAAACTAGAACTAGATTTATATTCACTCGAACCATTAAACAGAGCAATTGAAAATAAATCCACTTCCATTTGTCCATTCAATTAGACATATAGTCATGTAACAAATGTATAACGAATCGATGGAAGTGGATTCACTTCTATATTGAAGGGTTCAATACACATTTCCAATATTTGGATTTAATTCAAATCCTATAAACTTTTATATATTTTAGTTTTACAACCAATGAATGGGTTCAATAATTTAAAATGTGCACTGAACTCTCTCATGAATGATCTAATTCCCAAATCGATATGCATTAGTGCTGCACTTTTTTTTTTTTTTTTTTTTATCGGACAAAGTTAGTTGTTAGCTGTTAGTAGTTAGTACACCAAGCACCCAAACACTCCACAAATCCACCAAGCCATCTTATAATTCTCATACTCCAATTCGTTAAAATGGAATCTAAAGCTCAGCCTCCCACTCAATCGGAGTTAAAGATGTAAATTGAAATTTAAAAATTTCACCTAATTCATTAGTGCTGCACGTCTACTAATATTCCTGACGGAACTAGAAAGCTAAGATGAAGTAGAATGAAATTCTTCCAAATCCCAAGTACTAAAAGAAAATTAATGGATTTTGTCGTTAAAATTTAAACTCAATAATTAAACACCAAATTTCCGGAAAAATATTTAGACATGAAATTGGACTAGTATATTATATTTGAGTCTGTGTTTGAATTTTGACGAAATAATAGTAGACGATGATAGAGAAAGTGGGATTGAAGAAAGTGACATTTCACCAAAGTCTATTTATTTAAGAAAAAGGAGAACATATTTAATTGCTAGCAAAACGACCAACTCAGAAAACCACTAAACTTGCAGAGATAATAATAAAGGCATAATATTCAGATAAAACGCTTATCAATCTTTTTCCAGAAACTGAATTAAATGATTAATCATAAGAAAATGAATACCTCTAATCACACAGACGCTTGTGTAGCCTTTGGTGCAACTTTGACGACTGCCTCCACATTTAATGCTCCAGCTGGACGCATATCAGTGGCACCCAAGCCTTGATACTGAGCCGTCGATTGCACTGGCAGTGGCATTACACCTCCTGGCGCAGAGTAGATCATTTGTCTCCCCGAGCTGCTATCATACGCCACATGTTGGTATCCTCCTTCCGTCATCACGCCACCGGTATATCCAGTCACCTTCTGCGGCTGCAGATTTAGGTTCGCCGCCGCCACGGGCGGCACAGCCCCTTGTGGAATCATACTGTATATCTGATGATGTTGCTGGTCTCTGTATACCTCCGCCGGTATCCTCTGAACAGTGTAGTATCCTTGAATTGGTGCTCCGTTGACCGGTCTCATCATCGCCGCCGCGGGGTACGCGTTCGCCGGAATCATGTAAACCGGTTGTTCGTTATTGACTCTCCAGTACGGGAAGCCGCCGGGAACGGGGATCTGAGAGGGCTTATCTGTCAATTTGTTGTAATCGCTTCCTATGGATCCACCACTGGACAGGCTAATTTCATCGTTTTTTCTTTTGTTAGTCTCCTCTTCCTCAATTCTCAATTTCTCCAGATCCTGAATGTGCTTTTGGATCCGATCCGATCCGATTAGCCCCTGATCGTCCAGCGCAGGGAGAGTACCCTGATCCCCCAATTCCTGAACACCGTCGCCCGTCGGCTGATGCGACGCTGCCTCGACATTTGATTTATCAAATCCGAACAAAAAATCCACGTTATTTGCCGGCGGTGGCTGCATTGTGGGTGCCGCAGCAGGAGGCACAGAATTTATTGCCTCAACAAACCTCCCTGTATCCGTCTTCGTCTCAACAAATCCGAAATTCCGATCCGATGAATTCAAGCTAGGGCTCGGGAAAACGAAAATCCTCAGTCTCACAGGTTTGGGGGAAATCCTATACAAGCGATCGTACTCGTTGACCAAGTGCTCCAAATCATCATCATTCATAACCGAAATCAGAGCATCCAGATCTTCCCCTGGCAATTGATATTTAAGCGAGATGGATGCACAATCGCAGAGCGCAATCGCCTTCGAGAGCAGAGAATCGAATTTAATGTTCTTATCAACGGCGAGTATTTTGGTGTCGCCGCCTATGTAGGATAACTGGTTATCGTGAGCGCGAGGCAGAATTTTGCCGCCATAACTGCACATAAACTTGACCTTACAATTGCTCAGCGGATCCTCCAACGTCGGCAGATTATCGAACTCGTTTTCACGAGAGCGCGGGCACGAATGGCCGGAGCCAGAGTAGCCTGTATCCAACGAGTTGTTCTCCATTTTCACACAGTGAGAGTGAGTTTGTGTGCGTGCGCGTGAAAGGGTTTTCCAGTATTAAGCGAGAAAGTTGTTTATGTTGGTTCTAGTCTTTCTAGGGCTTAATAAATTGCGCCGACTATAATCCTGTACAGCCGCAATTTTGTTAAGATTTGGGTAAATCCATATCAACATGTGGACTATTTCTTCATTTTTTATTTATATTTAGATTTTCGACGAAATTTAAGCCAATCGCAATTTTCAATATTCTGCCGTATCATGGATGTGATATTTTTTGGAAATTGAATAACTATAAAATAATTAGCATATTTTTTTTTAAGACTAAATAGGAGCCTAGAATAACAATATCTTGCTTCTGAACAAATATCATTTCTCCATAATTGGACTTATTTTTTGGATGGATCTCCATAATTGGAAATTGAAATACATATAATGAGAGAATTAGCTCAGGCTCAGTGAGAGACAGTTAGAGAAAGGAGGGAGAGCTGTTGACTGGAATGGGAGTATAGATAATATTAAAAATTACATTTACTATAAAATTGATTAAAATAAAGGAAAACTATTTTTTTTTTTTTATGTACGCTCTTCATTTCATAGTATTAGTTATCATCTTAAAAATTTTGTACTCCTATAAAATTATGAACAAAATTATAAAATTTTTAAGGGTTAATTATAAATTGCAACATGTACTATTGTATTTTTTACAAATTACAATTTGTACTATTTTTCTTAACAAATTGCAACATGTACTATTAAAAGGTGATCGATTACAACCCGAGACTCATTTTTTGTGAAACTTTCCGGCTAAATATAGCTACAAATGATATGTTGTATATACCATAATGACAAAAAGTGTTTTAGCAAATATCAAATTGAAGAAATTTAATGGAAAGATTTCAAAAAAATGAGTCGGGATTGCATTTTGTTAAGAAAATATAGTACATTTTGCAATTTGTTAAGAAAAATAGTACATATTGAAAAATTATAAAAGTGACAATAGTACAAATTGTAATTTGTTATTAACCTAATTTTTAATAGAAATTTTTATATAAAATTATTATTGAAAAAAGTAATTCCGACTCAATTGGTAGAGTTGTTAACAAAACAACACTTTATAAAGTGTGATTATTGTTTAAAAAAAATGTAATTATTGATACCCCATTTTGTAATGCAACGTTTCAAGAACGCTCTTTTAAAAGAAATGGAAATTAGAAAGATAAAATTAGGCAAAATAAAAATACAGGGTGAATAAGTGGTGAAACTGATTAAGGAGTGTGACTTATATAATTAAAGAGTGTGACTTTTTACTATAAAAAATATTACTCATAAAAGTAAAGGATGTGACTTATATTATAGCGGAGGGTATTATAGTGATAATTTAAGGGTGTGATTTATATTAATAAAGTGTGTGATTTATATTACTAAATAGTACTAGTAGTTGAACCCGTGCGATGCACTGTTGTGATTTCATTATAAACTTTTATAAGTATTTGTATTAAGGTATTTTGTCGTTCTCAATATATAATATTATTATCGTTTTTATTGACGCGATATTTTCGAAAATTTTACAATAACAAATTCATGCGTGGGTTGATCTGACGCTCGTAGTCTGAAGAACAAAATGACGCATTATTGATTGATGGAAGAATAAAATAGTGATTTAATAGGAGAAAAAACCAACACAAATTGTGCAGTGAATAAATCTATATGAACTATAAGATTGATATATAGTGACAAATTATCTCACCAAATCATTAAATGCAAAATAGAAACATGCAAGACAAAAAGTCGAGCATAAAAAATAAAACCAAAATCCTGCAAAATAAAAAAAGCGAACATCATAAGCAAAAGAAAAAATAAAAATCTTGCAAAACAAAAAATCATCAAAAACCATAAAATTTATCTTGCGAGTGAGAAGAAGAAAGAGACACAAGAAAACGCAGGACAAAAAATTGAGAATTGTAAAATAAGAAGTAGACAAAAGAAGAGAATGGAATAATGTTTATAAAATTAAAATTTATGAAACCTAGAATTTAACATATAATGTTGAGATTTTTTTTTTGTTTTTTTTTTAAATCTTTAGATATAGGGTTGAGATTAAATTTAAGAAGAAATATTCTACATTTTTTTCCAAATATTTTTCCCAATCCGTTATAATTTATTAATATTATTTTTTCACATATTTATTTCAAAGAACCTATGAATGTAAAAAAAAAAATATTTCCTACAATATACAAAAAACAAAATTGTCATAAACATTCATAATTAATTGAGAACTCAAATTCTTTTACCTCAATATACAAGTGCAATATACAAAACAAAACAAATTAACAAATTCATCTCAAATTATTTACCTCAATATTTCCTACAATATATAAAACAAAATCAGATTAAAAAATTCATCAAATTAGAAGAATTTCTATGAACAAAAAAGGTGTGGATCTACCCATGAAAAGAAAAATATTCCATGCAACATACAAAACAAACTGATATTGCTTATCATATACACAATTGTCATAAACATTAAGTAATTAATTGAGAACTCAAATTACTTGCCTCAATATACAATATACAGAACAAAACAGTTAATAAATCGATAGAGATTGGACAGAAAATTGAAATTATTAATAAACTTCCTCCATCCCAAGATTATTGGATCACAAAAAATCCAAAACCAAAAAAGTGGGTTTTAGTTGTTTTGAAATTGAAATTATATGTATTAATATTATGTTTAGTTTATTTTCCCATGATTAAATAGTAATCATGGGGAGAATCGTGGGGCCGGAAGAAGTATTAGTTATTTTCGACATTACAATAAATCACATTAATTATTCTTAATACATTTTCCTAGTTTATCAAGATATTATTGTGAGGACAATTTCCTTATATTGTTTTACTTGGTCCCCAAGTATTACTTTGACCCAAAGTAATAGTTTTCATTTTATGCACGTTTAGGATCTAGTATAAATATGTGTTCATAGTTCATTGTAAGGACACACTTTTGATTAATAATATACTCCCTCCGTCCCAGGATTATTGCAACACCAAAAATGGCACGCAAACCAAGCAAAATGAATTTGAGTGGAATAAAATAAAGGTGTTGTGAGTGTATTAATATTATGTTTATTTCCATTTTTTGATTGTTGCAGTAATGTTGGGACGTCCAAATAAGACAAATGTTGCAGTAATCACGGGACTGAGGGAGTAAGTATTTTCAGGTTATTCTTGTATATTCCGAGATGTAGTCTCAACACCTGCAAGGCTGTAAGCGTTGCATCATAAACACATTAACAAATTCATCTCAAATTACTTACCTCAATATTCTCTGCAATATATAAAAAAAAAATCGATTACCAAATTTATCAAATTAGAAGAATTGCTATGAATAAAAAAGAAGAAAAAAAGTGTGGATCTACATATGAACAGAAAAATAGTCCATGCAACATACAAAACAAATTGATATTGCTTATCATATACACAATTATCATAAACATTCGTAATTTGTTGAGAACTCAAATTACTTACCTCAATATACCCTACAATATACAAAACAAAATAAATAAATTCATTTCAAATTACTTACCTCAATATTTTCTGATATATATATATATATATATATATATATATATATATATATATATATATATATAAATCAGATTAACAAATTCATCAAATTAGAATAATTGCTATGAACAAAAAAGAAGAAAAAAAGAATGGATCTACCTATGAACAGAAAAGTATTTCATGCAACATACAAAACAAATTGATATTGCTTATCATATACCTCAATATACCCTACAATATATAAAATAAAACTGACAAATTCATCTCAAATTACTTACCTCAATATTCTTTGTAATATATAAAAAAAATCAGATTAATAAATTCATCAAATTAGAAGAATTGCTATGAACAAAAAAGGTGTGGATCTACCTATGAACAAAAAAATATTCCATGCAACATACAAAACAAACTGATATTGCTTATTATATGCACAATTGTCATAAACATTCGTAATTAATTGAGAACCCAAATTACTTACATCAATTACCCTATAATATACAAAACAAAACGAATTAACAAATTAATCTCAAATTATTTACCTCAATATTTTTACAATATATAAAAAAAATCAGATTAATAAATTCATCAAATTAGAAAAATTGCTATGAACAAAAAAAAAAAAATCTAAAAAAAAAAAAAGAAGAAGAAGAAAAAAACGGTGCAGATCTTTATAAATAATTTTTAGGTGGATTTTTAGAAGCTGATCTTCTTATGATGGGCGGATATGAATTTTTAGGAGTAGATCTTCTTTATAAATAAATATGGGCGTGGATATAAATTTTTATGAGTAAATCTTTATCTTTATAAATAAATTAATATGATTAAAGATTTAATTATTAAATATATTAAAAATTTAACGTGATTAAAATTTAAATAGATTTTGAAATAAAATATTCCAGTCTTGTAGAAAAATATATATCAATCAAATATTTGGAATTATTTCAAAGATTTTTTCTTAATCTCCAAAGATTCATCTCCGAATTTGGTAATGATTTTTGGCGGGAAAATCCAACAGTTTCCAAAATTGGGGCGGTTTCTGCTTTTATATATATATATAGATAGATGTCAAGAAAAAAAAATCAATTTCACAACATGCCAACTCATAAAATTAATGTAATATTTTTTGCAATTAATGCTTAAAATTTGGTAAAATAAAGCATTAACTCCAAAACATCAGGGGCAAATATTTATATTATGGTAAGTGCGATGAATGACATATTTTTTGGCACATAATCTTTCTACAATTTCTTTTGTTTGGTGGGGCCTCATAAAAAAATGTATGATATTCTCGAGCGATATCATTTTTGTCATTATAATGTGATATTGAAATATTTTCCGGCACAAAGGTTTCGTGGTGTAGTTGGTTATCACGTCAGTCTAACACACTGAAGGTCTCCGGTTCGAATCCGGGCGAAGCCATTTTTTGAATATCATTTTTCTCCTTTTGTTTGGATTTTTTTTTTCTCACGCGCTATGATCTAAGCCACACGAAATTATGTCTAGAAGTTTCTCGTTCCCTCTTTTCCCCCCCAAACAATTTTCCAGAGTCTTTTCTTCTTTCCCAGAATCGCCATCAGCCAAACAAATTTAACAATTCCTTGATTCCCCTTTCAATTCTCACCTTAACTTTCGATGGATTCGAGGTTGCGATCAGTGAATTTGGCTGAACTGTTTTGTTACTTTTTGGTTGTTATTCAATTTTCAAAGTCTGCCGCTTTGATATCTTCCCAAGATTTCAATCATCCATATCCGAAAGCCATATCGGTATGCTCCATCAAATTTCGACCTTCCGATGGTAGATATTTTGCTTTTTTTTTTTGTTTGATCGTTTAGAACGTCCAATGCAATACATTTTCTTATTTAATTGTTTATTACGGTACGTGCGTCGATGTGTGCATTAACTAGGGTTTGTTTGTTGAAGTTGGAATATAAATTATCTAATCCTAAATTGGTCGTTATAGGATTTAAAGGAGGCAATTGTGAAGGGATTAGGGTTCCCAGCCGATGAATTTAAGATATCAGGGTTCGATTTCAGGGATGCCCAGGTGGGAAAATCTGTAGCTTATGAATTTGATGTGGAGATTGATGATGAAATTCTGCCTTTTAAGCTATTGGAGGATGTGAATCGTTGGGAATACGTGGATTTGCCCATTTTCCAAATGGAACATCCTGTTAAGCCTGGTGATGAAAATGGCTTAGTAGAGAAGAAGCAATTCGATGATACGATGCCCGTTCTTGCTCCTTTCCAATTGGCAGGTCCGATGGAGCTTTGGATTCAGGATGCTAAGGACATGAGGATCTCTTTGCCTGTAAGTTAAAAGTCATGATCATCTATCTTAACATTAATAAGTGCTTCGTGTTTTATGTTTGTGAGGCTTGATCATTGGTTGTTAAGCACCCCTGTTGGAAATTCCTTGCAACGTTCTTGTATAATTATTGAATTGTGCATCTTTAAATCAAGTTTCTAGCTTCAGTGTGTATAGTTTGAGAAAGGATACAACTAAACAACACTTGTTGGGGTTTAAGGAACGAAATTTGCTGATATTAGATGATAAAATTCGAGTTCTTTTGTTTTCACAAACATCCTACACCTCGGGCCTGTATAGCTTATCTGTTGAAGAAGTTTCACTTTTAACAACGAAAAGCATTGTTTAATGTTATAATAGTATCTTAGTAAATCAACCTTGTCCTAACTTCTAAGTAGTGAGATTATGAGAACACTCTTTGCTTTCTCAGAGCTTTGTAGGTAGATTTTACCCGAGTTTTTGGTTTATATGTAGTTAATCTTCTCTATGTGGTAATATTTATAATAATATAAGTGTAGTCTTGGGGATCATTTTATTTCCCATATGCTAATCAGGTCAAGCATTCTTGGATTTTTACCATCTCTATAAAATACACAGTAAGTCGTTGGCTGATTTGTTTAAATTGTCAACTCATGCAGCATGATGTGGATGCTGGTGTGCATAAGAAAGTGATTTTAGCAGATGGTGTCGTTGTCACTGTTAAGGGTGCCAGATCTGTTAGCTTACGTCATCCAATTGACCTTCCACTTCCACTTAATCGAACCAGCAATGGCTTCGCCTCAGGTCTGTTAACTCTGGCAGAGTGGCTACGAAATGCTGCCCAGTCTCATGACGGTCCTCTTCTTTCCCTTCGCATCATTGGGCCCACATCACTCGAATCATCATCACTCTCCTCTAGCAACAAGCTTAAGATGAAGCGCCTTGCACCTGGTTTGGTGGAGCTGTCCTCTGCATCCAAAACTAAACCTACTGAAAACAGCGTCATCTCAGCCGTTGATCTCCAAGGAGAAGCCACTGCACTTCTTGCACCTGATCGTTTCAGCACGTTTTGGCCTATCACGTCTATTGACGGTTCTAACCCCAACTTACTTGGGTTTGAATCACTGCTCTCGTCTGTACTGGGTCCCAAAGCTAATAAAGAGGGCTCTTTCAAGCTTCTAAATGTGGGTGTTTCAGCTCAGACTTTCGTGAAGATGGGGTTTGTAGTGGAGAAGAAGAAAAGAGAAGGTGATGGCTTCAATATTGTTGGTTTCCCAGAGTGGAGAACGAAACCAGAGACGGTAAGGATGCATTTTGAGGTGTTGGGTAAGGTAGATGGAAACAAGGTTGTGCCCGAGAGGGTAGTCCAGATTGATCCGGTGATGGCTGAGGATAGTGTGTCGTCAAATGTGGTCATGCGCAACACGAGTATGTCCAAAATCCCTCTAGCTTACCAGCCTCCTAGTCCGTTTGTATTGTGAAGTAATGAAGGATGTGATGATGTTTTGGAATTAAAATAACTGTAATTATGTGGTAGATAAAAGAGGGCGTGTTGTATAAAACTTGTATCTTATTATGAATTTTTCGGAGGCAGTAATAGTTGCTGCCCTTTTGTATGAATCTTTTTTGGTCGTTGTTGAGTCGTATACATGGGAGAAAAGCAGCTCAAAGTGTACAAGGTTTCTTGGGGATAAAAAGAATTAAGATTCTTATATGCTGCGAAAGAAACAAATTTAATATCTATTTCTTCTACCACTAATAGTAAGAATGCACAAAATCTCTCACAAAGAAGTAGTTGAAAATTTGGTTCATTATAAATAATTTTGAAACTTTCTGCTGTCATTAGACTAATATATTGGCTGAAAGAATGGTGGTTGTTGGGCTAAAAAGTTCATTGTATATAAAAGGACTGTTTGGGATTGCAGTTTTCTTGTAAATCTGCGTATTTAACTTGACGTTAAATAATTGCATCTAAATTATATTTTATCTCACCGTGATATCATCTCATACAAGTTTACATTTATTTTAAATCTTCCTTTTGTGAATATATTCGATTAAAAAAGCTATATTTTTTTTTATTTCCCTCTCCAGTAACCATTAGAATTACAAAGATGGTCACTCTTGTAAAAACTAATTTTCTGCCCGTTCAATGCACGGGCCAATTGTAATGAACGGGCCTATTGTAATGTTATTTTTTTGTAGTTTGTAATTGTGTTTTGAATAATTTCCTATAATTCCTGGATGCTATATTATGGAAAAATTGTTGCATTCCATTTATTGAGGGAAAAATTTCAATTGATTCCTACTTTTCAAAAAGCATCTTAAGAAAAAAGTTTTTCTTCAGTTGGGAGACTCCGAAAGTACAATAAAGTCTAAATTTTTAATTCCTACAATAAAAAATATATAATTAAATAAATTAAGGCAGCATAATCAAACAACTGATCAACTTGTTGCACTTCTTCTTGGACATCAGCTTCACTCATGGGAGGAGACTTTGGACAAATAATTCATGGCTAGAAGCTTCATGATTTACAAAGCAATGGTCTGATGACATAATAGTGCAACCAATAGCATGTTGTCAGTACATGGCTTGTATAATGTGTTAAACAACATATATTAAAAAAAACATCATAATTTGTTGCAATGTTAGTGGGACATAAAACAATATGAATTCTGGATTGAACAAATAAGTAACTTACGGACATAGGAAAGTATTATCATGATGATCTCCACATTATAAATACAACATTTAACACAAATGAAATAACTGTAGAAAACAAACACTACTATTACTACACTGAACTGCATAATCCAGGGGAAATTACATTCATTTAAATCCTGGGAGAATGTATTGTATGAGCATCTTCCAACTACTATATATCTATAGCTAGCTCAATAATCATCTGCTATATTGAAATTCTTCCAAAATCCAAATTTTGCTTTCACCAAATATCAGATATATATCTAAACATATAACTGTATAATATGAGTTCTCATTATGCATAGTCTACTTGTGGGACATATACTCCATGAATCTTTTTCATTTCGGCTATGAAAAGTTCATTCAAAAGAAGTTTAAATTATGTTGTAACTTAGACCCTCTAATTTCATCTAAACATAATCAACTAAGAAATAAGAATCTAACACAAGTTTTAAGTATCCTGCAAGCTAAATATTTACCCATATTTTAAGAGCAGCAACACATAAAACTATGAAAGTTCATACACAAGCAGTTTAAATCATGTTGTAACTTAGACCACCCTCTATTTGTACCAAAATATAATCAAGCTAAAAATCTAACACAAGTTTCAAGTAACCTACACACTAAGAATTTACCCATATTTTAAGAGCAGCAATGCGCAAAACTAATGGCGTGATGAAAAGAAAATAATGATAATCATCATCTTTATGGACATATCTCCAGTAATTCTTAATAATTTTGAAATGAATTATGTCTCGAAAATGGAGGATTTATCTTATCTCTTTAGCAACATTCATCATACAAAAGAATCGAGTAAAATAATCCGACCTAGAAAGTATGGAAGTACTATGCTAGAATATAAAAGACTATTGCAACTATCTCATCCTCACAATGAACATATTCAAAAGGGAGAAGAGTTTTTTTTATTCTAATTCATATTGAGAAATTTTACACATCAGACCCAATTGGTATTTACCCTTTGAAGAAGTCTTTCTTACATCAGCAATACCAAAAAAGCTTTTTGTTTAAAGATTGGAGCAAGATAACTGTTTAGAACATTAAGCCTTTAACCAATAAAGCAAGAGATCTGCTCTTTCATCATGGTGATTCATAGATGCTGATCAACTAAAAGGTGTTGTTATTATTACAAAAGTTGGTTCATTAAATTTGAGTATAGTCTTTACTTAGTAAGTCAACTAAAATAATAATATACAATTGGGTCTGCTAGGTACCAACAAATGTTTGATTAAATTCATAGGTTGAATTTTGATTATTGGGGAGAACACACACATAGACAACATAAATAGCTAAAAAATCACATATGCAATGTTACCTTCACATAAAGAAAACAGAGTAATCTCATAGATAAAAATTACAGAAGATAAAGTTTAAAATTAATTTCCGGAAAAAGAAGAAAAATAATATATATTCCCATATTTTGTAGGCTATAAATAGTCAAATCTCAAGAGATCGTATGCACCGTATCAAACCACATTATCCATTATATACTTAATCATCTATTTTGACATGCAAAAAAATTGGAAAATGTTGAATATAGGTTACTGTAATGGGGGATGAGCCAAATAACATAATTTAATAAAATAAACCATGGTAATATAGAAATACTCACAATATTATCAAAATAATTGATTTCAATCAGAGGCTCGGACATAATATTCAAGGTCTCCCGAACTTGATAGTCTAGGACTTGCGGCAAGGTAGCACTCTATAGATCCAAATTATAGAATATCTCAATTAGCAATTTATTTTAGAAAAAAATATACTGGGAAACTTTTAACTGCTGCTAGTACTCCTAACAACTCAAATGATAATAATATTTTGAAACAGAGATTTGATTCGCTGATTTCGCACAAAAATAGAACAAAACAAAGAGGTATATATGCAATATCATCTGCCAACAAATCAATAATAAAAATTGCAAATTTCTAATAAGCAACCAAGTGCATATTTCATGCAATTAAAATTCATTTAAAAAATTCTCTTTATCACCTTGCTCTAATCTTCAGAAGCCTTGAAGAAAGCTGCACCAACTGAAAAAAACACCATAAAGATAATAGTGGAAGAGAATAAGATTGTAGAATTTAAATGCATGTATCAAGAAAACAAACATTCATCATTTAAATGCAGGTATCAAGAAAACAAACATTCATCAATTCCTCTGTGTCACTTTCTTTTTTATGTTCTAAGATTATTCCACTTCCTGGATCTTTAACACATGGACCCAGGGTTATGGTGGAACGTTGTATATTTTTGCCCATTTTCACTTGTCATTAGTCTAAATTATGGAACATAAAGTGGAACACCATATTTGGAACAGATATCGTTCGTGTGTGTGTATATATATATATATATTAGATGTAAAAGCGCGCCTCTGTACTCCACTACGAGCTTCAACCATTTTTTTACAAAGTTTCATAGATGGTTTTCTTTATAAAATTTCATAGAAGGGCTTTGCATCTCGGCCAACTACAAAACTGAAATCAACATGAATACTTGATTAATTAATTGAGAAAATGAAAAATTAGAAAACATATATTATAAAAAATTGTAGGAATCAAGTTTTTAATTACAGAGGTAGGTCGTAACACCCAGACCTTTTAGTATAGTATTTAATTGTTATTATTTTTTTATCAAATCATCCTCAACCCTAAATTCTCAAATAAAAATCCTAATTGCATTCCTCAATTCCTTCATAATTTAGATTTCAATTATAATCAATTTGAGACCTAATTTACAACCAAAATGATGCATTCAAACAGTCATGGGCAATAAAATCTTACCTTGTGAAGAATAGCCCTATGCCAAAGTTTGAGAAGAGAATCACTCCCTTTAAAAAAAATAAAAATATCATGTTTCTCTTTGCCTCACGCAGACAAAAATAGTGGCTCTTGCTTCTCTCGTCTTCTCATTCACCCAGTTTCGTGTTGCAATCCATGGCAGCATAGGAGTGATGCTTAAAACGTTGAATATAATTACGCAGCGATGCTCACATTTGGGGAAAAAAAACTTACTCGCGAGATGAAGTTGGCGTCGCTCTTATTGGCGGCGAAGGGTGGGAAGTCGAAGTCTGGCTTAACAGCGGCGGTGACGGGACGGGATGCAAGGAGGAGCGTCGACGATAATGCCAGCGGCAATTCGGGGTTTGGAGGGATGTCTGTAATTACCTCTTCAGACTTCATGAATATTACAATTAAAGAAATTGAAGAGACACTTGAGGAAATTGGGGAGACACATGAGAAAGGACCGTTTCTAAGCCCTAGAAAATGAAGAGAAATAAACGAAATAATTTCTGAGTGGAGAAGCTAATTATTTATGTAGAAATTATTTTTGAGTGAACACTTAGAAATTGTTTTAATTTTAGGCTGATTAATTGCTATTATTGAGAAGAAAAAGAAAAAGACACAATAAGTTCAACACCACCCTCAGCCTCAGCTACAATTACAAAACTAGAAAAAAGTGCCTCAAAGTGACCATACAAAAAAAAATCCCAGACTTCATCAATCAAGAAAAAGTAAAATTGTCAGCCCAACTTCAACATGGTGATCATAAAAGGCCCAAAGTTCTGAAGCTTTGAAAGAAAAATTGGCCCCAATTAGACCCACATATATAAAGGTCAAAGCTTGCCCAAATCGTTAAAACAAAAAAAAGTCAACTAAATTTGATGGCAACACTAGTAAATCTTTTTATCTTTCTAATATTACAATAACTTCCATTAAATTTGTTAATTTTCCTTATCTTGAACTCTTAATTTAGAAGAAATCTAAATAATTAACACAAAAATGTACTGAAAAAATTATATGTTCAGCAGGTTGTTTCTGTAAATTAGTAGAAAATCGGTAGTTGTGACTTTTAAGGTGGCCCAAGAGGGATTGATATTTGGTGCAGGTTATTAGCACCCCTCTTTTTAGGAAATGCACCACCCAAATTAATGCACCACTCTTGAGATTAATACACTATCAGTGAACTTCCAAAATTGCCCTTATATCCATCATTATCCATTTTAATCTTCCTCCCAAAACGTATACATCACTGAAATGGACAGTTTAAAAAAAAAAAAAACCTAGAGTAGAGTTCGCGAGGTCAATCTTGGGCCGACGCCTCCGCTTAATCGCCAAATACGCCCGAAACAAATTTTCGAAAACCCACATATATTTCATACACTAATTTCGAAATTATGTAATATTTACGAAATTTTAAGTCGAAAGTGTATTCCAGTAGGTTACATTGAAGATTTCGGAAACTATTTTTAAAAAAAAAACATATATCTCGAAAATTTGTAATGAAATTTTGTAAATTTTTTGAGAAATGTTGCCGAATTTTTTTTTTTTCGAATATTATTTTTGAAAAAACCTCAAAATTTCGAAAATAGACTCCGAAATTACTTATAAATTTCGGTGAATCAGGTCCAAAAATTTAAATTTTCGTGAGAAGAAAAATAAACGCGTGAAACCATAAAAGTGATACTATTGTCCTACCTAGACGATATATTTGTCCAAAGTACAATCACATTAATAAAAAAACACATATAAACAATAAACATTACAATATGGGGTTGCATTCTAATCTAACTTTACACTTGGAAAATATAAATTTACACATGTGTATTGGGCATGGGGAAGGTCTATAATTCTTGCAATGACGACTACAAACAAACGTTTTTCACTAGAACAATCTCATATTCTTGAATGATTTATTATTATTTTTTTTTACAGGAAACTGCTCATGTTTTAGAGGTGTAGAAAATTGTACAGTTTATGGGGTGTATGTGATTGAGTGGAGAAGGAAAATGTTAATTATGTCATTTTATATATAAATTAGAATAATAATATTAACATGGTGGTGCATTTCGTAAAGAAGGGGGTGCTAATAACCTGCGCCTTGATATTTTATATGTTATCCGTTGGAAGTTGGACCCATTCGACTTGGTAAACATACGCCTGGCCCAAAAAAAGATTTGGGTTTCCTTTGGGCCTGATTTACTTGTTGCCCAAATAAGTATTTGGGCTTTTCAAAAGAAAAATTCCAAGAAAGGTCAAGGGAAACAAAAAAAAAAATTAAAATTTAGACAATTGTGACATCTTGGTTTTATGAAAAACTATCAATTAACAGGTGATGTTTTCAAATGCATAATGACCTCGATTAAAATAGTTAGCGAATTTGGCATAGCAATATTTTGGTTTAGCTGTCGAAATATCGTTTTGGGCCTTAATTCCATTTGTTGGATTGGATTTTGGTATCATAGTTTGGAAGTAGATTTTGATATACACATTGTGTTGTGGAATTTGCATCATCTTCATTTAAACTGTCGCACCTTGCATCTTGCAAGTGAACAAGTTTATTATATTTTATACCAACGAAACACGTTAATTCACTTTCTTAGATGTTAATAAATGACTAAGAATGAAGGAAATTTATGATATTAATTTATAATTGTTTCACTCTTTTTGAAAGGGTTATTAGAATTAAATTCTATTTTCCCTTCTATTCAAAATATAAACGAAAACGACACTTATTTTGGATCGGGATGGAGCACTATTTACGCCACGAGTTAATCGCGATTGGAATAAAATGGCACTAAGTGAATGATGATGAGTATTTGAAGGACTTTTAGAAGTATTTCTTTAAGTCAAGTCTTCCATCAAGGTGCATATTCATATATGAACATCCAATTGTGAAATTTAAACTACTTTCTGAGACGTTTATAAAGTCTATAATTCCCTCCTGTAAAAAAAAAAAAGAAAAAAAAAGGTCCATTTCCCTACTTTATTCGCCCAATAACGTCAATGAATAATAATTGGTTGATTTTTGTTGTTAAGAAAAACCAAAAATATGGTAAAGTCTCTATTTTGTGGAATGACATGAAATGCATTAATGATTGTGCTTTATGAACAGGTAGATGACACGAGTTTCAATTTTTTTTTTTTAAATCAGAGATGACACGAGTTTTCATGTTTTGAAAAATAAGGTTTGGATGACGTGAATAATAACATGTAAATCGTCAAGATACATAAAAATCGATACTTATCGAAATCATTGAAATATAAAATAAAAATATGCAATTAATTAAGAAATCATGTAGAAGTCACTTAGTGCATTTTGAAGTGGGAATACATATTTATAAGAAATTTTTAAAGGGGGTGTTTGGTTCACATGACTAGATTGATTAGGTGTGATATGATTGCGTGAGATTGATTAAAATTAGATTGATTGGATTAGATTTGTTTGAATCAAGATATGCGTTTGAATTGTATGATAGGATTGAGAGATTAATTGGGATAACTATTAAAATATCATAAATACCCTTAAATTGAATTGAAACAATCACACTTCATTCTTGTGAATTTATTCAAACAATAGAAGGACGATTTGTAATATTGCATTTAAAATATGTTCTATCCCACATTTCACATGGAATTTTCACATCCCTTCATGGAGGGATTTAATACATTTTTTACCCGAACTTGAAATATATCATGGGCCCTCATCCCACAAACCAAACAGTAAATTAGTTGGGATTAAAATTCTAATTCTGATCTATCCCGATTAATCCCGCGAATCAAACGGGTCCTAAAACTATAAATTAATTTCTAAATTAGTTGCATGTACGTGTTGAGCTGATCGATCACCACCACCACCACATCCCTATGCTTCCTTCAAATTACTTAATTCGTAGGTTTTCAAAGAAATTAATTTCATAAAATAAGTATATATACTCCTAATTATATCAATACTTGGTTCTCAAAAAATAAATAGGCCTCTTGTTCACCAGATGCACTATATAACTCAAATATAATTTTAATACATGCAATATATTTGCACTGAAACATGCAATATATGTCAATAAAAATAAAATTTATGTTTCAATATAAACAAATAACATATTTAAAAAAGACATTTCATGAGTCATACTTTTAATAGTATACTTTTAGAAGAATTAATATGCACGAGGACACTTTGTTCAAATGGTAATTAAGTTAGTCGAGTAATATTTTCTAAATTTTTATGTACTTTGAAAAATTTCACCAAATGCGATTTATAAATTTATAAATTTTGTCTCATCTCGTCGATTTATTTAATTTTTTTCTCAAGAGAATTATCTATGCCTCATGGATCTTAAAACAACCAGGTTTCGATGCCATGAGAGAACTTCTCATCTAACAAGAGGGCTTGAAAGGAAATAATCTATTTATTTAATTTTAATTTTTGACTATTTATTTATATACATTCCTATTCCAAATCTCTTTCTCTCTATATATAGAAAAATTAGGTCATATATACCAAATATAAATATCTTTTACTCAATATATATGCATGTGAAGAGTCAATTCCAATTCATATATACATATTTATATTTATAATGTGAATATAGGTTTAAGTCCACCAATATTTTCAATATGAAGGTATATGTTTCTCAATTAATTAATCATAAAATTGGCGGCTACCAACTGCTACACATATGATATATACCAAATTACAAAAAATTCCAGCGTATTGAAATTTGAAAATTTTGGAATTTGGATTTATTGGAAGGACCTCCATTTATGACTTATATGTGCACATAAAGTCTATCTTTTTTTTTTGGAAAGATAAGGTCTATCATTTGTATCACCATAATATTACGTGACTATCTACATATGTCAGTTTCATGCATGCTGACATTTTAGAATAATATGCATAAATGTATTTTTCATTTTCTTTTAAGAAAATATATGGATAAAAGTCGATAAGTTTAGAAATTTTCTTATCAGAAACTCGATCGGGGGAGTTCTGACATGAACAGAAATTGATAAAGATAAATACTATTTTTAGCATTTAATTAATGTGCCTAGATACATCTTTTTGTTGGTGGTTGAGAATTGAGATGACCATAGTAACGAGTAGGTATAGTTTGCATCCAGGTGAACCGTGCACTCATAGTGTATTTTGAAAACATGTAATTTTTTATACTAAAATATGTAATTTGTTTACACTGAATAGTGCTAACTATTTTTCCATATTAATAGTTGCACGGTTCAATGTAAATAAGGTGCATCATTCAATATGACAAATTGCATGTTTTTAAAATGCACTATGAGTGCACGGTGCACCTGAATGCATACAAGACTTAATTTGCCCAATAATATCCATTGAGAATATTTTTTTATTTTTTAAAATTAATTATAGATTTATAGATATATAGATTACTGTAAGAGGAGTACTTTCGAATATTAATATCCGAGAAAAAAACGTTCTTTGAATTTAGAAAAAGAAATAAAATTGCATTTTCCACAATCCAATTTATTAGAAAATAGACAATATGAGGTTTTGTCCCCTAAGAAACTGGTAAATTACATTAATCAAACAAATATATATTAAGAAGACCATCCAAATTAATAATGTGAAAACTAGGATGAAAGCTTGAAATTAACAAGATAAGAAGTCTTGTTAAATGTCAGGCCAAAAACGTAGGTCATAAAATTGCTAAGGCTTCTCATCTAATTGAAGGAGTCAAACCCTCAATAGTTTGTTCATTTATTCGTTTTGTGGTTGTTTAATTGTTACTGAAATTTCCTTTGAATGTACTAATAAAGCAGTAGATTATATGATTTTATTTATTAATAATGTGCCTTATGGTTATAACTTGATTAAATATGCACATTTTTGACATCATTTCTCTTGTTTTGACTCGGCATTTATTCCACTTATTCCAATACTGTGAACCACATGTAAACGTCATGACTTTGGTTAGCAATACAATTCAGGTAGCTAGATTCGAAATTCTAAGTCAAATTAAATTATTATTGAATCATAAGATGTATATAGGCGCATGTCAATTTGTCACAAGCGAAAAATGGCGTTACCTAAAAGCTGGCAATCTAGACTATATAAGGTCGAAATATTCATGAAATATGACTAAATTAATGCAGAAACTATTTTAAAATATAGATTGATATAATATATGAACTAGACATTAATAAAAAAATATTCTACGAATTAAATTTTATGAAATATACAAGTTAATGCAGAAACATAAAATTTTCTTCTCACAATAACATAAATTTTAATATTTTATATATGTTACTATAATGATAAGTATGTGTACTAAAAAAATTTTATATATGTTACTATATATTCTATGTGTACTTACAACTATTACATATAAGAAACATATTTTATTTTAAGAATGTCTGATTTGTGAACCAGTTTTTTCAGAATTGAATTTTAGCCCTAACTGTTTGTAAATAATTAGCATATTATGATTAAAGTTGTAAAATTATGTGAGCTCGATTAGGGTCACGAGCCTAGTATTATTGAGCTCGAACACGACTTGAATAAATTCGAGTTCATTTAAAATAGTAGGCAAGTCGTTGATAATTAATACTATTTAAATTCAAAATTATTTTCTTTTGAAAATTCGGTAGTCATATTGAAAAATTTCGTAGACAGTTTCTTTATGAGACACATTTGCATGAGACCGTCCCACGGTGAGATGGGGTATAATTTGGGTATTAGCGCTTAAGCACTTTGTAAGGGATAAGTGTTGATTCTGTTAAATTGTATTCCGTCTCATGCTTAAGACCGTCTCATATGAGTTTTTGTCTTTATTTTAGAATGTGTTTTAAATATAATAGTGTATGAACTATCAAAATGTGTTTATCAAAAGATTACGTCGGTCATGGCGCGTTAATGTTAAAGCGTTTCATGGCAAGTAGAATGAAGATCGTCCAAAACCATCAGCGCATTTTCCCTTTGTAATTGGGTAAAATTTGAATATTTGGTTTACTGAAAAAAATAATGTTTTCTCATGTGAAACTTTAATCCTCGTTTTCTTTCTATTATGGGGGATTAAGAGCACTTAGTCAAAAGTGAGCACTCGGATTACCAATGGAATACTATATATTAAAAAAAAAAAATTGCAACTTGTATTAAATCATTTTCTTTCCCAAACCTGGGTTAGCTGTTCACACAATATTTTCGAAATGAATTATTACTTTATTAGAGATGGTAATTTGCAAATTAATTATAAAGTTACATGTAGACTTGTAGTATGATAAATCATTGACTATATTGAGCACATTAATTTTGATCAGAAGAAAATGAGCCATCTAATATACGGGAAATTTTGTTGTCTATGATCATAATCATGTAAAATAACACTATGTTTAACTTCAATAATTGATCTTTATTTAAAATCCTCATGCTTAATTTTGTTTTAGTTACAAAAAAACTACAATATTTTCGACCTAAATATACTTGCAAGAGTATTCGTTGACGTTTAATATATGTAGCACAAAATTGACTTGTGCATGGGAAATCGCGTTTTCTTTCTGCATGAAAATGACGAAAAATTACCATATAAAGATTCAGCGGGGTAGGTTCAGGTACACTACTTTTGATTATTTCTGCAAGAATTAATATAATAGTAAAAATTATTATCACATAAATTTGTTGGAAAACTAACAAACTAGATCTATGTTCTTAATTAAATTATCTTCCTTCCAAAAGATTATGTTCCGAGCAAGTTCCCCGTCATGGGTGCTACGTACGTTTAATTGATGAGTTCAAAACAAAAATTTCAAGATTAATTTTCTGAGTAATTTTTTTAAAAAAAAATTGATATTTTTTTTTGAAAGGAAATTGATTTGTTTTTAATTAGTGCATGGAAATACTTGCATGTCTTAATGAAATTTATTTGACTTTTTTACCTGTCTTGAAAGTCTTTCTTTCAGGCTAAGAGTTGGATATTTAGTCTGTTTAGGATTAAGCTACATATATGTATCTAATGCATAAATTCAAACATCAATTCGAAACTGGGGTGTTAGTTTTATGTGAGTTGTAATTTTAGCATGACTGGTTTTTTTAAATGCTACACCCCGCAGCATAATTAAACATATCATCTATAATTGATTTATATTTAAATATAAATAAATACAATAAAGTGGCAGGATGTACGTTAATTAGGTGTACAAACACCGAGTGAAAGTGGTGTTTTTTTAAAAAAAATTAACACGAGTGAGACTGTTAAAAATGTCCTATTTGAGATTTTTCGTAAACGTCCGTGGGCCCATGTGGAGTTTGTAAATTCTGTTGCCCCAAACTTCGCCTAAGTTGCGCTTTGACTTTGACCCAACAAACAAATGGAGAATTAGTTTCTTCACCACTTTACAAAATAGGAGTACACGATTTGGAAACCACATGGAAGTATGGAGCCATAATCTCAAATTTTATTTTTATATTAATTCTAAAAGGTAAGTTTAATAATAAAGGTGAAATTAAGGAATGAGTATATAATGATAAATCATTAATTAGTTAATTAATAAAGATAAGATCAAAGTAATGGAGTTTAAAGTGTTATTATTGTAAGTTGTATGACTGAGTGCCCCTTTCTCTGATGAGAAAAAATGGGTCAAAATTATGGATTTTTTTTATATGGTTAAAGGAGTAAAAGAGAGAAAAAATATTAATTATTTTTAATTGAGGGAATAGATATCCCTCTATATACTAATTGATAGTTAGTTTTGGTGATGTGTCGTCTTCTAAAGAGTTTTGCTTACGTGTCGTCTTCTTATGAGTTTTGCTTACGTGGCAATAGTAGAATAAATTAAATAATAATAG